>OX438766.1:18357573-18957573 GCA_949316455.1 Acleris holmiana
AGTTCTTTGAAGCGTCGTAATATGCCTGAGATCTTGCATCGTGAGTTTCGTTACCAGCTAACTAATTCTCTCGTGACAGCTCATTTGCCCCCATTGTCACGAGAGATTTCAGATCCTGTAATTGAAATCATGCGGCTTAGACGAGATGTATTACACGTTCCCAAAGTCTGCCCATCTTCGGAGCGAAAGCGTTGTCATATCTGTAGTCGGCGAGATATAAGAAAAATGACACATTTGAAATGTGTTACCTGCGATGAATTCATTTGTCCAGAACAGTGTTGGATTGATTGGCACTCTCTTGAACAAATTCCTGGCAGATCAATTCAAGAACGCAAATCGCGTAGAAAATGATCAGTTTTCTTTTATCTCTAAGTGTGGCCGAACGTTTGATAATTGTGATAGTGAGATTTGAATCTGCCTGGGTGGTTTTTGCAAATGTGTTCATCTTCCTTAAGTATTCATTTTTTTTAATAAACAGGGCAATTGTCAGTAATGCCGTTTGGTAAATGCCAGGTATTTACTAACAGTATCAGAAAATACTAGGCAGAATTCACGGGGCGGGTAGGTTGTAGGTGGGCGGGGGTAGGGCCTTTTTTTTTTGTTCTTAACGTGAGGTTATAATGTAATGTAATAAAGGCATTCCAATATAAACTCTAGGGGAAACTAGTATCATGTAAAGTTGTCCGACCAGTCGTATTGAAATACAAAAGTGCCTTTGCGCCTGTTCCTCTTCATACATTGCTCTCACTACCCCGACAACCGAATTTACAATAAAACATAGGTCCATAAATTTTTTTGGGCAATCTCACTTTCTATTTTCTAACATAAAGTAGCTGGAATCTTATAAATTACTGAGTAATGCAGTCTAAATATTATTCTTTATTTAGATTGCAATATTCTGTAATATATAAGGTTCTAGGATCAGAAGATTACCAGCAGTGTGAACAAGTACGTTTTCAAGTTAAAATGTTTGTGTGTTATTTATTCATACGTATGTTATTAATTTACTAAGGGATGTTTGTATTTTTTCAGAGTCCGCACCGAAGCGCCCGACTTCACCGCCACAGCTACAGTTTTTTTTTTCATTATACATTTTTATAAATCTAATATCTGTATTTGTTTTATTCTACATCAAATGCATCCCTAATAGCAATCACAGTTTTGATTCCTGCTGAATGCTAGGCATAGTCCATTCGCTTAGATAGTGTCGCTACACTCGCACGTACTTGTGGTTATTGTAACCAAATACGAATATAATTCGATGTAAACAGCCTAATTCACTTGCGGGTGTTACGCTGCATGTGAATTTGGCAGTTTACATCGCATTATATTTGTATTTTATTACGATCACTACAAGTACGTGCGAGTGTCGCGACACTATCTATAAGCAAATGAACTATATTTGAATAAAGTTCGCCTGTAAGCAGTGGGGCTAGACAAAGTGGCCATCGAATACAAACGCTAGCGTTAAAGTAGTCACCTGTCACTATGCGTTGTCAAAAAATGTATGGAATTGACATAAGTCACGTGATATATCACTCGTTAAAATAGTGATCACATTATTCGATGGCAACTTGTCTAGCCCCCCTGATTACGTACGAAATAAACACGTAATATACCTATAGCTTCCGTTATCACACTTGCTTCATAGTATATCTGTCATTTCAAAACGATACCAACGCGTTAGTTTCTTACGTAATAAAACCCTCAGGGCCTCTATTCAACACAGTAAAAACCATATCGTGTTTGATCTGTTATTGTACTGTCAACGTGTTGATAGCTCTTATTTTCTTGACAGTAATGGCGGCTGACGTCATGACTATACCATAACAGGTAAACTACGATATCGTTTTTACCGTGTTGAATAGAGGCCCTGGTCTAATTCATGGTATTAAAATCATTATTTCCTAAATGAATAAGTAACGCAGGTTCGATTCCTGCAAAAATACATTTTACGCTACCCGGGCTGCAAATAGCTTACCTCCTTCTACGCGGGCTGTAAATCCCAATAAAATTGTGCACTTGCTATGGGTGGTAGCAAAGAAAGCCTCAAATTCACCACATCTTTGACTTGTGCTACCTTTGTTATAAGGCATTTCTATATTTACCGCCCAAATGCAGCAATTCTAGATTCGATCAAAATCTATCTATCTATCAATCAATCTAAAACTATAATGCTAAAATTAAGAAAAGATGGGTCTCCACTCTCAAACAAACCAAAAACTAGGCGTCAGGTGTTAATTAGCAAAAACAATTGCACTTCTCATTGCAAAGACTACGAATTATTTTGTATCTAGTTGCCAGTGTTTCTAAAATAAAGATCGCAATAAAGGATAAATAGGTCTTTCCTACGATATACACAGTATAAAAGACAAAAACAGGTCACGTTTGTAAGTAGAACAAAATAAAGACAGCTGGATCCCGTTTATCAAACACTTGTAACTTGTATTACAAGCGGAAATCTCTGTCCAACAATATGTATTACAAAGAGACTTTTACTTATATTACGAGTTATAAGTTTTTGATTAACAGGCCCCTGGCCTAAATTCAGTAATTACAATATAAGTAATCATAATCAATAAAGTTTTTGTGTCCATATATACAAACATACATAAACTTTACTCACACCTTCATTTCCAGAGTGGGTTAGGGAGAGCCGCAAAATTACCAACAACTACGAAAAACCAATGCGTCCAAACTAGATTATTATCAAATTTAATTCAAAATCGAATCAAACGTAAAATTAAACAATGAACAAAATTTTACTCATTATACAAAAACTCTAATAAGTTTCCATCTCCAAAAAATACAATTAGTATGTATTTTATATAATTATCATCAAGAAATAATTATTATAACATCTAGCGAATTATAATATCCAAGACGTTGTTTGATATACTACCCAGTTAATCCACAAACCAAATAAAAATGATTATTATTATTGTTTCAATATAATAAAGATTTTATCAGCATGATCTTTGTATTTTATTTTTTCTTTCATAATATAAACCTCTTCTCAACTATAGGTAAATATTTATTAACAAACGTGATAACTAAGGTAATTTACTTTACTTTTATTTACTATAGGACACGGCACATAGTCACATAAAATCTGGATTTTTTTATATTCGTGGACATAATTTATCGCATTACGTTTTATTTGCTGGCGGTACAGCGAAGTAGGCACAAGCGGCGAGCGCCGCGTGCGCGCGCTCGGAAAAAACCTGTTGTGACAAGAGTAATGGCCGCCGCCCGCGCCGCTCGTTACGATTTCGTAAACAAATATTTTTTGTGGTGTTGTTTATGTGTCTAGTGATAAATAAATTGATGAATTCGGTGCGTAAACGTATAATGGTGATAATGCAACAATAGGAAAGTGAAATGTGGCAATATATTAAGTACAGTGTGTCAAAGAATAAATCGATCGGAGGAAAAAAATATCAAAACCTACACAAATCATTTATTTTCATCAGTAAATCGTAAGTCTTCAATCTTTATTCTCTTCTACATGCATTGCCTGTTCTTTTATCTTTCCATTGATATATCAACCATAAAATATAATTAAACCAATCGTACACAATTCACCTTTTTCTAAACTCAAACAGAAAATAAAAATATCTCGAAAATTAGCTGGACATTTCGAGCACTTTAGCAAATCAAGGGCCGGACACCTGACGGGTCCAAGGTTTTTTTTTAGGGTGAATTTGGCCGGTTATAAATGTTATGTTTTTTGATCCCAACCCAGACTAAAAATGATCATAAAAAAGAATTATAATTATGATAGGTTACGTAGACAACAACTGTTGCAATTTGTGGCTTTCTTTAAATTATATAAAAAAATTATTATCTGCTTTTAAAAGCAATTCTAATATTCTAACACACAACATTTATAATTTATAGTAGGCATGCAGTATCTAGATACAAATTGACGAGACTGTTTTCTGGCGGCCGAGTCAAATATAAAACGATAACATGTCTAACAGGGCTCGGCTACCGGTTAAATTTTCAAACCGTTATCCATTCGGTTCCACATAAACCGGTTTTTGGAGAAACCTTTATATATAGTTCTTTATGAATTAACCGGTATCGAGCTGAAAAACCGGTTTAACCCCACGCATATCACGCACCATAAACAACCGCCGCTTAATGTTTTTATTCAGTGCAAAACTTTTGGTTTCTCGTCTCGCCACTCGTGGATTAAACCGGTTAATTAAGGTTAGAATAAAGTTCTCAAAACGTTCGCGTTCCCTGGAAAAGTTCGGAGCAAATCCTAAATAAACCGGTATTTTTTAAACCGGTTCCGAGCTCTGATGTCTAAAGCAATATCGTTTTACCGAATAGAATAAAGCTCCTTTAATTGCTCGTCGTTTTAATAAACCGCATTACCGGAATTGCAAGAGTAGCCGAAATGAATTTACATTCAGAACAAAGAGTTTAGAAAGATGCACCCAATGAAATATTCATCTCTCAAAATATTACATTTACATACTGCTAAAGGAGGCTAAGGGGTTTTACTATAATTTCATAAGCTACTGAAGAGTTCTTACTGGTAAATATTATGAACATGAATTTTGTATTTCTTAATAAAAAAAATGTTCATTATTTATGTTAACAGCAGTCTATAGTCTAGGGTCGTAAATAAAATATAACAGTAAATCTTACCATACACAACGATTTAAGAACGTGCAGGTTTTATAATATTCTTCATAGAGAAGCATTGTGGGTTAACCCGCACTGCGATAAAATTTCACGCGATTTTTTACCGCAAAATCCGTGACATATGGAAATTATAAGAGACTGCACGCACTTGCAAAATTTGAACCACCTGAAAATATTACCGCTAACATTCTGTGTTTTGCCACAGAACTCCCCGCACGGTGGCGCGATTTAAATTCGCGGGTACCTTTTGTGTACTATGTAAGCCTACCGCAAGCCAAACATACCGCACTGCAAAAAAAAAAACGCTCAACGTGGACAGGCAGGCAGTGGGTGATCAGTCGGTATTTAGAATCAAAATCAGAATCAGAATCAGAAAAAGATTTATTGCCACACATAACACAGTAATTGTACAAATTATTATTTAAAGTAAGATAAAATATAAAGTATTAACTACAACAAGTCTCATAGATGCTACGGCAAAAGGTTCAGAACTCAGCGTATGCTGTGAGACGGGGTCTACACAGCGCTGTTTTTCAGCCTGCACCTCCCTCCCAATGTGTGAATGCTTAAGCCTTAAGGGTACACTGCATTACATCACGATATTATAATTTATAAAACAAAACATATAACAATACTTAACACAGAACAGGAACTTTCTACAAGGACAACATTCAGGTGTCGTACATTTAATACAAAATCAGGGATAGTTATATTACATAATAATATCGTTTATTAATTAAGTAGGTAATTAACAAATAATCAAACAGTCAAACAGAGCATTCTGAAAACCGCATATTGTTTTGAGTTTAATTTTTAAATGGATTTTTTGGGGTATATATAAATAAATATAACAAAAAAGGAGGGGGTTAAGGAAAAAAAAAAGTGTTTTTTTCCTTAACCATCTTTTAGCTGCTTTTCTGCTTTTTTTTATTAGTAAAATCCTTTCATATCGGCTTAAAGCCGTAAAGGCGTGAATCCAGTATTGGTGATATCTTTTCACACGTCTTTTGCGCTGCAATAAAATGCAAATCAAAAAAAACTATTGTCAATGTATGTGAGCCTCGGCTAAGAACTGGGTAGAAACAGTCAAATTCGCGAGAAATTTTATTCGCGGTGAGTGCAGGTTAATAATCAGTACGCAATTTTATCGCAGTGCGGGTTAACCCTTACTGCAGTATTCAGATACTTGTAATATAAGGGCCATATTAATATTTATTTATTTATTTATTTATTTATTTATTAAGGATCACCAACAGATAATACATCTTTAAAAACTCTTAAGTATCTTATTTAACCTTTAGGTAGATGCTTATCTAATTACAGGTAACCACATCTTATTTAAGTATCTTCGAACAAATGATACAATATTCTAAATAGAAGATACATTGAAACTTGTAACTCATACATTAAGGAAGTAAAATAATCTACGACTTACTATCACTATATTAAATTTAGTTAACAAAGTTTTTTTTTTTTTTTTTTTTTTTTTTTTTAATGAAACCATTACTACACTATGGAGAAGCAGGTCAAAGTTACCTGGCAACCGATGCACATCATGCTTTCGCCAGATCCTGAGAGCTAAAATGCCTGAGCACCTTTCTTTTAAAGCTCATAGGGCCATCGCATAGCATATCCGCCCCCGAGGAGTTCGGAAGATGGTTGTAGAGATGAAACATTCTCGAAAGAGCAGAGTTGCGGCTCAAATTTGTTTTTTTTAACCGTTCCTTGAACAACTTGTAGATACCAGGGCGCGGCAATCTGGTGGGCACGGCAATATCAACCTTAGCAAGCAATTCTGAGCAATCCAGTCCCCTACAGTTCATGAGTTTGTAAAGAAACATCAGATCAAGCATCTTTCTCCTACTGTTAAGCGTCGCGAACCGGAAAAACTTCAACCGCCCTTGATACGAATGCAGTTTATGTCTATTCCGAGATTTAAAACCCAGGTGCGTTAAAAAGCGCCTTTGCACCTTTTCTATCCGATTTTTGTGAACTTCGTAGAAAGGGGACCATACCTGAGAACAGTATTCTAGGTTGCTTCTCACCAATGCAACATACAATACTATCCTGGTGCGCAGACGCTTAAAAGGTTCGGAGTTTCTAATTAAAAATCCTAACATTCTAGATGCTTTTTGTATAATGCTATCAATATGTGCGGTGAAATTTAATTTACAATCCATAATCACGCCTAGATCGCGAATTGTATCCACTTTCTGCAGTTGCTTATTGTTTATGTGGTATCTGGTATCCACAATGTTTTTATTTCTAGTGAAGCAGATGTGATAGCATTTGCTTGGGTTCAGCGTCATGTTATTTTGTGTACACCAGTCGGACAGTCTGTTTATGTCGCTTTGGAGTAATAAACGGTCCGAATCATACTTAATGGGCCGAACAATTTTAAGGTCATCTGCGTAAAGATATGGATCCGAGTTAGGGCAACAGTCAACTATACTGTTAATAAATATTAAAAACAACAAAGGGCCCAGATGTGACCCTTGCGGAACACCGGAGGAAGCAATAAATAATCTAGATTGCTCCCCGTTTATGGAAACAAATAGTTCTCGATTTGTAAGGTACGATTTGAACCAGGTAAGCAGTGGATCACCAACTCCACACTCTGATAACCTGCTTAGCAAAATATCGTGGTTAACCCTGTCGAACGCTTTACTAAGATCAGTGTACACGGCATCTACTTGTATACGATCCTCCATGTGCTCTGATAGCTTCTCGACAAAAGCAACCAAATTAGAGTTAGTCGACCTCTCCGGAATGAAACCATGTTGTCTATCTGTAAACTGCTGTTTAAAATGAGAGTATAGATTCGGATAAACCAATGATTCAAATAGTTTTGGGATTATGGATAGAATTGCAATAGGTCTGTAGTTCTTTACATCAGACTTAGACCCATCCTTAAATATTGGAACAATTTTGGTTTCTTTCCATGTAGTCGGAAAATGACCTAATTCAAGAGACCTATTGAATATTAATTTTAGAGGTAGTGAAGGAACCTTCCCGCATCCACTAACAAAAAATGGTGGCAGATTATCAGGCCCAGGTCCCTTGGATAAGTCGAGCGCTTTTATTTTAGTTAGGATCATATCCTCCGTCACTGATATTACACTTATGGTTTTTGTCATTTCATTTATATTTTTAAGGATCTTGTCTGGTTTACCAGTATTAACTTCGTAAATAGTTGAAAAATGGTTTGCAAATAATTGACAGATGCCGCGGCAATCTAGAGCCTGATCGTTACCGAGGTGCATTTTTGATGGTATTGTAGATTTATTCTTGCGTTTATGCTTTATAAATGACCAAAAGCACTTAGCATTATTAATTATATTAATTTCAAGATTTTTATAATAGTCATTATAGCAATTAAGAATGGTATCGCTACATCGTTTTTTAATTAAATTGAAGCTAAGCAAATCCAAAGGGTTACAATATTTTTTGTACCTCTGCCGAATTTTAAACTTTTCCTTAATCATTTTTATAAGGCTCTTAGTAAACCAAGGTGGGTATTTGTTTCCTTTTGGTTTAGATAAAGGAACGAATGTCTCAATAGCTAGCTGTAGTTTCTCGTGTAGTTTACATACCATCTCATCTACATCTCGACAATGTTCCATTATCCCCGGCCAGTCAAAAGCATTAAGGTATTCATTAATTCCGTCATAATTAGCCTTGTGAAAATTTAATCTTGGTCGCGAACATGCCGGTAACGTACTGTCATGTTTGAAGTCTAAAGATATTTCCAGAGGTGGATGGAAAGGGTCTATTTTACTCAGAGGATCGATGCATTCTTCAACTACAATATTTACCGTAGAAAAAATCAGATCCAGTAGGCCGTTCCTACAATTTTTAACATTATTGTGTTGCTTTAAATCGCAAAAAGCCATAAAATCTATAAGGACCTGATTCAAAGAACAACAATTACCACTGGGCACTAAATAAGTGTTTGTGTTGTTAGTGCTCCAATCAACAGAAGATAAATTAAAGTCTCCCATTATTATTGCTTCATTAAAACTAGCCAGATTTACGGATGCCCCGTCCACAAATCGTTCAAAGTCTGCCAACTTCACAGGCGGTGGTATGTAGGTGCAGCAAAGACAAAATTTAGATACATTATTTCTAGTGCGGGTTTCAATAACAATCCACAAGTCTTCCTCAAGCGTCTCGTATTCCTGTACTCTGTAAGATACTAGTGTTTTATGTACCGCTATCATTACACCACCACCCGTTTTTTTGGAAGATGGCCCGTGTAGGTTTCGTGCTCGCCTATAAACATTATACCTGTCATCAAACAACTCAGTGTCACTTACGTTATCTTGTAACCATGTTTCTGTGATACATATAACATCGTATTGATTGATAGACACTTTGCACTGAAAATCCAAAGTTTTAGTGTTCAAACCTCTAGTGTTTTGATAGTAAAATGATAATTTATCGAATTTAAAAAAAGATAAATACTTTAAAAACATGCACAGTAATTGTAGAAATATAAAAATAACTGAAAAATTACAGCTTATCTATTGACTCCAAGTCTTTGAGAACAATGGCCTGCGCATTTTCGTCTTTACGCACAAAAACTCTTCCACTTCGCACCCACACAAATTTGTAACGTTTTTCCTTCGCTACCATCCTAGCCGCTCTATGTAGCTCACGGTTATAAGGCGAGAGATGTTCCGAGACATATACAGCTTTCTTGTCGCCCCCAATGCCAAAATGGCTAGTGTTCAGCTTGTCCGAATGATGGGCTTTGTTGAACTTGACCACGGAGGCCAGCAATCGGTCGCGTACTATGGGACTCTTCATTTGTACTATCACCGCACGTGGTCGCGAGCTATTTGCGTCTAACTTGGCAGTCCTCGTGCAGTTATGTATGTCGTCTTCCTTAATGTCACATGATACTACCCTAGCCAATTGCATAGCGACCGTCACTAAATTTTCTGATCGGTGTTCCGGCAAACATTGAATTTCCATGTTACAAGCACGGGAGTGCTGCTCAATTTGGGTTAGACGTCTATTTAGTTCCTTATTAGACGTCTTTAGCATTTCGACTTCCTTTCGCAGCCCATCGCATTCTTTCGAAGCGTCAGACGCATTCTTCTTGATATCTTCAAATTCACCATTTATAAAGTCCATCGATTCCCTCACAGCACCCAATTCATTTTTTAAACCTACTATCTCTGATTTTATAGCTTGCAGGTAAGACGATACGCTCATTTCCAATATGCTGCTTATTTCAGCTGTCAAAATCCTGCGTAACTCCGTTTGCATTACTTCACGAATGTCGTCCTTTGTTAAACATTGATGTTGCTCGCCTCCAGATTGAAACAATACCATGGATTGATCGGCGTCACGACCTTTAGTTCTTTGCGTTACCCAAGAGAGAGGTGACTGCAAGTCAATTTCAGCGCTACCCCCGGCTACTGCTAGTGTATTTCGGACCGGTGTGTTCTGGTTATTCCCTTTTTTTGCGGTTCCACAGCAATTTGGACATCTCCATATTAAAATATTAAAGCTAGTCTCAAGATGAGACAAAAACGACAGTTTTCTATAACTTGACGTATTAACGTATCTTGTGACGGGCATTGAGGTGCCTTGGCAGAGGCCAAGGTGAATTTGTTAATCCAGTCCTTAGTTATGTAAACTCATTGCTACATGGCAGCCTCGGGGGTTTAGACTTTGGTCACGACCCTCCCCTTATATCATCCCGAATTAACGCTGAGCCAAAACAACTTCAAAAAATATCTACACATAATAGTGATTTCATGATTTTATTTTATTTACATTGCTTTATAATTATAATTTTGTGATATGTTGATGACTAATACATACATACATACATAACGTCACGCCTTCATTCCCAGAGTGGGGTAGGCAGAGCTACAGAATACCAACAACTCTAAACTTGTTGATAATTCTGTAACCACATTTTGCATAGTCAGGCTAAGATGTTTACCAGTGTATTAGTGACAGGTTGCAAGCCTAAAAGTACTACAAGCCCTTATTCCCTTAGTCGCCTCTTACGACATCCACGGGAAGACATGGAGTGGCGCTATTCTAACCCGCCAACGACACGGGGGACAACCGACTAATAGAACGAACATAATAAAGCCAACAAGAATGTCGATACAGGCAATTTTTATATACGCTGTTATGTATGTTGTTGTATAAAAGTTCAATGAGAAACAATTTTTAAACTCCGCTCTCCACGAGGAAAATAGGTTAAGTTAAGCAATACGGCTAGCACCAGTTGTACTATCTCGCTTGTCGCTTAATGCGTCTCTTTCCTTACAGGCTAGATAGAAAGGGAGATCCGAACGACAAACAAGTCGTGGACAACATATGCTAGCTCTCCAGGAAAGGAATTTATGACAAAATATGCGAGCATCTCGCAAACATAGGGGCAAGGATAATCATGTAGAAGTTAGAATTTCCCTTGAAATTCTTAAGAAAAAACGTTCACCTACCTATATTGCGAAGATATTGGTTTTATGCATCCTAATGGCAATAATAAATGCAGCGCAAAAGATTAAATCTACTCGTTCGTTCAGAATGCAAGTCACAATTCCAGAAAATCTATTGTTAAAAATCACAGTCTTAGCTGTGCCGAGTTTATTTCTACACAAAATCAAACGAAACAAATATATTTTGCTAACGTTCAATTTTACGACTTTCCCGTTCCGTGTCGAAAGCAACTATAGCGGAAAGAAAAGGAAACTAGCTGGAAAACTCTGACCAAACTAGTTTAAACTTATACTAAATTACAGTTTGATTCTAACTCCATGGCAAACCGGGCTTTAACTTTTTAAATATTTAAATTAGAATCGAGCCCGAGCGGGGTATTTATTGATAAAGAGATTTATCCCGTATTTATGCTGAAAAGTTTTTGGATGGTTTAGTTTTCTTTGAACGCATGAGTTATTTATGGTCTGATAGGGAGTTGGTTTGAAAGCCTCCATGTTTGAAGGTTTGAACGTTATCTTTCAATGTTAGCTCGCCTTTACTATTCATAACTTTTATAGATTAGGATCTATTTGAACAAGACGGAAGCAAGGTAAAGATTGAATCAGGTATCGTAAAGCTGTGATTGATTTATTTTCGACTGAATATTGAATGAACTTTCGCTTTCCAGTTGATATTTTTGTTGTAGTAGGCTTTTTAAAAATGTTTTTTTTTTTTATGCTAAAGGAGAAGGCACACGATCTGAGGCCCATAGACATTTGAATTCTCAAAACTATAATGCTAAGACCTCAAATGCGTTGCCAACCCTGAGGACTAAGATGGAATGCCTCTATGCTAGTAGTTTCACCGGTTGTCGTATCCCCACACCGAAACACAACAATGAGAGCACTGTTGCGTGGCGGGTGGTTAATGGATAAGATGGATGGATTGATGATGGATTAAGACAAATAGAATAACTCCGTAATAATCCGTAAAATCGTTGAGGCAGCAGAAGGAGACCAGGAGTAGACATACATACGCTCGAAAAACGTAATCGTTAAAAGCTTGTGTTCATATAAGTTATGTTTTTATATGATAGGTCTAAAACAGTCCTGACGGCGTTTTTGCGGGAATGGGCTTAGCCAGAAAATTAGGCCTTAAAAACGTTAACTTTCGGTGTGTCCACAGGAAAGACGGTAACCTAAAGCTGTGTATGACGGAAGTTTTCCAACTGCAAGATGCCTTATGATTGTCAATTACACATCTTCGCGAAGACAAGCGGTCTAACACATTAAGTACCAATTTCACTATACGATGTGAAATTTAATCAATGTTAATCGACTGTTAGTTCATACATTTTGACAACTGTTAACGCTCTAATCGTCTGTTAACATCGTATGGTGAAATTGGTACTAAGGGTTTCAGTTGACACAAAATGTGTCGGGTTCTAATTTTACCGACATCAATCTACTTATAGAAATAGCTATACTCATGTTAGAAAAGTACTTCCTAATACATGATACCCTATGGTGTTAAAAAAGTGTTAGAAGTACAGTCGGATATAAATTATGTGATAAATAATGAAATATGTAAAAAATCTAATTTTCTGTTAAATAGTTTTTATATGGCAATGAGAAGGGCGCACAAACACTTAGGTCACCTGATGGTAAGTGGAATCTAAGACTGCAATGCTAATACTTAAATGCACAACGGTAGGTTAATGGATATGGTTATAGCGATCCGGGCGGACCCTGCACGAAGGTGCAACCACCACTAGATTACTAGAAAAATGCTTGGCATAAAAATAATTAGCATAATTTCATTTAACTGCGTTCAAATAACATAATAAACGTAGTGTTTATTTTATCAGGCATGCGGTCAAAAATATAACACTCATTTATCATGGCAATAATTTTGTTATTATTACGCATTTTAAATCAATTTCTTTTTACTAGGTTAGGTTAGGTTAGATCTGTGACCACATTAGTAGAAGTCAAAAACGTTAAACAGTTCATTATCTACATACATTTGTTCCCAGAATGGGTTAGGCAGAGCTACAGAAATACCAACAACTCTGAAAAGTCTTCAGAGTTTCTTTTTTTTTTTATGTTAAGGAGAAGGCACACGAGCACTCAGGCCACCTGATGGTAAGTGAAATCTGAGACCCATAGACATTTGAGTTCTCAAGATTATAATCCTAAGACCTCAAATGCGCTGCCAACCCTGAGTACTAAGATGGAATACCTCTATTCATTATCTTTTACGAAACTATGCATTTCGTTGTTGGGTCATACATCTTAAAAACAAAAGTTGTCTCTCCTGTGGTCAATAGTTAAGAGCTTGTGTGCGTATAAGTTATGTTTTTATATGATAGGTCTAAAGCAGTCCTGACGGCGTTTTTGCGGGTATGGACTTAGCCAGAAAATTAGGCCTTAAAAACGTTAACTTTCGGTGTG
Organism: Acleris holmiana; assembly: GCA_949316455.1. Classification (NCBI taxonomy): domain Eukaryota; kingdom Metazoa; phylum Arthropoda; class Insecta; order Lepidoptera; family Tortricidae; genus Acleris; species Acleris holmiana. Next base: position 18,371,133 of record OX438766.1, read on the forward strand.
TCCACAGGAAAGACGGTCCCCTAAATCTGTGTATGAACTGTTACTCGTATGCATTGTAGTCGTTTATTATAATGAGTATATTCTCCAGATTGAAATTATGCATTTCTTTGTATGCAAAGTGAAAATTAGTACATTGGTTTGATGTAATAATTACACACCCAACAAAAATCAATAAAAATACACTCAAATGTAGAATACGAGTAATAACGCTTAAATTTTCTATCGTTAACCATCATCCTAACGAGAGCTCCCGTGATACCTCTTCCCGGGATACCGATCTACATTTCATAACTTGTCGACAAACACAATTACCCCGCAGTCTGTAGCCCCGATTGTAATCAGTTTATTATGTTAGAGAAACAATTCTGGCAGTGGAAACGTAACGCAACGCGTAACGTTAAAGAGACAAAATTTCTCTCCGTTTTCAGATGAAGAGGTTGATTCGTTAGATATGATAAGTGTCTGGTATTGTCTGTTCAGTTTGAATAATGAGTATATAGGATAAAGATATTTAAGTACTTTGCCGATCGATACATGAATCAACTTTTTTGACCACTTTTTTGTCGCCTGCTTATTTGAAACACTATTTTTAGGCCACCGTAGTCAAACTAGGAACCCTTATAGTTTCGGCATGTCCGTCCGTCTGTCTGTCCGACTCTTAGTACTAGAAAGCTGTAATTTGGCATTAATATACATCTTTGTCAAAAAAAATTTTTTGCTCTTCCGCCCTTACACTTAACGTGGGGATGTATTTTTTTTCTCGTCTACCTCATAGTGCCGTTTGATAGGTTTTTCAAAAATATTATGGGTTTGTAAAGACAAATTATCCATTCAGGGATCCATTTATGAAATATTAAGCTTTAAAGCGCTAATTTTGTTCCAAAACTACAAATACTAAAATATCAGAAAAAAAACTGAAAAAAATCTTAAATGAAAGCGCATAATAACGAATTTAAAAGGAAAAACTATCACGACACAAGGGGGTGATCCTCTGGTCTCAACACAGCGCTGCGTCGATCTCAAAGGAGTTTTATCCGGCAAGTTTAAGAAGTCCCGTCGGAGCGTACAAAACACATTGTAGCGCGTGCTTTCTCAATTGTGTTGAGAGAATCACCCCCAGTAGACATCATTGGTTCTTGAGGTATAGGCTATTATACCTACTAAAATCATTTAAGATGGCACCAAACGACTTTAAATAAATAGAAAACTAGTTATTACTTGTTTATTTTTATGTTTTTAGTACAACTTAACGGCTCCGGAACCCTACACTGAGCTTGGTCCGACATGTTCTTGCCCGGTTTTTTATTCGCTTAGAAGGGCAGTGTATAAAGCCGTACTTTAAATTAATTAATTAATGAAATATCTTTATTCCAGAAACAGGATCAGTAAAAAATCAATAATAAAAAACAAAAAAAGGTACTATTTAAACTAATCTAGAACAGACAGGGTTTATCTTTAATTGGACTGTGTTTTCATACAGTCCAATTAAAGATAAACCCTGATACAAAAGAAGTACAAAAATACGGTACCGTCAATAATAAATAATTTGAAAAACGATTACCACCTGAGACCTAAAAGTGACTTGTTCCGTACAAGAAACTCTTACTAACATGAATTATCTTACTCTATAGTAAGAAAAAGCATGTTCCTAAAAAAAGATAAATCCACTAAAAGATATTTTACAAAACTGTCCGAGTAACTTCTTTGAGCTGAATATTTTAATTAAAAAAGGAATTTGTTCTCTTCCGGCATGGAGTTTGAAAGTTAAACTATTTTCGATTGGACTAAAACGTTGAAGCTATTTTAATATATTCTACCTTAGTTTACCTTTGAGAAAATTTCTTTTGAAACATTCATCGTTTTAATAACATAACCTTTTTTGACTAAACTTTTTAACTCATAAAAGTACATTGGTATATGAAAAGAAAAATCGTTATAGGCCCTATAAATACATGCCTGATTTTAGAAGGAGGAAACCAATACAGAGAGATGAAATTAATTGAAATTATTCTTTTATTTATTTATAGCCACTTATTTCGACCAAAAATTAAAAATACATTTAGATATTATGCATAACTTAATCTTCTTCGACATATTGTGGTCGATTTGCCTTGCGGCATAGGCCTCCCCAAGATTCTTCCATTCGACTCTCTCAAGCCTAGCCCTGTAGCTGTCTAGCTAGCTAGAAGTTATTCTTTTACACGTTGGTAAATATGGAGTGAATCTACCAGCGTTTCGGAAGGGACCCTCATTCCATTGAATAAAAAAACGTAAGTGAGAAAAGATCCGTGTAACTAGGAGAACAACACAATGAGGTACATCAAGAACAATAACTGAAATAACGGACTGGACAGTCCTTGCGTTTGTTAACAAACCGGACCCTACCAACAGCTGCACCCGTTCACGAGTATGGGCGTGTCGACATCACCACGTGGCCGCGGAGAGGCCCGTGTTGCCGTGTCCGTAAAGATACACGGTGTTGTGCCGCGTCGTATCACGGTAAGGCGCGGTGCCGTGGTTATGTGGACATGCGAATGAAGAGACTCTTTTTTATGATAAGGAGAATGCACACGAACACTCAAGCCACCTGATGTTAAATGGAATCTGAGACCCATAGACATTTGAATTGACAATATAATCCTAAGACCTCAAATGCGTTGTCAACCCTGAGTACAGTAATTTCACCAGTTGTCTTATCCCCACACTGGAACGCAATAATGTGAACATTATTGCTTGGCGGTAGGTTAATGGATAAGATGGTGGTAGCGATCCGGACGGACCCCGCACATGGTCCTACCACCACTCCACAGTCAGTCTGTTTTGGTGACAAATCTCTTATTCTCAGGCTCATCATCAGTTACTTAAGAGCTATGCTCTTGTCAGTGTTTCCGTTCTTCCCTATTCCGATTCTTAACACACTTACACAGCACAATGCCTACTTTTTCTTTGTATTGGTCTAGGTGAACTATTCTTGGTCTCCTGCTTTTCCTTTAAAATTTTCCTTCAAATATCATCTTTATGTACTCATAATGCCTTAACAGATGACCAAGCATCTTCCCTTATTGCAATACATTCGTAGGGTAGCGTAATAATTACTGATTTTATTAATGAACTTAATATTAATAATTATACTATTGTATCAAATAAGTATAGCATCGTATTCCATGAAATCAGTGGCTATTAGAAATATACCAAAGCAAACAACAACCGAAAGCATTATATTCTCAATTGAAATACGCATATCCTAACAATAGCCCGTTCTCCAACACGATGAGTCAAATATTTGCGTGTCTCTCAACCTGCGTCATTCAGCATGCCTGTCATAAGGATCTTTGTTGAGATAATTAATTTACCCGCACCTTTGTTAGAGGAACGAACGTGGAACAAATAAAGCAGGTGTCGAGTTCAATTTTTTTTTTTTTTGTAAAGGTTTTTATTATATAAGTTGCTGTTGAAAATCAATTTACATGAAGCTTTTGTTGCTATCACCTGCTTGGCAGGATAAAGCTAATAGTGTCAGCAGTTTTGCCTTTTTCCAGCTCTATCATCAGATCGTTACATTTGTGAAAGGAGGCTTATAGAATGATACACAGAGGTCGAATGAGTTACATATAATCAGATGAAAAACTTGATAAGATTTTTCAGCAAGACGACAACCGCGCAGCTTCCATGGTCTTCCCGAACTGCCGGCCCTCTGTCAGCGCGGAGCGGAACTAAATTACATTCATTCCTCATTGATATGTGTTTAACAAAGTTTATATGGAGCATACTGATATTAATATTGACATTTTATTTTTATGTAAATCTAACTCATTGTAATCCGCTTTACATATTATGTGATACAAACATAACGAAGAAAAAACCGTGTTAAAAGTATACAGCGTCCCAGAACTTGACTTAAATATTACAATACGAGAAAGCTTAGTAAATAACGGCCTTGAATATATTTTTATGATTCATGGATATAACAAGAAAATAAATGAATATCAAGGGAAATTCTCACATAAATTGTCCTAGCCCCAAAAGATTTAGGGTACTATGAGTACTATCAACGTAAAACATATTTATATGGAGAAATAAATACTTAATTATATACAAAACATACAAGACTCAGGAAGAAATCACCCTAATCACACTTATTTACCCATAACGTAGGCTAAACTTATGCATCGAATATATATATGTACCTCAAGAACTATGTCTACTTAGTCGTGATAATTTTCCTTATAAATTGGTTATATGCGCTGTCATTTTAGTTTTTTTTCATATTTTTAGTAGGTATTTGTAGTTTTGGCTGTAGATTACCTGAACAGATCCCTTAATCGAAAAATAGTTTATACAAACATGTAATATTTTTTAAAGAGCTATCCAACGATATTATTTTCAAGATTTTATAAAATAAAAGCTTAAAAAAAGACGACTAAGTAGACATCATTGGTTCTTGAGATACAGGAGATTAAAGTGTTTATACCTACTAAAATCTTCTAAGACGGCAACAATTGACTTTAAATCGAAAATTAGTTATTACTTGTTGATTTTTATGTTTGTAGTACTTAACGGCTTCGGAACCCTACACTGAGCATGCTCCGACATGCTTTTGACCGGTTTTTTTATCTAGTTTTGGTAGGATGTTGCATACTGACTTCGCTTTACTATGGAATATTTTTACCAATTATGTTAGTTGGCAATATAACGCTTCGCAAAAAACAGTAAACGTCACAAGTAATGAACGAGCCTACTGATATTAGGTAATATGAGGTTATGAAGTGTTTCCGAGTGTCGTATGTTCTGCTACGAACGGATACCAGATAATGCTTGTTTCCAGAACTACTTATACGACGGAAACAGTTAATGTCTTACTTGCTACTCAAACAGGCAAATTTTTATTTAACATGTATTTTTAAACTTAGTACCAATTTCACCATACGATGTTAACCACTCAACAGACGATTAGAGCGTTAACAGTTGTCAAAATATATGAACTAACAGTCATTTAACATTGATTAAATTCAACTGTTTTTTTATGTTAAGGATTACTCACACGATTACTCAGGCTACCTGATGGTAAGTGGAATCTGAGACCCATAGACATTTAAATTCTCAAGACTATATTCCTAAGACCTCAAATGCGTTGCCAACCCTGAGGACTAACATGAAAAGTTTTTATGCTAGTAATTTCACCGGTTGTCTTGCAAAAAAACTACAAATGCAAAAAATCTTATATGTAAGCGCATAATTATAACGAATTTAAAAGGGAAACTATCACGACTAAGTAGACATCATTGGTTTTTGAGATACAGACAAATAAGTGTTTATACCTACTAAAATCATCTAAAAGGGCTCCAAATGACTTTAAATACAAAATTAGTTGTTACTTGTTGTTTTTTATGTTTTTAGTACTTAACGGCTTCGGAACCCTACACTGAGCATGGTCCGACATGCTCTTGCTAGGTTGTTTTTAAACGAATAAATAATAATATCCCGCATAAATAGGTTTTGGAAATGGTAAACTATAAGACTCATTCTAAAATATATACCTTTTTGAACATTTTGGAGGCAAAAGTCGAAGGATAAAGAGGAAGAGGACGACCTAGGCTTACTTCCTTCAGCCTAATACGACAAAAGGCCTTTGTCGTGTTGGATCAGGAGGTGACAAAGCTGGCAGAGAACAGAGAAAAGCAAATACTTAGACAAGAGCCTAGGTCTCAAGTTAAATGAATCAAAACTTTAACTATGTTGGCCGACGTAAGGTACTTTTTATCCCCTAAAGCTAGACAATTTTCGAAGTAATAGCGATTAAACTTCGGCGCGGACAAAGTCGAGGTCTTCTTGTTTTAAATAACTACATACCATCTCAACGATTGAGTTGCTTAATAATAATGTCAATAGAGATTGGTTTTCAAATTAGTTGTTTGTTTATCCAAGTACAACATAATATCACCAAACCAAACCAAATACGGGAAGCAAAACCGTGACACGCTTCCTCCCATAACCCTACAAATGTATGTATGTATGAACAAACACATTATGTTTCGTGTGTAACGTAAGAATTGTTTTTGCGCGTCGGCATTTTGTGCGTTTTTGCGTCATTATATTGTGCTCCTTTTACCTTTTCCTGTTAGTTATGTTGCCTCGCTGGTTGTTTCGAAATAAATTCGGTTCTTCATTGGTATTATTTTTCATATACTTACCTAATACCTACTATTTGAGAGTAAAAGAGAAAGGTTTTTTCTCAGACGTGACCGTAAATGATGATTATTCTTTTAAATAGAAACTTTATTGTAGAAAATTCAAAATCCAAATGTAATTATGTTCAATATAGGAATGTACAAAGGCGAACTTTGGTACTTCTTTAAGGCTTTGTTCACTTCCAGCTAATATTTGGGTGATTGAGGAAAATAAGGAAGAAATTGACAATGAATACAAAGTACCTACAAATACAAAGTTTACAGAATCGAGTTGAAGTAAGTTTTAAACCTAAAACACATAATTCTATACTTACAAACATATTTAATAGTCGTAATTAACATCAATCATAAACAATCATTGTGTAAATATGCATGTATGCATCAATGTTTAAACATACATGTATTACATGTAATCACGAGTAAATATGCATGTATTACATATAATTACTACGTATAAAACAAAGTCGCTCCCCGCTATCTATCCCTATGAATGCTTAGATCTTTAAAACTGCGCAACGGATTTTGAGGAGGTTTTTTTAATAGATAGTGTTTTAAGAGGAATGTTTATGTGTATAAATCTTTAACCCGGAAAGTAGCGAGGGCTGTTCGCTAGTGTCTAAATAAAAATAAATCAAATCAAAGTCATGTTGTTCCTGTCACAATTATTGCGTTCGGGTTTTCTGTGTAGTGAATATTTTTTTTTTTTTTTTTTTGTTAAGGATAAGGCACACGAGCACTCAGGCCACCTGATGGTAAGTGTAATCTTAGACCCATAGACATTTGAATTCTCATGACTATAATCCTAAGACCTCAAATGCGTTGCCAGCCCTGAGGACTAAGATGGAATGCCTCTATGCTAGTAATTTCACCGGTTGTCTTATCCCCACACCGGAACACAACAATGCGAACACTGTTGCTTGGCGGGTGGTTAATGGATAAGATGGTGGTAGCGATCCGGACGGACCCTGCACAGGGTCCTACCACCACTAAATTACTTTCTTTTGTTCTAAATTAAGCAATGCAGCATTAGCTGCAAACTGAAGACAATTATATCAAATGACGGTTCAAGAGTTACAAGGTTCTAAAATGTACAACAACTTCCTAATTCCCAGACACAGAGTCCCTAAAATAAATCGATCCTTGAGTAAACCCTGGCTTTACTAAGCCAGCTTAATTTAACCTGGCTGTCAAGCTGCCTGAGAGGAAACAAGTGTTATTTTAGCGTGGAAGTTTCTATTGAGCCTATTTCTGGAAGGTTCTGCACTTAGCCCTAGTTTTACACTTACGCGTTTAAAATGGGCATAGTCGAAGGTCGACATGGTTATTCTAGGTGGTAGTGACCTCTACAAAGAAAGTAGTCCTAGATATGATTCCCGGTAAAGATAAATATTTGCAAGAATAATGCGAGTAAAACCTTTGAACCTCTCTTTTATCTGTCTAAAACAAGACATTAATGAGATATTTCGAAATGAAATTTCTCAATACCAATTATTAGGTAACATAAACGTCTCATTCTTCATTTTTTCCCTAATCAGCGCTAACAGACTCCAACGTATTTACTACAGCTGTTGTCTTCCAACTTCAATATTTTTTATTAAAACCGACCCTTTATTCGGACTTAGAAAAATATCGTCCCGTAAGGTTTTGATTTTTCCATTCTAAGTATGCCAGCCAAAGAGTTGAGAGACTACAAGATCTTTCATCTCTCCTAAAGGATACCCAAGTTAAGCTTTTTCTTATGTCAGTGTTATATGAAAAATATCCCTCTCCATTTAGTGCCAGCTTAATCCGCATGTCCCAAATAATTCGACAACAAATTTATTTTTACAGTTTTACTTTCAACTTTTTTCACGTCAGCCAAGATTGAAATTACACTATATCCAGAGTCTCGAGTTGTTACTTTTTAATTTTAAACTCGTATTTCCGATAACAAGATAATAGAAAATGTTAGCAATAACTCTGTATTCTAAGAATACGTGTGAAACATAAAAGAAACAGTGAATAAGCCCTCACTCGGGCCGTTTACGAGTAATATTTTTTTATGTTAGAAATACAAGTTTATGGCGGTGGAATTCGCGCTATCGGCAATGCACGAAACGTGCCAAGTGTAGGCAATATAGTGGCATTATCACTTTATTGTCGCTTCAGATAACGGCTTTCAGAATACCTCAGTTGAAATGTAATAATGTCTGTTTATATCGCGTGGGTTACTAATAAACGATTATAATAAGCTTTTGAAGTGTATATTACACATTCACTCTCAATTATTGAAAATCTGGGCTGAAATTCTAACACGGTAAAACCTTTTTATAGGTGAAAAACTTATGTAAGTAAAGGACCAGGGCTGAGATTCTACATTATTTCTATTAAATTATTGTCTAACGGTCTATACACGATGTGTTACTACATTTACGTACGTATGCATGTACGCGCATAACTTCGGAAAGACTGCACCAAATTGGATATTTCTTTTTTGTTGTGTTGGTTATTGTCAGGCAAAGGTTTTTTTTATGAATGATCAAAAAGAAAAAATCCACCGGGAAAGTCAGAAATTTGCAGCGGGGTGAAGCCCCTGACGGGCCGATAGTAAAGGCTTGTAGTGCTGTTAGGTGCTGGGCTTGCAACCTGTCACTAATACACTAGCCTGACTGTGCAAAATGTGGTTATAGAATTATCAACAAGTTTAGAGTTGTTGGTATTCTGTAGCTCTGCCTACCCCATTCTGGGAATGAAGGCGTGACGTTAAGTATATATGTATGTAAGTTCTTATCGTCATGGTCATTCTTTAGCCTTTCCCCTAAGATCTCCACAACGCGTTAGTAAGTTTTGTGCTACTTGCATCGGGTTTTCGATCTTCAACAGATCCTTGGTCCACATTGTGAGAGGCCTACCAACACATTGACTTTAATTGTACTTTATACTAGAGACAGATTATGTAGCAACTGAATTAGTAAAACAATCCCTCAACACTATCAAGTTTAATCATCCCGACTGAGTAAACGATACTGCAGTGAATTCAAACTTTGACTATGACATGGAAACACAATTGTTTTCGAGAGAAAACTTCACTTTGATAGCTAAATGTTTCTCCATTGCTCGACGTAAAATATAATTTCAATTTAAACATATTCTGTTTAAATGGTTAACCAGCCAAGTTCTTGTGTGTTACGTTCAAAAGCTTTGTGAAATTTAAATTGTATGGCGTGGACGCAAACTAGGTTTGATGTGTTTAAAAAGTTTTGAGAATAGATGCCCTATTCTTTCACTGTCCTGATTCTCTACGTAAAGGTATAGACGGTTATTTAACACTTCGTTAAGATTAAGACTTTTTATATTCCAAATCTGTCTGTAGGTACTTTGCTGTAGGCGCTACCCTAAGTATCTTTACTACCATAGCGTACAATTATTTACTGCAGTAAGTTATCATACTAATGTTATAAATGTGAAAGCGTGGATGTTTGTTACGCTTTCACGCAAATCACGAATCATCATGAAACTTTGTACACATATTCTGGGAGGTACTAGAAGTAACATAGGATACTTTTTATTAAAAAAATATATTTTTCACAAAAATAAAAAAATAAAAATTGAGAAAAAAAATTGCAGCGGGCGAAGCCGTTGGCGGGTCGCTAGTAGAGTATAATTATTTACTAAAGTCAGTATAATAAATAAAATAAACAATAAATATCACAGGCCAATGTCACACAAATTGACCTACTCCCAAAATAAGCACTAGGCTTGTACTATGGGTACTAGATAAACTTACTTATATAGAGAAATATATACTAAAATACATAGAAAACATCCAAGACTCAGGATAAAATACTCGTGCTCATCACACAAATATCTGCCCTTACCGGGATTTGAACCCAGGACCCCTAGCTTTGAAGGCAGCGGGTCACTACCAACTAGGCAAGTATAAGCAATAAATAATATTTTTTCAAGTTTTTAGTTCATCATCTCTGTCTGTCTTTATTTTCTGTGCACCCACTTTGTACATTTTGGATTGAGAACGCATTAAGTCCGCCAATTTTATTATTTCTGTGCAATAAAGATTGAAAAAATAAATAGCGGTAAACGATTTCTATGGAGCCTCGCACAAAACTTCAGTATAAAATTTCCCTCTCTCTGTAGGAAAAATTTGTGAAACATAACTGTTTATTGGCGCATGCTAGTTGACGAGTTGAAACATGGTAAACTTTTGAGCCCATATTTGAGATGGAACGGCGCTAAGTTTTGGTAATATAGCATAACTAAAAACTAAAAAGAATTTTAACAGCATTACGTGTTTTTAGGGTTCCGTAGTCAAAGGAACCCTTACAGTTTCGCCATGTCCGTCCGTCCGTCCGTCCGCACCCTAGCGCAGAGACTCTTAGGACTAGAAAAGCTGTAATTTGGCATGAATATACATATGAGTCACGCCAACAAAGTAGTACAATAATATGTAAAAAAAACATACTATACCCCCCCCCCCTTCGCTAAAACTATTAAAAAACTGAAAAAAATCTTAAATCAAAGCGCTTATCACAACTAAGTAGACATCATTGGTTCTTGAGATACAGGCGATTAAAGTGTTTATACCCACTAAAATAATCACCAAATGACTTTAAAAAGAAAATTGCTTGTTGATTTTATGTTTGTAGTAAGTGCACTAAGCATGGTCCGACATTGGCCCAGTTTTGAATTTTATCAACAGCTCTGAAAAATATTTACTAAAAATACCGTTGGTTTTTAGGGTTCCGAAGCTAAACTAATGCATTTCGTCTTTCTATTTTTGTCTGTATGAATGTCTCACTTCACAGTTCTCAACTATCAAAATCACATAGCTGAAATTTTGTACACATTATAGCTATAATAATTATAATACCGCGCTTTAAAACCAAAAATTAATTAAATTAAAGGTGTTAACGTGTGTATTTGTGTATCCATGTATGTAAGTGTCTGTGTGTACGTGTGACTGTCTATAGCATCGTAGCTCCTAAACAGATGCACCTATTTGGACGCAGATTTTTAAAGACAAGTTGGTGACAGGTTGCAATCGCATCGCCTAACAGGCGAACAAGGCTTTATTCCCTTAATCGCCTTTTACGACATCCACGGGAAGACAAGGAGTGGCGATATTCTAACCCAGTTAGCAGCACCAAATTAAAAATATTTTCTTATTTATTCCAAAACATCACTCTATTAACATAACTACGAGTAACAGCTTAACAACACGCGTTCAAGTAAGGACAAGTTTTCCATAGTTACCGCGGGTAACTTATCTAGTCTACGTCCGGCTTCTGCATAAACATGAGCTCCAGTTTAACCCACTTACAAAAACAACCTGTATATGAACGAAGGGTTTACTCGCTAAACTAGCGGCCCGCGTATTATGGTCGCGTTTATCGCGGTGATAAATGTGTATACAGAGTCTGACACTCTCGCACTTACATTAAGAAGGAGACAGATGTTTTATCTAAAATTAACCATAGCGATAAAAGTGCCCGCTGGTAGGATAAAATATTACGGATTGAAGTCATTACATATATACAGGACGTTTTAATTCGTAGGTACACGTCTCAATTGAGAGACTATTCAGGTATGGTATGGGGTGATCTCGCGTTTTTTTTTTATGATAAGGAGAAGGCACACGAGCACTCAGGCCACCTGATGGTTTGTAGAATCTGAGACCCATAGACATTTGAATTTTCAAGACTATAATTTTAAGACTGCAATCCTAAGATCTCAAATGCGTTGCCAACCCTGAGGACTAAGATGGAATGCCTCTATGCTAGTAATTTTACCACTTGTCTTATCCCCACACCGGAATACAACATGCGGATACTGTTGCTTGGCGGTAGGTTAATGGATAAAATGGAGGTAGCGATCCGGACGGACTCTGCACAGGGTCCACCATAATTTTTTTATAGCGTTTGTTTTATTAAGTAACATAGATTATACACGGGAAAGTTATCATTGATTGATCCGTTTGCTACATTACAGCTCGATATGTGAAAACAGATATGTTGACTTAGCTCGTAATAAAAAGGGTTTAATTATATACCTTCGCTTTACCCTTTTTTTGACATGTGTTTCATGTTTAACGTATTTCTGTGTGTCTCTCTTGAGCATATCGTAGCTCCCAAATGGATAAACTACTTCGGATGCGGTTTGTTTTGAAAAGAAAGCTAGCTTCGGAAGTATGGGATGCCATTATATAGGGGGATTTTATTTGATTGATCGTTATTCACTTGAAACTATAAAACTACTAGGACTAAATACAGTAAACGCGGAAAGGTGCCGTACACACCGACCACTGCGCAATGCAGGCTTATGAATCGACATAAAATTACCTTTTAGAGTCTAAAATTTTGAAACACAATATTGTACCAATTTTACCACTGTAGTGAACTAATTATTTATCCATAACTTCTTTACATAATTTTATTAAAGTTGTGAATAAAGGGATAAATTTAAAAGAAAACAAGATTTATTAAAAATGTAATTACTTAACCTCTTAAGGCCCACCATAATACAAGTAGGGAGATTTTTGTGCGTCGGAATTTAAATCTACCAGCAATTAAATAAAGTTCAATAACGTCTGCCCTTAAATGCCATTTTCAATGTAGTAACATAAAACCGGGCAAGAGCGTATCGGACTATGCTCAATGTAGGATTGCGAAGCCGTTTAGTACTTACAAACATAAAAAACAACAAGTAATAATTAATTTTCTTTTTATTGCCACTTAGTGCCGTCTTAGATGATTTTAGTGGGTATAAACACTTTAATCGCCTGTATCTCATGAACCAAATGATGTCTACTTAGTCGCGATAGTTTTTCTTTTCAATTCGTTGTATGCGCTTTCATTAACATTTTTTCCAGGTTTTTAGTATTTGTAGTTTTTGCTGTGGGGAGGGGGGGGGGAACTTGAGTCTAACAAAAAATTAGCGCTTTAAAGCTTAATATTTCATAAGCGGATTCCTTATTCAAAAAATGGTCTTCTCAAACCCGTATTTTTTTTGAAAAAGCTTTTTAACGACACCCCACACTATACCACTGATACCCCACTAATATGTATATACATGCCAAATTACAGCTTTCTAGTACTAAGAGTTTCTGAGCTAGGCTGCGGACGGACGGGCATGGCGAAACTATGTGTGCCTAGTTTGACTACGGAACCCTTATAAAAATGAACTTTATTCTCTTTGAGACATAGTTTAAACTATATTGCCTTGTTAACGTACCTCTGGCACACTGGGTTAATTTCAGGAATATATCCGCAAGAGCTCTGTAATTTGTACGGAAAGTAGTATTTATTACACGTTTCGACTTTGACGGGGCTATATTATTATACAAGCGTATAATTTTCCCAGGATGTATAATTTTTGATGCGTTATTAATGTGTACGTAAGGGAAATAGAAGCTCAGCTATTTCTTTGAACCATTCCAATACTGATCATTTTTAAAATTCTTTTAGTCCCGGTTAAGTGGGGCAATTTTAGACACACGAGGCAACTTTGATATTTTTTTAAATCGTCGACTCGGTGCAATGTCTCCGTTTTTTTCCAGCTCTTGTGAGAAATTACTTTTACACGTTTTATGTGCGAGCGTAAATTATCAGTCGTTCAAGTATTTTCAGACAAATTGGATATAAAAATTTCAAAACAATAAACCACTCAATTTTGTTATTGTTTAGGGGTAACTTTGATATTGTAGTTCAAACACAGGAAAAATCAAAGTACATTTAAAGAATGGAGATTTTAGCTGCGTTTTTTTTCTACTAAGTCATCTACCGTTGTCTAGCTCTAGCTGCTTGAGGTTAGGTACTACAAATGAGTAGTCGCCACTGCAATAATTTAAAAAAAAAATACGCGTAAATGGGGAAGTTACAGAAGATTAATTTTGAAAATCAATCAAACTAACCCCATTTTACGGTACAAAAAACTTTTATTACTTGGAATGAGTAGGATTCCGAGTAGGTAGACAATTAGCGGGCTGTGGAGAACCAACGTTTGGGCTTGATTCCAAGAAAATAATTGACCAATCAGAAAGTCGTTTTCTTTTCGAAATGTGATGATGATATTTATTAACTTGCGTTTGCTAGCAAGTTATTTCACGTAGGGCTTATTTATCACTATTTTTACAGGAACAACCAAATTTTCCGGGATAATTAAGTCCTTGCCCATGTCTTCCCGTGGATATGGTAAGAGACGACTAAGGGAATAAAGGCTTGTAACCTGTCACTAACACACTGGTAAACGTCTTAGCCTACTTAATTGTGCAAAATGTTGTAACAGAATTTATTAACAAGTTTTTAATAGAGTTGATATTAATTCTGTAGCTCTACCTACCTCAATCTGGGCATGAAGGCCTGATGTTATGTACTGTCCTGCGTTCCACATGCCAAATAAATTTGCTGACGCGTTTTTTAATGACAAATATCCAAACATTCTCACAAACCTTTATACTAATAAAAACGCTTTTCAAGTAAAAAAAACATGAAGATGAAAACTTGACATACTTATCGATTTCCTAAAATTGTTAAAACTTGACATATTTAGCTTATATCACCAACATATCATCCAAATTGAAATTTATTAATACGAGAAGACCAAGAATGTGAAACAGCACGGTTTTAAGAAACAACGTCTTGAAGTCTCAAGTTAATATCTTGTAATACGCTTCACAATTAAATGAACGTCTTGAGGAACAAATAATCTCGGTCGACAAAAGAGGGTAATGGGGACGGAATGGCGCAGAAAGTAGCAATTTCCTTGTCATTAAGCCAACTACTTGCGAACTAATTGTATAGTCTCAAAGCAATTGCCCCTTTTAATTGTAATAATCAGGGTGAAAGTTCTGTTGGTAATTTAGAAACAAATAGGAATTGGTTCTGGATGAAATTTGTATTTTCAATGTCGCGTTTACACATACTGTAGTTAAAATCATGTCTTAATGTGATAAATCTTATCTTTATTAATCCAACGTTTTGGCTGCACGCACCAAACGGGTCACTGTTCCTTAGATTTTAAGTATTCTATAGGAACAGAGGTATAGAAAATATGAAGAAACACAAACATCACCAAATTCACTAAGATTATATTTCTCTACGCCGTGGAGTTGTGGACACCGCGTGAAAACGAGAAGAAAATCCACGTTTTGGAGATATGGTGCTGCAGAAGAATGGTTGGAGTATCATGGACCGAATCCCATACCAACGTGTCCATACGTGAAGAACTCAGCATTAAACAGCAACTTTCAATGTTAATAGTTCAAGCACGCATCCTTGTCTTTTACGGCCAAGTTTCCGGCGCATTTTTTTATATATTTTATATAATATAATATTCTCCGTTCGTCTGGTTGCCTTTTTAGAGTTGTTGGTTTCTGTAGTTCTGCCTACCCCACTGAAAATGAAGGCGCGATGTTATGTATGTATGTAATATAATATTATTATTTTTCCATATATTATATTGTTTTTCCATTGACTCTGTCAAAAGTTGTCTTAGCCGGCCGAAGAAGAAGAAGAAGATAGGTACATATACAGGACCTTGTTGTTGTACCTTGAAGGGTGGATCAAATGAATCAAGTCGATAGGACGTCAATACATGTCGACGCTTCTGTGACTCAACCTCGTATATATAATATTGTTGAGTATAAACTGACATTCACTTAGTACGCGAGTGCATACTTAGTGCATGTCAGTTTATACTGGAGTTAATTTAATATAACAGGGTGATTGATTCACAGAACCGTCGATATTAATTTCAGCCTCATGTAAGTTTTCTTCTGCTCAAAAGTATTTAAAGTTTTTGTTGACTTGACTGAAATCCTCCCACAAACAATAAGAAAAACTTACTAAATAAGAACAACCCAAAGCCATGATCAGTTTAACCCATTGCCCTTGAACTCCCCAGGCCTGGCCTCACGTGCAACATCTTTTGTTTTATGATGACACTTCACTTGGCTATTTGTAGCATCTCTTTCATTCGGTATGTCAAAGTAAGATGAAAGATCAATACCTATTTTGCAAAGATGGTTGAGTAAAATGCCATTATTATACCAAAGCATGTATGCGTTGCCGGCAGTGAAGGCAATAATGCATAGGTAAGTATCGTAAAGTAAAAGCTTTTGGATCTTTTGATCTTCTACTTTGCAAACAACTTAGCCCAAGTTGAAAAATACTGGGCGAGTCGACTTTAGATTTTCTCTTGAGTACACTTTCTTAACAGCAATTATTTGTACAGTATCCACAGTTCCTAGTTCTATTTGTGGGAATATAATTCTTAGTAGCAGGCTGCTGTTAGGACGTGCAGTAAAATAAATATTGGTCTCAGTGACTAAAGTTTTCTAAGGTGAAATAAAAAATCTAACTTTGAACGCTAAGACTTTGTCTGAGCCTGAGAACTTACGTTGTAAAAGAGGATATTTACTAGTGTTACCAAGGCAAGCCTATCAAATATTAGACCTAAGTAAAGAGAGTTGGATTTTAAATCAAGACCGTAAATCATGTAGGTACTTACATTATTAAAATCGTACGAGGCTACAGAATAACAGTCTTCTTGCAACACTAACCCGTGGCGAGCTGTTTTTGTCAGTTGGTGTCCTAATGGGTAATTTTAGTGGTGGATCAACCTCTTAGGCCTTTAACTTCGCCTAGCAGCAATGTTCGCATTTTGGGTTCCGGCGTAGGGATAAGCCAACAGTTACAAGCAAAGAGGCATTCCATCTCAGTCATTAGTCTTGAGAATCCGCATGTCATGTCTATCGGTCTCAGGCCTCTTTTACCATCACATGGTAATAAGTTCGTTTGAGTTTTTCTTACCATAAAAAGGGTGTCCCCTTGTTTTACAGAAACTCATTTTATAGAATGTATCACTTCGCAGAATTTTCATTTCATAGAAAGATATTTTTTGCTGAAACCCTAATGTTTTCAGATTATCTTAAGCATGAGTTACGTGGGTCATACACAGATTTAGGTTACCGTCTTTCCTGTGGACACACCGAAAGTTAACGTTTTTAAGGCCTAGTTTTCTGGCTAAGCCCATTCCCGCAAAAACGCCGTCACGGCTGCTTTAGACCTTTATAAAAACATAACTTATATGCACACAAGCTTTTAACTATTGAGCACAGGGGAGTCAATTTTTATTTTTAAGAGTGTGTATGATCTACGTAGGTTAGGTTAGATAAGACCTGTGACCACCAAAAAATAATCTGAAAACAGTAAGGTTACAACAGAAATTAGCTAACTATGAAATTAAAACACTGCGAAGTGATACATTCTATGTAGCGACTTTCTGTAAAACAGTGTACAACCCATAAGACATTTCGCAAAAATGGGAACGCCTGGCAACACTTTTCTTTATAGGCGGGCTGACGGGTCTTTAAGTGACATATTAGTTCTGTCTTTTATATAAAACAAAAGAACGCAATGATTAGGCTGTCAGTTTGCGAAGCACGTTAATAATAACATCGTTGACGTAAATGCCTTGTATGAACGAGTCCGGATGGCACGCTAATACGTCATTCGTATTTCGCCCTCGTAAACGTATCCGACGTTGTCACGCGTCCAAGTAAGCCATTTGTTTTCTTAATCTCGCGAATGAATGACGGATGGTCACACAAAATAAATCTTAGGTCTGGGAATTTAGAAGTAAGCTTTTTCGATTATGCTCTTGGTATTTTCTGGGGCTTCTTAGTGTTAGTAAGCGTAGGAGAGTTCTGGCTAAACCTGTTAATTTGTAAGTATAGTACTTTTGAACTACTAAGTCCCGATTACTACTTAATGTTACGCACGCTCGCCAAATAGGAATTTTGACCCACCATAAAACTGTGTAACAGTGACGTGACAAATCAATTCGAAAGATTTTTCTTACAAAATAACACAGTTTAGTGGGTCAGGGTCATTTTGCTGTTTGTACATAGACGCAATCATGCCAAGTCAATTTGACTAGCAGTGTGCCTGCGTGGATTCCAAATACTACATCGTTAAATCTTTGCCAAGAAGCTTTAGTAAATATTCATATTCCCGCCAAAATACTCAATATTCCTGGGTTGGGACAATAGTGATAAAATTCGCAATGAACTGAATCAGGGCCAAATTATAAACCGTTTTTTTTGTCAAAACCGACGTACGTGCATGAAAATTTGATGAATGTTAATGAAGCGATAGAGGATGTTTCAACCGTGCGTTCTATACTCCCGCCTACCCCATTGGGAGACAGTTTACCTTCCGGTAGCTTTGGGGAGCGAAGCCGATTGAAAGATGTCCAGCTTTTACTTTTGATTTATTGTTGATTGATTTACTGACTTGATAGTGGTGAAATCACTGCGGAATAAATTTTATAAATTAGTTCAATGGTATACTTAGTTATGGGGAGTTAACAAAAGGATAGGCAGAAGAACTCGCTTCAACTAAAATTAATATTTTTTCAGGCTTAATATTATTGAACAATCCGTTCTAAAAACGCATTTATAATGCCTTTCTAACTCAAAGTAATCATGATTAATTGTTTTGGCACAAAAGGAAAAATAAATTGAACGGGAATTCAAGCGGCCCTCGCAAGATTTACATTTTTATTCAACGTCCAAAAGTCTTCAATGGAAACTCTTTTAGGCGTTTCCAAAATAACAACCTTTCCTGAACGTAATTGCTTTAATAAAAATTCAAAATATGTAAGCGTATTGAGATATAAATAAGTAAAAAATGTGTTTAGATTTTTTTTAGGATACATTAGGAATTGAAAAAAATATACGCTTTTGAAATGTAACAGTATGTTTCATAACTAAGCCGCAATTACTGTCAAGTAATAAAGAATTATCGTAATGTTGACAATACAAAAACAAGTGGTTAGAATTCAAACCAGCCCCTTTTTACACATTCCATTTTCATTTAATGATATTAAAACCATGCATCGTTCCGCTTTAAACTCGATGCAGTTAAAAGAATCGCCGGATTCCTGTTTTAATTTAACAGTTTCCCGCATCACGGCCGCAGTGGAAAATACGCCGCGGCCCTGCCAAACCACGAAGCTGTTTTTCCACTTATATTAACCGCTCTCGTATCATCTAGGCTTCCGCATTTATTCCAAATTGTAATATGCTCAGCCATGTTTGATTGTAACGTGGCAAATGCTTATAGTTTTTTAATAGTTAATTATTGCCTTGACGCTTAAAGTATGGGATTGCCTGACGAGGTGGTTAGCAAAAATACGAGTCAGGCAATCCCAATTCCGCCGAGGCATATGTACACTGCTTTTCTCAAACAATGCGAGGCATTGATACAAATGCATAATTAGTAGTATTTTTAAAAAAACATCGACGGATTGAGATAGAATCTCCTTTTGAAAACTACAAGTATTGAGATAATTTCACAACGACTCGTCGCCCACTATCGCCGCCCCAGCGCTGCATCCACATTTTATAAAATTTTGTGCATGGGATTTTTCATGGTCTTTTTGATATAACAGGCAATAGATCATTTTTAAGTTAAATTCCGCAGCGGACAGAAATGCGTTTTCATACGTTTATTTTACTCCTAGGAAAAAAATAAGCACTTCCCGTCATCGTTTTTCATAAGAAAAGATTTTTCTGAGCAAGTTTAAGAAAAAAAAATCCTACTAGTATTTTTCAAATTGGTTTTGTGCGCAAGTACCTTGAAGGCAAACGACACAAGCCATCTGAAGTGGGTTCTGAGATCTATAGAAATTTGCATTCTCGAGACGGCAATCCTATGATTGCAAATGTGTTGCCAACAGTGAGTACTAAGATGGAACCTGTTATATAATTATTTCGACGGATGTGTTATCACGAAAGCGGTTGCATGCAAACATAAAACAACACAAAAATACGAACGTGGTTTTGTTATAAAGGCTTATAAACGTACAGGCGGATAAAATATAGAGATACTATATTTTTATATAAAGATACAATATTTTTCTATAAGGTATTATAATGTTTAACCGATTTTTTCACGCATTTTTGGTGTACAACAGCAAAGTTGATTTATACAAGGAAATATCAAAAAACAACAGTTTATCCATATCCATAACATCACGCCTTCAAAAAATTGTAACTAATTTCAAATAGCTTTCGAAGCAAAACGTGGTTACAGAATTATCAACAAGTATTTTTAGAGTTGTTCGTATTTCTGTAGCTCTGCCTACCCCGCTCTGGGAATGAAGGCGATGTTATGTATGTATGTAGTTATGACAAATCATTAACTGGAAGAGATCCCTTAAACGGATAAGTTCACCTTGGTACAGCTTGCTATGAGTTTGTTTATTTTATAATTGTTATCTCTTTTGTTTGTAGAATAAAGTGTTTACATACACACATACATAGTTTATAAAAGCAGAGGAAATTTCAAATATAGCGGTGTGAATCAACATTTCATTCCAACAATTCGCGACATTTAACAGAGCACGATGTTTAGGCAAACAGCCGTTGTGAAAACAAAGAGTCTCAATTCGACCTTATTCCATACTAACCACTGACATAAAACTATAACCATTTTGTTTGTTATAACTAAATAAAGAAAAAAATATTGTTACGTTTGTGGTGTGGAAACGATCCCTAAAATTATTGTTCCTATTACAGGCAACACCCGGTATATGAAAGTCTAAAGCAGTGACGTCGTTTATGCTATAATGGGCATAGCCAGAAAATCAGGCCTAAAAAACGTTAACTTCCGGCGTATCCACAGGAAAGACGATAACCTAAATCTGTGTATGACCCACCTACCTATAGTGAATAATTCTCGTGACTACACTGGTTTCTTGGTAACGGTTCTATTTCGATAAAAATAGCATAATAGGGTTTTTTTGGGTCAACAAATTAATCTGTCAAGATGTCACCTTCGTGAAGACTCGGCGCTCGAGCGCCTACGTACTTATTATATTAATTTGAACGCGATAACAAGATAAGCACCTTAACGTCTAGCTCATCCGAAAATAAACCATTGTAGCATTTTTAATTTACGTTACTAAATAGGTTGTTTAAATATTTTTTTGATGACCTGTTGACCTGCTAGAGGTCCCGGGTTCGATTCCCGGTATGGGCTAATATTTGTGTGATGAGTGCGAGAATTTATATGTTTTCTAAGTATTTAAGTATTTGTTTCTCATCACCCAACATTTTATCGAATTTCACTTCATCGACTGTATCATTTCATCGATTTCATTTCATATAACGCTTTTCTATGCTAAAACCATGATATTTACCCAATAGTACCCATAGTACAATCCTTGAGCTTAGTTTGGGAATACTTATATTAATTTTTATAATTAAGTATATGATTTGCAGTAAAAAAAGCTCATAAATCATAATGGGGAGCCCGTTGATTCAAATATATTTTTTGATTATATTATATATTGACCTAATTATTGATAGTCATAATTTTTTTATATCGCTGGAACTGTTAACTTTTAATAATTTCTTAAATTCTAACATGTAGACAAGGTTAGGCTAGGATAGGTTTTATTTATAAAAATCCTAAATAAGAAACAGCTTCTTAAAAAAATATTTATAACGTGCGTTAATTATGCGTTTGTTATAAACTTCCAAGTAAATAGTAAATAGTTGTGATTTTTTATTGATATATTTTATGAAGAATTAATACTGGCACAATTTGCTACATTTATTTCAGTAACCGCGATGTGGCTGCTACTAAAACTTTTTGGCTCGCTGGTCTCTGATTTAGTTGTCTCTAGATACATAATTTGGTTTGCATTTTGCTTTTAAATTGTTCAAGCACTAAATTATTATTTTTCTTACTCTCATTAATTTTAGACATCTTTTACCATATTTGAATTTCTCATCCTACAGCTAGTAAAGTTAGTTATAACCGTGTTTTTACGTTTAGAAAATAACTTTTTGTTAAATAATTGTTTTTTTCTGACGTCTTTTTAGCTTGATAACAGAATTTAATAAACATCCATTGTGTAGATTAAATTAGCTTCAGCATATAAAAAGAGACGTTGACATGAAAATATTTTTTTTTCGACCAAACAATGCAACCAAGCAATGATTGCGCCATTCGATATAGAACCGTTTGTCTTATCACGTCAAGACTTGATTTTATATCTAAGATGTTTACATTTAAGTAACTACTTATTGTCGGACAGGGCATTAGACCTTTATTGCTGCAAATGACCCTTATCTACTACGCCCCCTTTTTGCCTTTCTTTAATCTTTTTAGGACTGTATCACACATTATCAATCATCCCCTATAAATGAGGCTAAATGAGGCAGAATGAGGGAAAGAGGGCGAGATACAGGAGAAAAACGAGAGGCAGGAAAATGCCAGTTTATTTTATTTTCACGGTTCAACAACGATGTACAATTGGCAAAAGCGTACTTCGTTACCTGAGTATGAATTTAATGATTGCGAAAACTGCATGACTGGAAAACAGCATTTTTGATTGCAAATCCTTTGCCAACCCTGAAGACAAGGAAGAAGTGCCTCTGCCATTTCACTTAGTTGGGTATATGACGAGAAAAGAGTACCTAGGGTGATCGAACCAGTAATGAAGAAGGTCCAATGACGCACACTTGACTCTTATTTTACAGAAGATAAAGGTTATTCAATTGTTTTGCAACAATCAATTTATAACCTTATGATCTTTAAATTAAGAGCAAAGTGTCTATTGTTGGTGCCTATCAGCTTAAAGTATCCAATACTGGTACCATAAATACTAAATAAAATAGTTTTCAACTACATACAGTAGATCTAACTGTTGACAAAAAGTATCATCAACCGCTTGAAAAACAGTAAAAGATCAAACCTTCATGTTGACTATTTATTTATTTATTATAATTCATACATACATAACATCACGCCTACATTCCCAGAGAGGGTAGGCAGAGCCACAGAAATACCAACAACTCTAAAAGATCTTGTTGGAAATCCTGTAACCACATTTTGCATAAACAGGCTAAGATGTTTACCAGTGTATTAGTGACAGGTTGCAAGCCCATCGCCTAACAGTACTACAAGCCCTTATTCCCTTAGTCGCCTCTTACGACATCCACGGGAAGACATGAAGTGGCACTGTTCTAACCCGGCAACCACACGGGCCAAGAGCCATTATAATTCAAAAGGTTTAAAAAAGTTGTATCCGTTTTCTATTTAAAAAAACTTATGGGTATCATCCCTACATGTATCCAACGCTCTTTATACTGGGAATGGAGACTTGTACAGCCCTCGAAACCAGGAGAGACATAATACCTAGTTAAATAAATCTTTCAGCTCATGCGAGGGTATGTCAGTAATGTGTTTTTCTGCCTCTAATTTCTCTACGGGCGCCACCCATGTCGAACCAACAACTCTGCCCTCGCCGTCACCCACTCTTCGCTGTTCTGACGTACCAGCTCACACTCCCTGCACTGAAGCTCTTAAGTGATATCTTGGACAGCGACAGCCAAGTTTTTTTTAAACCTCTGAGTCGCGTTTCTACGAATCAGCCAATCGGCCCTTGGAAACAATTGTCACCGTAAGTTCAGTTCAATCTTAGATAATGCTTACTTAGATGTAACTTCTTGTGTATGTGGATGTCTCATTAATCATTAATACGTGTAGCATGACTGTTAGTGTAAATTAACAGATTTTAATAAATAAATAAATACTGATTGAACATTATAATTAATTTACATTGTCAATAACGCTACACGCATTTCAATTTACCGCAAATAAAATTTAGCCGCAAGCTTTATTGGTTTTTGGACCAGTAATAATTACAGTTTGGAAGGATAGCCTCATATAGTATGGTGCAAAGCAGAGGAAGTTCATGTTTATTCGATATTTCATGCTGATATTTTTTGTGAAGTGTCTCATAGGTCCTCGTAAAATGAATATAGTAAATTAAAAAACATTAATTATTGACTTAACTTCCACAAAGAGTACGAAAAGGCGTTTGGGTACAGTCGAGGATTTTAATTGTTATGCCACTATAGAACCCTGTCACTGAACCCGTACAGCGTCACCTTTAATTAAAAATACTCGCGCTTATCACACAATTATTTTCCCATACAACAAGACTATTCGGTGAAACTACAAATTCGATGAAACGAGTGTCGGTGGACCCATTTCTTTTGCTGTGGAAGTCGCAGGCGATGCTTATGAAGTTCTACATGTTTTTTTTACTACACGAAAATAATATTATTTCTGAGTCCAGCGCCATAAAAAGGCGAAGAAAAAATAAATTAGATACTAAATTTTGGACTTCAGCTGTATAATAATGAGGGAATGTTTACGGTCGACGTCCGTTTTGGAATAGGCGTAGAAATGCCAAACCTCTCTTTTTTGTAACTACAAAGGATAAAGCGTTAATGTTTCGCATCTTATTGGACGCCAAGTACAATATTTAGATTCTTAATATAGGCTTACAATTTATCGACGCCGAATCACTTTTTTGGGTTCCGTAGCTCTATATGTCTGTTTATCTATCTGTCAATCATTTTTCCTTAGTCCATCAAAGTTAAATATACATACATGTGCAAAGCAAAAGTGAAATTATTTTTATATGACTGAGGTATTTTGTTTAGCAAATATTAAACTTTTGCTAGAATTACGTATAGCCAAAATAATTTATATGTACTAAAAGTACGTAATAATAATTATGTAAAGTTCAAAACACATAATGGGACATAATACAAAATGGTCATAATATATAATGGTTTTATTTCAGAAACCGTAAAGTTTTCAGTATTTTTATAAAACAAACCTAACCTAACCTAAAGGGTTCTATGTAGGTAATGACCTTTTAAAAGATCCTGAAAAGTTTACGATTTCAGAAATAAAATCAAATCAAATTATATATTATGAAGATTACGTATTACGACACATTATGTATTTTGAACTTTATAGATTATGATACAATCCCGTACTAAAAATCTGGAAAACATTTAAAAATATGTAACGAGTTTAAAGGAAAACTGTCACGACTAAATAAACTTAATAGTCTTATATTATGTTACAACGATGGTATTGCTGTTTATTATTAAGAATACATTGTAGCTGCAGAAAAATACTTTTAAGTACTTATTAAAAGAAAATAAACAGACTGACCTTTTTATTTTAACCTTTCATAACGTTACTATCAACAAAAAATGTTATTTTACCAAGTAACCTATCTTAAATGAAAATCGTTTTTTTTGAAACCGTTCTTTCCTGGATTTTTGTTTTATTTTTTATGGAAAAAACTTCTGGCTTCGCAGACGAGCAAGCGGCCACCTGATGGTAAGTGACTACCGCGACTATAAACACCCGCAACTCCAGAGGAATCGCAAGTGCGCTGCCGACCTTTTCGAAAAGTGTAGGCTCGTTTTAGGGATCCGTACCCTGGGTAGGGTAGGGTAAATTTTACTAAGACTCCACTATCCGTCTGTCTGTCTGTCTGTTACCTGGCTGTATCTTATGAACCGTGATAGCTAGAAATCGAATTAAACACAGGTGATGTATTTCTGTTGCCGCTATAACACAATTAGTACTAAAAAAAAGAATACAATAAATATTTAAGTGGGGCTCTCATAAAATAAACGTGAATTTTTGCCGTTTTTTGCGCGATATTAATAATAACAACCGGTAGACGCTTGGAATATTCACAGAATTTTTATTTGTATTAAAAATAAATATATACAAATTAAAATAAAATAA
Source organism: Acleris holmiana (assembly GCA_949316455.1). Classification (NCBI taxonomy): domain Eukaryota; kingdom Metazoa; phylum Arthropoda; class Insecta; order Lepidoptera; family Tortricidae; genus Acleris; species Acleris holmiana. The sequence continues at coordinate 18,396,955 of OX438766.1, forward strand.
ATATTTAAGGTACACCAATACAAAAACGTGATTTCTAGACGTTTTTTGATTGATATGAATAACGGCAACAAATAGATGCTTGAAATATTTACAGAATACTAAGTTGTATATTCACTTCAAAAAACAATAATTTAATTAAAATAGATTAAGGGAGGCTCCCATACAAGAAAAATGATTATTTCCCCGTTTTTTTCTCGATCTTAATACAGACACCGTGGTTGCAGACAGCCACTGGGACAGGTGACACTTGAAAATGGTTATAATATAGTGTCTAATGTTGTAGACAATGGTACGGAACCCTCCATAAGCGATTCCGGCTCGCACTTGTCCGTTTTTTTAAAAGCCCCCAAGGCGTATTGGTAGTCGATTGTTATAAAACAAATCTAACCTTACATACAGATTCTATAGGTATATTTCATTGAACGGTTTTGAAAACTTTCAGGGTACAGAATAAAAAGGTTTTGTAACTTGTAACTTATTAAAGTTCAGACAAAGGAAACAAAGGGCAAACGTTTTTCAGACTTGTTATAGCAATAGAATGAACATAGTCAAGGTAATTGGATTTAAACCGTAGTATAATGAAATAAAGTTCATATTTCTTTGTTTAAACATTGAGAATGGCATTATAGAGCAAAAGTAATTGAACTTTATTTCCTCCCCGGTAGATTCAAATTCCCACTCACAAAAATCTTACAAGGGCTTTACTCATGTAACATGTCACAAGGGATACTATGCACTTTGCTTTAAACAACAGTGTCATGTGGTAACATTCTCAATCTGATGGATGTGTTAATTAGTGTGTGTTCTGAGTGCATATAGCAGTCGACATTTGTCTTTAACGTTTCCGTCCGCAAGCCTGAGGTGTGACAAATGTCACGTCACTCCCCTGTCTCGGACACGACCAGTGCTGCCAGCGGTAACGTGATTCTACTCATAGGTTGTTTATATTATACAACACTAGCTGCTTTTCGCGACGTCCGCGTAGAACTCATCTATCGCTATTCCCTCAAAAACCGGCCAATTTTTCGCAATAGAAAGTACAAAATATGAAGGACTCAAACTATATCGATACCAAATTTCATTTAAATCGGTTTTGCGGTTTTTCTGTGAAAGCGTAATAAACAGACAGACAGACAGTTACTTTCACATTTATAAAATGAGTGTAGATACACTTGCACTATACGACACGTTGGCCTAGTTGGGAGTGACCCTGCCTTTGAAGCTTGCGGTCCTGGGTTCAAATCCCGGTAAGGGCATCTGCCATGATGCCCATGTCTGCCATTTGTGTCATGAGCGCGAATATTTGTTCCTGAGTCTTGGATGTTTTCTATGTATTTAAGTATGTATTTCTCTATAAAAGTATGTTTATCGCTGTCTTGCTTAGTTTGGGACTAGACAACGTGTGAGATTGTCCCGTGATAATTTTTATTTTATGTTATACAAAAATAGTACGTTATTGCGACTCTAGAAGCAAGTCACAATTTCTTTAAATATCGTCTTGTCTAAGATCCTCCTGCATGATTGCAGATGTAAAGAACTAATGGTATGGTTGCTGTAGTGCACTTGGCCTCAACCTCTCTGCAGGGGTTACCTTCGTTTCATCAAAAAGTTTTTAGTCAAATCCCAAATTTTCATTTGCCAACCCGTTTTCTTTTCTTTAACCATAAATATTTCAGGATTTTATAAAAGTTTACCTCACCTATACGGTTCTACACGATGGTACTAAAATAAATTCTGAAAAATTGATATTACATTTGTTTGACAAATAAAAAATTTGGAAAATGATGCATTTGACCAAAAATATTTTGGCGAAACGGCAGGCTCCCTCTCCGCAGCCATGTGTAAATAGGGAATACTTTGTAACAATTATACGTTCAAGACGAATAAATATTATCTATATATCAAATTAAAGCTTATTACATTACCTGCTTTCACCTGACTGTGGAGAGGTTGCGGCCAAATGCGCTTTGCAACCATACCCATCGAGTTTGCAAAAATTTTGGCTTCGATTTCCGGGTTTGTAAAGAATTTATTGATGTAAGCTGTGTAAAGAGCGTTTACTTTGCTTATGTGCGAAGCCTACTGGAGTACGGCAGCTGCACTTGGTCTCCTCAGTACGTCACATACAAGGATCGAATTGAAAAGATCCAAAATATTTTTCAAGGTACGTACTTGAACTTTTGTGCCAACAAATGGGACGTTACACATGAGTCAATATGTCGCCGACAGCCTTGAACATCGTCGTCGCTTAATGGACATATCAGTGTTGCATGATACCTTTTCTAGACAAATTGACAGCCCGACACTACTTTCAGAAATAAGCCTTTTAGCCTCTCTTTAACGCAAACGAAGTATGCTCAGAATTCGCCGCTTATAAGTTTAGTATTTCAGAGATTACAAACAAACGATTTCATAGCGTGGACTTATTTGACTGTAATAAGACTGTGCTTAAGAAACGTGTCACTCTTGTTATGGGAAGGCTTTAGGTGTATAGACACACACTCATGCCCACACACACTCACCCTCACACGCACACACACTTACACACACACATATCCTTGTGCTACGAGTTAGTTGTTAAAATGGCTGCTTATTTTGTATTAACTGTATTTTTGTGTTCATCTTTTATTGGCCTACTGTTTTGTACCATATGTAACTGATTCTATAACATGTATCGCCCTGATTGTATAATACTGATTCTATAATATGTTGATGACCCGAATAAATAAAATAAATAAATAAATAACATTCAAGTTCTTTACATACATTGCTGTGAAGCGGTATATATTTTATTTAACAAACGAGTATTTTTTTTATAATATAACTTAACATTATTTTAATTTAAAATACTAGCGGCATAAATGTTACTTCCCACTTAACTATAATTATTCATAAAAATGTGATTTTGATTAAAAAAACACATTAATCTTGCAGCCGGATCTCGTACTACATATAGGTATAGTCTTTTAACATCGATTAGAACTGTCTCATTAAAATTGTTAGCATTTTGGGATAGTGCGAAATTGTAACTTTATTGTTTGCCAGTATTAGGTTACTTGCACGATTACGAAGTCTTGGTTCACTTTGCCAACTATTAACAAAAGATACCACCTTGGAACACTAAGCTAGATCCTAGAGCAAATTTTTAGAATTCCGTATTGCTTATAGTTTCACCATGTCCGTCTGACCGCGGAAAATCTTAGAGACTAACTTAAAATGAAAACTACCGTAACATGTAACGAACCTAAAAGGAAAACTATCACGAGTATGTAGACTTGATCCAGAGATTCAGGCGGCTCTAAGACAGCACCAAATAATTTTAAATACAAAATGAGTATAAGTAAGTACTTGTTTTTTTTAGGCATATTTTTGTCTTCAGAACCCTACACTGAGCATGGACCGACATGCTCTTACCCGGTTTGTTCAGTACACATAGTCAAAGGTGTTGAATAAAAACAGAGATGTGCTTTAAAAAGTATGAATTTATTTTGGGATTATGAAGTAATTCAATAAATTGCTATAGTACTGAGAATATTAGTTTTGGAATCTCAAATTATAGCTACTTTTAGCTAAGGGAGGCAAAGGTGTACCGAGTAGCTTTCTTTACCAGTGTCATTAAAACCTAAATAACTCCTAAACTAATTAACACATTGGAATGTTAAAACTATAATTTAGGACCAGTATAGAAAAACTTTTATATACCCTTGATACATCCTGTGTTAATAAGTGTTAAAGGATTTTTAGATCTCATGTGCATGCATGAACGGTAAAGAATGCAGAGATTTCATTTTAGATTAGCACTAGAACGATACGTGGCTCAAGGGTTAGCTGGGAGGGGTCTCTTATAATAATAGGTTCACCTAAGTGTTGTACTGTGTATTTGTTCCGATTTTATTTTGTACAATAAAGTGTTTAACTTAGAGTCGCGGTGATTGAAGAAGAGGTTAACACTTATTTATTTTAGGCTGTGCCCGTCTTGGTAAAGGCAACGACAGTTGATGGTAAATGGGATCCTAGGCGGTAAATCATCATTTCATCGAATGTATCATTTCATCTAATTTTTTTTTTCATCATAACATTTTCAGGGTATCTTAAACCTTAATTACGTAGCTTAGGTTAGGTCAGAGGTTTAAGACTCCCTGAAAACATTATGGTTTCAGCAGAAAATAGCGTTCGATGAAAAGTGTTTCGTTGAAATGATAGACACCTATCTTAGACCCTTAGACATTTGCATTCTTAAGACTGCAATTCTAAGACTGAAAATGCTTTGCCAAACCGACAAAGACGGAATATGCGGAATATATAAAATTTTAACCGTTGTTTTATCCTCACACTGGAACACAACAATGCCAACACTGTTTCGTGGTGGTCAAAGGATAAGACTGTGATAGCGATTTGAATGGACCCCGCACCCCGGTCCTGCTGGTTAGTGGTGGTAGGACCTAGAGTTTTAGTTACTCTCGATAAAAAAAATGTCTTACAACGAGTATCCGACGTGCTAAGTCTGTTGCCATTTTTAAAAGCAAGCTAAAGGATCATTTTCTGTCACTTCCGTAGTTTTTCTATTATCTCCCTTACTTTTTTCTTTGTTCTATCTCATGCTTCGTCTGTTGTCATTGTTTGGCTGTTTTGGAGGATGTATGTATGTATATATTATATAGATGTATAATTATATGTATTTAGTATGTATTTATTCAATTATTTACTTTATGTATTTAAATTTAGTATATTTATAAATAGTTCTAATTTCAAAATTGAAATAATTTAATTGTTTTTTTGTAGTTATTTAGTTTGAGTTCTAAACGAATTAGTTTACACCCCCTGCCATGAATTTGTGTCCTCAATTATTTCTCTTACAAGGTTGTCTGGAAGAGATCGCTATTTAGCGGTAAGACCGCCTGTTGTATACCTATGATTTAAATGTACTGTTCCATGTTCTGCTTTAACTTTTTTTAATTTTTGGTGTTCAATAAAGAGTATTTGTATTGTATTGTATTGTGTATCCCGCTTAAACATAACATTAAGCAAGTGAGTAAGACATATTTAGGGATCCGTTCCTCGGAAAGAAAAAACGGAACCCTTATAGAATCACTATGTTGTTCGTCTGAACTAAAAATCCCTATCTCTTGTAGTGGTTCGTGGTGGTAGGCCCTTGTTGAGGGACCGTTCAGATCGCTACCACCATCTTCTCTTTTAACCACCAAGCGAGCAACTACATTATAGTCACAAATCTTGAGTCTTGGATGTCTTCTATATAAATTTAAATATGTATTTCTCTATTTAAGTATGTTTATCGTTGTCTAGTACCCATAGTACAAGCTTTGAGCTTAGTTTGGGACTAGGTCAATTTGTGTGAAATTGTCCCCTGATATTTGTTTTATTTTATTTATTTATTTAAATACCTAGTAGCCCGTGTGGTTGCCGGGTTAGAATAGTGCCACTCCATGTCTTCCCGTGGATGTCATAAGAAGCGACTACGGGAATAAGGGCTTGTAGTGCTGTTAGGCGATGGGCTTGCAACCTGTCACTAATACACTGGTAAACATCTTAGCCTACTTCTGGAAAATGTGGTTACAGAATTATCAAGTCTTTTTAGATTTGTTGATATTTCTGTAGCTCTGCCTACCCCACTCCGGGAATTAAAGCGTGATGTTATGTATGTATTTAAATACCCTGTCAAACCTACGAGATACTCGTACGTCAACATTAGATGAACAGGACCTCTATTCTACTGCAGTAAAACCAGCCTTTGACGCTTATCCGTATTGTGAACGTTTTGATAGCTCTTATAACCTTAGCAGTAATGGCAGCCGACTTAAAAACAATAACAAAACACGTCAAAGACAATTTTTTACCGAAGTTGAAATGAGCCGCTGCCTGCATAGTCGTGTATATAAAGTCGTAATTCCAGGCGCAAAGCCTTTCACCCGTATTTGGCTGACGGGTACGTCAAAGGATCGTTATCAGGTAAAGTAGTCCACGTCGCTGCAGATGCATCAATTAGTTTTCTTTGTTAACTTAGCTCTGGAAATTGATCATGCATGTTCTGTATGTTCCATATCCAACAGAAATTATAAAGAACACGAAATTTGACAGTAGATACAGACTTGTGACGTCCCGGGGCAATACTTCGTGTATTACTATTGTTTTGACACTTCGTGAAAGTAGCTAAATTGCTCTGGTCGTCGACATGTCTATTCGAGCTTGAAGAAAAAAAAAATATTGTACTCATTTATAAGTTATCAAAGTCTTGGAATAAATCAATGAGATAAAGTAAACTGTGTTTATATTTCAACGCCCCAAGAGACTTAAACGACGCTTTGAATCCACCGTCAGGGGCTCTTGGAAAAGGTAACCAGTAATATTGCCTGTCATGATCACGGCTAGCGGTTATTACGCGCAGTGGGGGTTAGGCAGAGGGGAGGACAAGAAACGTTTTTATTCAACGCTTTTTGCATGATAAGTAAACATCGACGAGTCGTGGCAATTAGGTAGGTAGCACTAGTGATGAGACACGTTTTTCAAAGTGTATTTTCAGATACGATAAAGTAACAAATAAATACCTAAAACTAAGTTGAAAAGTCACTTTCGTTACTGAGACTGCATCCAAAAGGTAATCAAAAGCTAGAAATAATATTATTTAAATATCCAGGATACCTTACAATAAAAAATATTAAAAACATATTACAAAATACAGAAGTTGAAATCAAAGAGAACACCAACAAAAATACGTTGCAACATTACAGAAGAATGCTTTACCCATGACGTCAGTCAAAGTCGAAAGATCATCCTCTTACAGCAAGTTGATTTTCTCAAATAGAATACGTAGGATAACTTCTAGAACAAATATTAAGTGTCTATACGAATGTCGATTAAAAATGTTTTTTTATTGGTTTCTTTTGCTTGACTTGTAGAAGAACATTGTTACATCACTAGTCTGTCAGAAACGTCAAATGTCACGAGTCGCCGATGTTTAATGATAAGCAAAGCTGCCAAGTGTGAGTCGGTGGTACGAAATTACCGGTTATTTTTAGATGAAACTTTTAGTAGGTTACTTAGTTTACTTCCCGCGACGCCTTCCCTCCCCTTTTCCCATATTGACGACGTTATAATGCCTTTATTTGAGTACTTTAAATTACTATGTTGATTCCTAAGATATTAACAAAATATCCTCGTGAAGCCCACCATACTACAAACAGAGTGATTTTTTGAAGTGGGGATTTGAATCTACTTGCAAGGAAATAAAGTTCAGTTTCCTTTACTCTTAAATAATATTTTCATAAAGTAAATAATTAAAAATGAACTTTATGCTCATTAAGATAGAGCTTAAAATAAATTGCCTTGACTGTGTTCTTCCAATGGCACACAGGGTCTGACGAGCATATAACTAGACGATGTGGTAGGCCAAGTCGGCGGTTTCCTGTAAAGAGAAAGATTTAGTTCTTTGCCTTTTACTCGAAATATTTTTTGGCCAAATGTATCGTTTTTATTTCAGGATATTTATAAAACTAACCGACCCTATTGTATAGGGTTCTAAACGATAGTCCTGAAATAAATAAATAAAAATTAAATCCTGAAATATTTACAGGATCCCCAGTTATATGTATGATGAGCAGAAGTACACGCTAGCCTAGTTGGTAGTGACGCTGCCTCCGAAGCCAGCGGTCCTGGATTCAAATCACGGTAAGGGCAGATATTTGTGTGATGAGTGCGATATTAGTTCCTGATTCTTGGATGTTTTCTATTTATTTAAGTATGTATTTCTCTATATAAGTATGTTTATCGTTGTCTAGTACCCATATTACAAGCCTAGAGCTTAGTTTGGGACTAGGTCAATTTGTGTGAGATTGTCCTGTGATTTATTATTATTATTATTTTCTGACTGTTGAATGTTTTCTATATAAGTATGTATTTATTTTTCTATTTTATCATGTTTATATTCGTCTATGATCCCATAATACAAAAGTTTAAAGCTAAGTTTGGGACTTGGTAGATTAGTGTAACAAATTCGAGGGTAAGTAATTAATTTATTGGGTGCTATTTAAACATAAAAGTTTCCGTGAGCATAACAATAATGGTTAAACAACGGTTTTATAAAAATAAAACCACTGGGTACCAGTAATATTCAGTAGCATGCAGGCTGCATATTCGTTTTATCATAGACATTTCTCATTAGTCGCTGACTATTCATTTTCCCATACAAAGGTGCTTTTGTTTTTATATTCAAAGGATGTCGAATTTAGATTAATTTTGGCCAATTTGAAAAAAAGAGTAAACTTTACTTCGTGAATTAGTTTGGGTTGATAAAAGAAATTTCCAGCTTACATACAAAGCTTAAATTCGCTAAAGAACCAATACCTATTCGCAATAGCACCTTTTTAACTTTATAGGAGGCGAACGTGTTTTTTTTAAAATATTGAATGTTCTATTTTTACTATGGTTTCGGTTTGAACACTTGCTAATATTGATGAATTCCACTATAACCGCAGAGTTTCACTTGATTTGGATATGCTATTAAAAAATTGAAAAGTGATGCGCTTATACTGGATATCGAGTTGGCGGGAGCGTAATGAGGACTTTTGAAACTTAATATTTTCCCACAATACCGACGAAAAATATACATGTACCCTGAAATCATTACGAAGATATTTTTATGGCACGTGTAAAACACTAACGAGTTGAAGGTTTTTTAGGTTCTATAATTAAGTGAACAGGGGGTACTAGCCAGGATGCAAACGCTCCTGTCGTTTTTCTTTTCTATCGCTTAATATACATGGGATGACAGTTGACAATGAGAATGTTTAAAGCGGTTCGTTAATGTCTTAAGCTTACTATATGGTTGAGGATTATCTAACAGACAAAAATGCTTGGCCTAAGATACATAACGTAACAGCTTAGTACCTATCTAGTCTAGGGGATACGGTTTCTGTAGGAGAACGTATCGAAACTTTATTTATTTTTTAATTTCCTTTAGTTTAGCATCGTCATGGGTAGGTATAAATATTATTATTATTTTACTTATTTGCTCTTGTGTTTATCACAAGTTTAGACACTTTTTCCTGCTTAACTACGCATTTTTGTCATACATTTTGAGTGATAGAAAAGAAAAATGTTAGTAGCGTAAGTTTTCATCTTGGCTAGGATAGAATTGACATTATTTAGTTAATTTAAGGAATTCTAGAAACGCTAGTAACACAAATTTCATTAATTCGTACAAAATTGGATAAACACTACGTTTATCTAATGAATAAGGTCAATGTTCATGACCCATATTGGATTTGATATAAGATCTGATTAAAGTTTATAAAGCGACGTACATTTAATAGTTTTGTAAAGCAATTACGTTTTCGATTCTCTTATTTAACCAATGGCTGTTTTTCGTGATAAATAAAAAAATGAATTTCCCGTGGCTTAGTCTCTTTTTGGATTCGAATATTTCACGTTCCATCAAAAAAGGTATCGCCGCGATTGAATGTTGAAATTTAAATTTAAATGAAACTCATACATAATTATAAGGTAAATCTGCCGATTTTCCTCCGAAATGAAGTAATTTAAGAGCTTTTCCTGTCGGGATTTTGTAACAAATCTTACTGAATTTATTGCTTTGTAAAAAAGGAGACAGAAAAGCAATCACTACCTTTGTCGGGTTTTATTTCTGAGGAGACTAATGGCGCCAGCAACTAAAGAGTACTTCTTAATTGTAAAACATTTTAGTAAGCGGATTAAAAGTATACTTTACGTACGTTAAGTATTACACAGTCTAGTTTCAAGAATTAAAACACAGAGGCTTAATACCAGGGCCGCATAATCCATAAGGTAGTGTAGATAAGTGCCTAGGGGTCCTGCATCGATTCGACGACGACGAGAAAAAAAAATACTATAGCCAATTAGAATAGGGTAAAAGGGCTGCAAGATTTGCATTTCCTAGAAGCTCAGTACCAAAATACTATATTTGTAAAACACAGGATCCTCAAAGGCATTGTTGATCATCCTTACCTAATATTTCGGAGCTGGTGTGTTAGGAATTTGGTAAATAGTTTATTAATTTATTTACATATTTAATTTACTATCATATTACTAATTTTTTATTGGTAAAATTTTGGAGGAAATGTTTTCTTCACACTAAATGGTATCAAAACTGGGCCTCTATTCAACTGCGTTATAACTATATCGTTTTTGACCTGTTTCCGTATTGTCAACGTTTTGATAACTCTTATGTCATTTACAATAATGGCGACTGTGACATAAACTATTCTTAAACGTGTCAAACACGATATCGTTTAAACGCACCTGAATAGGGGCCCTGGACCTCGTAGCTTGTAGTACAGTTTCCTGCTTTTTAATCAGCCATTTATTCCTCCATTATCATCAATCAGTGCCGATATTTTCTTGGAAACCTCGTCCCTCACTTCCTCTCTAATTACGCCACGCAATTATTTACTTATTACAAGACACGGCGCTCTATTCAATTATGGCATTGATTATAACTCGGCAGCCATTACTGTCAAGTAAATAAGAGCTGTCGCGATATTAACATTACCATAGCAAGTCTAAAGCAATACAGTTTTAACGACCAGAATAGATCACGAACGTTTATAACCTCAAAATAAAAGAGGTTTATCTGTAACGGTCCCTTCCTAACACTTAATCTATTTATCTCTTTTTAAGCCCTATTCCCCGTGTGGTTGCCGGGTTAGAACAGTGCCACTCCATATCTTCCCGCGGATGTCGTGAGAGGCGACTAAGGGAATAAAGGCTTGTAGTGCTGTTAGGCGATGGGCTTGCGACCTGTCACTAATACACTGGTAAACATCTTAGCCTGATTGTGCAAAATTTTGTTACAGAATTACCAACAAGTTTTTTGGAGTTGTTGTAATTTCTGCAGCTCTGTCTACCCCACTCTGGGAATGAAGGCGTAATGTAATGTATGTTATGTAAGCCCTATTGAGGATAAAAAATATCTTTCATCTCACTTAACTTACGGACTGTGTCCAAAGATAGATGAGGATAATTTTAATTCAAATTGGACACATTTCGTGCTAGAAAGACCTTGCGCAGGGTCCGTCCAGATCGCTATCTCCAATGTGTTCGCATTGTTGCGTTCCGATAGATGCATTCCAGCTTGGTCTTCAGGGTTGGTAACGGATTGGCAGTCTTAGGGTTGAAGTCTTAAAAATACAAATGACTGTGGGTCTCAGATACCATTCCATTATGCAAATAAAAAAATTGTAAGGGGCCAATATAAAATCTTGACTCGAAGTAATCTAATTTAACCCTGGTTTGAATATTGGGAACGAACATTAGTTTATTCTATCTGTGGTTAGTTATTGACGTTAGGGAATATTAAACTAGATAGTTAACTGGGGATTGGATATTGAGGCAGCCTAATGTTTGTTCGCAATATTCGAACCTCAGATAACTAGATAGGTTTACTTTGTATGTGCCAAATGTAAATTTTCATCTTTAATTGTATCATGACGTTAACAATGCAGTAACAAGTTAAAAGCACTATGGTTTTAAAAGTAGAAAATTCTCTGGTGATACACATGTATTCAGTCATGCTACAATTTGTTAGAAAATTATGTGTACGTTACTTTGCAATTAAACTTGATGTTAATAATGTAATGTGTAGTTGTTTACGTTTGCGTGAAAAAAAACTAATTTAATTTATTTTTATACATATTAAGTAAATAAATAAATGAATGTTACGGGACAATGTCACACAAATTGACCTAGTCCCAAACTAAGCTTAAGGCTTGTACTATGGGTACTAGACAACGATAAACATACTTTGATAGAGAAATAAATACTTCAATAAATAGAAAACATACAAGACTCAAGGAACACTCGTGCTCATCAGTCTCATCACACAAATATCTGCCCTTACCGAGAATTGAACCCGGGACCGCCGGCTTCGGAGGCAGGGTCACTCCCAACTAGGCCAACGTGTCGTCAAATGCATTCATAACTTCACGCCTGTCTCCCATTGGCGTAGGTAAAGAGTACAAAACGCGAGATGCCCCGGTCTAAACATAAATATAACTTTCGCTTCCTCTGCATTCATCAACATCTTCATGCTCGTACGTCGGTTTCGGGTACATTTATTTGGCCCTTATTCAGTATCTGAAGGTATAATGGTAATTTCGGAGACTCATGCTATTACTCAGGATATTGTATAAGGTCTTAAATAAATCGGTTTCCTTTAATATTATTTGTTTAATACTTTTAATAATCAAAAGATTAACAGAACGATAACTGAATAAATTATTAAATTAATTAAAATGAGACACAAAGACACGGGAACCGTGTCTGATGTTTATCGAAATTTTCTAGAGAAAGAATTTATCGATCGCATTAAATAGATCATAAACAATTTTGAATTTGGATAGAATTTAAACGAAATGTAAAGGAGGTTGTAACAACCTCATTACAGGTGCATCATCAATCTGAACGCGTATATGCGTGTAGTGCATCCTCTAACAACATCTCTACTCAATCTTGCTCGCTATACCTCTTTCGTAACTCTTCTATCATCCATCCTTTCTAAATGAGCATACCCTTTTCGATCTTTGTCACTATATCACTCGTCATTCAACTATTCATTAATTATACGAGCAAATAAACGTTAACCTTAATTTGTTTTCATTGCTCTAGAGAGAACACTGCGAGAGTGAAGTAGCTCTTAACCTATCACTAGTAAGTAAACAAGTAATCATTTATATACACAAGTTGGTGACATATTCTTAATATTTAAAGAGATCTCTGTGATCTGCCTTTTAGGCGTACAAACTCTTTTTCTTATTGCGTAAATTACTGTAATGCATTACATATGTATCGTTACAATTACAATTTTCAGTGTCAATATGAAACATGAACCTTTTTCATTACTTCCACAATTAAATTGATTTAAATTTAAATTTAACTCCCGTGTAGTTGCCGGGTTAGAATAGTGCCACTCCTTGTCTTCCCGTGGATGTCGTAAGATGCGACTAAGGAAATGAAGGCTTGTAGTACTGTTAGGCAATGGGTTTGCAACCTGTCACTAATACATTGGTAAACATCTTAGCCTACTTGTGCAAAATGTGGTTACAGAATTATCAACAAGTCTTTTTAGAGTTGTTGGTATTTCTGTAGCTCTGGCTACTCCACTCTCGGTATGAAGGCGTAATGTATGCATGTATGTTAAAAGAATTATTTTATTATATACATTATTAGGCTAATAATTTTACGTGAACGTCAAGAACTAAAAAAATCTTTAATAAAATCCTCAATTTTGTAACAAGTTCTATTAATAAGTTCATCTTAAAGGTGTTTTTAAAAAAATATGTCTCTAACACTTTTAACCCTTTAGGTAAGAAATTACAAACAATATATACGAGTTATAAATCCTAGACTACCTCTTTGTTCTACTTTCCATTTAACTGCAAGGTTCATCGGAAGCAATACTTTACCTCTCAGCAACGCCCCCTTCCGAGAGCCATTTCTTTTTTTAAAGATGCAACAGGCACGTTTGTATGGTCCATGATCCAGTCACACTAGACAGAGTTAGCAAGCTTTGGGGCCTTTGTACAAGCCTTTTAGGGTTCTGTACCCAAAGGGTAAAAACGGGACCCTATTACTAAGACTCCCTGTCCGTCTGTCTGTCTGTCTGTCACCAGGCTGTATCTCATGAACCGTGATGCTAGACAGTTGAAATTTTCACAGATGATGTATTTCTGTTACCGCCATAACAACAAATAACGAAAACAAAGTAAAATAAATATTTACGTACGGCTATATAGTGTCTAATGTTGCATAGATAATGGAACGAAACCCTTCGTGCGCGAGTCCGACTCGCACTTGGTTAGTTTTAGTAACTTGCAATGTATGTATAAATGTGTAAGTATGTATTTGGGTTAAGTCTACCAACGAAGGTTTCAATCACTTCCCGGGGACCGATTGAGCTGAAATTTGGTGTACCTTCGTAACTTCGATGACAATACGATAATATGGCACCATCGAGCTGGTCTGATGATGGAGTCGGAAGGTGGTGACAGGATCCTCGCAACACTTAACGTAGACGACACGTTGGCCTAGTTGGGAGTGACTCTGCCTCCGAAGCCAAAATGGGTTCAAATTCCGTTAAGTGCAGATATTTGTGTGATGAGCGGGAATATGTGTTCCTGAATCTTGGATGTTTTCAATGTATTTAGTAGTACAAGCCTAGAGCTTAGTTTGGAACTAGGTCAATTTGTGTGAGATTGTCCCCTTATGTTTATTTATTTCTTTATAGAACCACCGTGTTGGGGCTCCTTTAATTAGTCTCTAAAACTACAGTCGGCAGCAAAATTTTGTGCCGAAAATGTTTTTTGTGAAAGATTTTTATTTACCAACTGTACCTTAATATGTAACCCGTCCATGTCTTGCATGTTTCTTTCTTTGCAATTATTACAGAATTTTAGTGGGGGTAGGACCCTGTGCAGGGTCCGTTCGGATCGCTACCACCATCTTATCCATTAACCACCGACCAAGCAACAGTGTTCGTATTATTGTGTTGCGTTGTCGGGATAAGACAACCGGTGAAATTACTAGCATAGAGGAATTCCATCGTAATCCTCAGGGTTGGCAAAGCATTTGAGGTCTTAGGATTATAGTCTTGAGAATTCAATTGTCTATGGCTCTCAGATTCCACTTACCATCAGGTAACCTGAGTGCTCGTGTGCTTTCTCCTTAAAATAAAAAAAATATACTATAAAATATAAGAATAGACAGGCAAATACTGCATCGTTTTGAAAAAATATTTCAGGAAAAAATGATCATACTTCTGAAACGTTTTAAATTTAAACATAAATAATAAATAGATCACAACCCTTATTTTAGAACTTCAAACAACCTAACTGATTTTCATCAAATCTACTTACTAATCATCTCAGTTTTTATAAACTTTGAAATTTTTCGTACGTTTCGTTGAATTTAATTTTTCTAGTTTACCAGCTTATTAGTGTGAAGTAATTTAACGTAAAGTTTATCAGAAAACTCCTTAAAGTTAATACAGAATATTTTTTTTAAGTTAAAGCACTAGAAACATGATTTTTTTAATGCTAGTAGCTCTCATATGCCCCTCTAAACGGAATGATTCGAATACCGCAACCAAACACCATGTTTTTATTTCAAGATATTAATGTTAAGATGTTTAAGTGTGTCCATATATTAGCTTAGAACTTATTCTCACAGTATTCCTAATCTAAAAATGTATACATACATATACAAATATTCACATTAAAAGCGAGCATTTGTTTCTGAGTCTTGGGTGTTTTCCAAGTACTTATTTAAGTACTTACTCTCTATATAAGTATGTTTATCGTTGCTTAGTATACATAGTACAAGCCTATAGCTTAGTTTGGGACTAGACCAATTGGTTTGGGATTGTCCCCTGATATTTATTAAGTATTGACTCCTTCTTATTTATTAGAAATTTATCACTGTTTTATTTCACTAAGTTTGATGTTTATTGTCCGCTTAAAACATATTATTATCATGAGTACAACATTTATAAATTTATAGTTAATGAGATAAATTGACAACGGTGACATACATTAAATGTACTGGTAAACATAGTAAAACTATATAGTTAAGGTACTTACTGTTTCGGTGTATAAAAAAAATTAAGGCAGTTAAATTTCATTTTAAACAACTTAAATAAATCCTTTCAAATGATCTTAGGTTACTAAGTCAAAATTAACTAAGTGATAGTATCATTAAGGGTCATCACTTCATCGAATGTATAATTTCATCGAATTTCATTTAATCGAACTCTATTTTCTGATGTAGGTATCTTAAACATTAATTACATAGGTTAGGTTTAAGATACCCTGAAAACATTATAGTTTCAGCAGAAAATAATGTTCGGTGAAATTAAATTAGATGAAATGATACATTCGATGAAATGATAGACACCCATCATAAATGTAGGTACGCTTAATAAAAGGAATTCTAAGGTGAGAAATTATTCTTTTATTTTAAAATAAGAATAATTTCTTAAAATAATGAAAGTACGTTTTTTTATTACCTACTAAAGCAAATTTTAATTTTAATTTAAATTTTCTGCTTTTAAGATTTTTTAATATTAAAGTATTTACAAGTTATTAAATTATTAATTAATAAGCACTTTAATATTTGTTATATCTTTTTAAGTAAAACGACTCCCTCCTAAACGGCACCAAAACATCTAAAAATAAAACTTGACACTTACCGATTAAAAAAAACACTCACTGTCCCACAAAACACTGTTGAAAATCGCACAAAGTAGTCAAAAGTCGCGAGTTTCGTAGACGTGCTACGGAGCGCTACGGAGCCACACGGCACGTGTAGCGCGCTACGGGGCTCTGTCGAGACTGCGGCTACGTGAGCGAGAGCATTATTTTCACTGCTAGTGCTCTTTAATGAAATAAATGAATAATTGTGAACCTTCATTGCAAAGGCATGAAAATAAAATATAAACCATGAAGTTAAAATCTGTTTGTAAGGTAGTTTCATTCAAATTCGCATGTTACAAATGTAGGTAAGGCCAGTTTTTGTTAAGCTTTCTTTATCATGCGTGTGTTAAGTTTATTGCGTAAGTTCACAATTTGAAATATTTTTCTCGTTAAATAAAACCAGGCATGAGCATATGTATGACCATGCTGAGTGTAAGGTTCCAAAAAACACGACCTCTGTAGTTAATTAAATTTTAAATTTAAAATAATTTGGTGCTGTCTTAGATGATTTTTAGTGGGTACAATAACTTCAAAAGCCATCCAATGATTCGTCACTCAATATTAAATGAAAAACAGAACTTTTGCTTTTGTTGTACACGCAAAAAAATACTTTTAAGCTTTTTCTTACAACTTTGTTGACGTTATGTAAATGTGTAACTATGCAAAATTACAGATCAGTGGTGCTAGACAAGTTGCATTCGACAATCGTTAGCGATTATGTTTCGATTGATAAATGTATGGAATCGACGTGGGCCACCGAGATAGTAACGTGACACTAACGTCAATTCCATATATTTTTCAATCGAAACATAATCGCTAGCGAGTGTCGAATGCAACTTGTCTAGCACCACAGGGCCTCTATTCAACTGCGTTTTAACGATATCGTGTTTGACGTGTTTTAGAATCGTTTATGTCACAGTCGCCATTATTGTAAATGACATAAGAGTTATCAAAACATTGACAATACGGAAACAGGTCAAAAACAATATCGTTATTACCTTGTAGAATTCCAGCCCTGTTGAGATAATAGTCTCTGAGTTAAACCGCGGACAGAAGGACAGACGGACATGGCGAAACTATAAGGGTTCCTTGTTGGCTTAGGAACCCGAAAACTGTTTGGAAACTTTCACTGAGTATGGTCCGACATGCTCATGCCTGGTTTTTTTTTACCATCCGAGGTTCAGATTTAAAATTTAAATAAACTCACCCAACCATTAAATTTGGCGGCAGTTGGCTAGCGCGAATGCAAGTGCATTGTTTACGACAGCCATTATTTAGTTTAAAAAAACTACAGCTTTTACTAAAAACACACAAAAAAATACCAGGCATGAGAAAGCCGGCCCATGCTCAATGTAGAATTCCGTCGCCTTTAGTAAAAAGACAAAAAACGTCCTGTAAGTAATTATTATCTATAAAAAAAAACATTATTTAAGTTGTTTGACGACGAGTATTTCTCGTTATGTAAATCCTACTTAGCTGTTGGAAAACTATCTTTGTAACTTCTTTGTGTATTCTACTTACTACCTTTTCACAGTTTTTTCAAGGTAGAGGGAATATTTGACTACAACAAAATTGATCCCTTAAAGTTTAATACTTCGCAGAGAGATCCCTGAATCAAAAACGGTTCTTAACGGTTCAAGTGTCTATGGGTCTCAGATCCCACTTACCATCAGGTGGCCTGAGTGCTCGTGTGCCTTCTCCTCAACATAAAAAAACACAAGATAAATTATGTATCATCATCATCATCATTGTCAGCCGGAAGACGTCCAAAGACGTACAAAGGTCTTCTCCAAGGTTTCCACAACGACCGGTCCTTTGCTGCTGTCATCCAACGGTTTCCCGCGACTTTTATCAGATCGTCGGTCCACCTTGTGGAAGGCCTGCTGACACTTCGTATCACGGTTCGCGGTTGCCACTCTAGAATCATTCCGCTCTAACGGCCATCAGTATGTTTTACTAGTAGTATGGTAGATTATGGAAAACAAGTGGCAGTGGGTGGGGCACAATGCTTGAAGAACTGATGACTGTTGGACAGAAAGGATCTAAAGTGGCGACGAAGTGTTAGCATGCTCCGACGAGGTAGATCCAAGATGACGATGAGGGAAATCGATGAATGCAAATAGCATAAAACCATCGTGGATATCCTTGCGGAAGGCCTATGTCCAACAGTGGAGTTTTGGCTGATATCATGATAGTTGGAGATAGTAGACTTACCAAGCATAATTGTCACAGTGCTCAATAGATGCCCCGCCCACTGCCACTTAAGGTTTGCAATTCGATGAGCTATGTCAGTTACTTTAGTTCTCCTGCGGACCTCCTCATTCCTGATTCGATCTCGCAAGAAGACACCCAGCATAACTCTTTCCATCGCCCTTTGAGTGACCTTGAGCTTTCTTGTGAGGCCCATTGTAATCCACTACGTCTCAGATCCATACATCATCACTGGCAACACACACTGATCAAAGAATTTTGTCTTGAGGTAATACTGTGGTATTTGGGACACCCTACTAATATAATAAACGCTAAAGTTTGTATGAATGGATGGATGTTTGTTACTCTTTCACGCAAAAACTACTGGACGGATTTAAGTGAAATCTGGAACGAAAACAGCTTATACCTTGGATTAACACATAGGCTACCTTTCATATCGCTATCCCTTCGGGAACTGATTTATACGCGTACGACGTCGCAGGCGGAAGCCAGTTATGTATATGTATGTCAAATTACAGCTTTTAGTATCAAGGGTTACAGAATTAAGCCGCGGACAGACAGATAGCGAAACTATAAAGATTGTACTACTTACTACAGAAGCCTAAAATTGTCATAAACCTTTAAAAACAGGCCTTTGCTCAAATTGAAGAGGAAAGAAGTTTCCAAACCCTTATAAATTGAATTATAGGGATGTTGTTTCTAGGCCGAATAGCGAGGGAGACTCTTGGGTGCGTGAGCTTGAGTGGGGTAGTCGTACTTGAGGCAGCGCTCAAGATGTGGGGTTTGCGCAAAATAAAGGGTTTATATACCTTGCACTCGGAAATAATTAAGTTCAATAGTCGGTTTCACATACCACGGGCACTATTCTCCTCGGCAAAACAATATTGCTTTTGACATGGTATCGTAATAGGACGTTTGACGACGCGTTTAGTCTAGTTAATTAGCCACTAGGCGGCCGAATTAAAAGCATACACAAATCACCGGACAATCTCACACAAATTGACCTAGTCCCAAACTAAGCTCTAGGCTTGTACTATGGGTACTAGACAACGATAAACATACTTATAAAAAATCCAAGACTCAGTGACAAATATTTGTGTTCATCACACAAAATCTGCCCTGGATTTGAACCTGGGACCGCCGGCTCCGGAGGCAGGGTCACTCCCAACTAAGCCTACGTGTCGTCAAAATGCTTTCAAAGGTCTAAACAATCTTCAAAGCATTGTTTTGTTTTCTTTTAGTATAATATTGTTTACATAGAACTTGTCTGATTTAAACATATCACAATATTTTGTACCCCAAACACTCAAGAGGTTTATCTCAATACGATCCCAAACACTCAAGGAGTCAATAGCCTTCTTAACCCAAGAGTGTTTTCCAAACAGCGTCCATTTGTTACCTCATAGAACCCGTTCTCGACAAGAACCCGTTTCAGGCAAACAAGCGGACAAACACGGTCAATCAATCTGATATATCCGTCTGATATGTAAGAGGTGTTTTTTTCGCCACTGTTAAAAAGTCAGTGTGGATGTGGACACAATTTTTAGCTTACCTTTAAAAACTCATGTCTGCCCCTCAAGCTGTCAACAAAAAAGAAATCAAGTAATATCACTGTAAAGAAAATATCGTGACAATACATACATACATAACATCACGCCTTTATTCCCAGAGTGGGGTAGGCAGAGCTACAGAAATACCAACAACTCTAAAAAGAATTGTTTATAATTCTGTAACCACATTTTGCACAAATAGGCTTAGAAGTTTACTAGTGTATTAGTGACAGGTTGCAAGCCCATCGCCTAACAGTACTATAAGCCCTTATTCCCTTAGTCGCCTCTTACGACATCCACGGGAAGACATGGAGTGGCACTATTCTAACCCGGCAACCACACGGGGTAACAATATTACAATATAATAATAAATAAAAATAAAAAATACAATAATAATACAAAAAATAATAATAATACAATAATAATAATATAATAATAATACAATATTATATTAAGTGACAATATTATTTGCTAAATTCAATATAACCATGTAGTGTGTAAGGGAGCGACCACAACGGAGCTTAACGGTGCGTTAGGGTCCTTCAAAATTGACGCCATGATTTTTTTTTATTAAGGAGAAGT
Organism: Acleris holmiana; assembly: GCA_949316455.1. NCBI lineage: Eukaryota > Metazoa > Arthropoda > Insecta > Lepidoptera > Tortricidae > Acleris > Acleris holmiana. The sequence continues at coordinate 18,417,533 of OX438766.1, forward strand.
CACACGAGCACTCAGGCCACCTGATGGTAGGTGGAATCTGAGACCCATAGACACTTGAACTCTCAAGATCACAATCCCAAGACATCAAATGCGTTGCCAACCCGGAGGACCAAGATGGAATACCTCTATGCTAGTAGTTTCACCGGTTGTCTTATCCCCACACCGGAACACAACAATGCGAACACTGTTGCTAGGCGGGTGGTTAATAGATAAGATGGTACTACCACCACTTATTAGTATGACCCATTCTTTTGTTTACGCAACGACACCGTATTTTACGCGACGGTGTGGTTGCTCCCTAACGTCATAATGTGCCCAATATTCCATACGTTCTAGTAGCTATTGTTTGTGGTACACTTCGACGTGCGTGTGACGTCTATCGGAGCTAATAGCCTCTGGGGGGTAATTTGTAATAGATACCGCAATGTCACCGTCGTACGTACAGGCCATAGCTAATGTGGCGTGTGTACAATATGATAGGTTCACCGCAATCCACAGTAGAGGGAAAAACAGTATATGTATTTAAAGTGTTTTTTTTTCATGTCAAGGAGAAGGCTCAGCACTCAGTTCATCTGATGGTAAGTAGAAGCTGAGATCCGTAGACATTTGAATTCTCAAGAACTTAAAAGAAAACTATCATGACCAAGTAGACTTGATTCATTCCTGAAATTATAGGGGCTAAATTGTTTATACCTGCTAAAAATAATAAAATAAATAGATAAATATCAGGGGACAACCTTACACAAATTGACCTAGTCCCAAACTAAGCTCTAGGCTTGTACTATGGGTACTAGACAACGATAAACATGCTTATATAGAGAAATACATAGAAAACATCCAAGACTCAGGAACGATTATTCGCGCTCATCACACAAGTGTCTGCCCTTACCAGGGTTTGAGCCCTGGACCTGGCTTCGGAGGCAGGGTCACTCCCAACTACTTAGGCCAACATGTCGTCAAATAATCTTAAATAGAAGATTTGTTCCTAATTGTTGTTTCTTGAGATATATTTTAGTGTTTGTACTTAGTATCGGCTTCGAAACCCTACACTGAGCATAATCCAACATGTTCTAACCGAGTTTTTATTATGTCATTTTCGACATCCAGAATGTATTAAGTATGATTACGTTAACGGTAAGTAGTCATCTTCACTTATTGAACCGATTACTAAAGTTGTGAAGTTTATGTTGTTTTTTTTATTTTATATTAAAAGTTATCTCTAAATACTCTTTTCCCTACACGCTGAAGCGGAGTTTATGATACGTTTGTTTTTATGGCAAACGTTTCGTAAATGTTCGCCTTTAGGTGTTCCTGGGAATCCTACCAGGTGGTCCAAACGACGGGTGTGTTAATATGTTATGTATGAGTGCCGGAAAAACGCTATAGAGCCTATAAAGTTTTGGAATTTTTAGCATCAGTTATGTTAAAAAGACGATGATTCATCAGTGTTAGTCGTTAGATTTGCCCGCGACGTGATACTTTCGTATGAAAGTTGCTTATCCCTTATCGCTATTTTGATAACTGTCCATTTCCCGAGGTAAAAGTGAGAGTACGTCCATCTATTGGAATCTGAACGGAACCCTGATAATAGAATAGAATAGAATAGAATAGAAACTTCTTTATTGTTTTTCATTTATGTTACAATTTAATGTCCTCTAAGGGTTGTGTATGTAATGCAATATGTCTTAAAGATCTATACATTTATTTTATGTCGTGTAGCCTATTTACAGCTCACATTTAAATGATTACATAAATTTGGAATTATGCTACATTTATTACTTATTATTATTTTAGGATTAGTTCCCTTACAGGGGCATGCCTTTTGCTGACATGTTTATTCCTATGTTTTTTTAAAACATAGTCTATATCACCTATTCTGTTATTGTACATCATCGGGTTAGAATGACCGTATCTAGTATACTGTGGACCTGGAGTGTCCAACCCCGGCATACACATGTCCTTTAGTTTATCCAACATATCTCTGTGTAAATCATGAACCCGGATATGCCAGGGATCTTCGTCCAAGAGGTCCCACAACATTTCCGTGGGGGTAGAACGAGGAAAACCTCCTGCCGACTTAAGAGCCATGCGGTATTGTCTCTCAAGCGTCAAGAGGTTTGTTTTACTAATTCTGGGAAGCAGCTGAACTATTCCGTAATCTAAAATTGGAAGTAAACATGCTTGTATCACAATGAGTTTGGTGTCTATGTTTGCTTTGGAGTAGTAACCGATTATTGGAGTAAGCATAGCTCTTACACTTTTAGATTTTTTTACTTGATTTTTGACGTGTTCATTCATGCTTAATCTCTTATCCAGTTGTACGCCTAGGTATCGCACGCAGTTTTTGTACTCAAGATTTGTGTCTTTTATTTTTACTGTTGATTTGTAACCACGTGGATTTCGCACGCTTTGTACTTTTTTTCTGGTAAACATAATACACTCGGTTTTGTCCACATTGCACTGTAAGCCCCAGCGTTTGTAGTAATCGACAATTATTTCGGCTGCCCATGTTGCTCGAATCGTGGCTTGGTCTGGTCGTTCTGCTGCGTTGAGTATGCACAGATCATCGGCGTACTGGGATAACATTTGACCCGCTATATTTGTTTCTGGAATGTCATGTACATAGAGGTTAAATATAAGTGGACCTAAAATGGATCCTTGGGGTACCCCATGTGGTATTCCTACTTCGTCTCCGAACGTTGTTCTAAACTTTCCCTGAATTTTTCTGTTCATTAGGTAGTTTTCTATAATTTTAATTATATTGTTGTCGATATTCTTTTCTACTAATTTAGTCGTTAGGCCTTTATGATTTATTGAATCAAAAGCCTTGCTCAGATCTGTCGATATCATTGCGATACTATGACCTTCTTCCAGAGCATCCGAGATGTACTTGCACGTTCGTAGTACCTGTGTCCCTGTGCCCCTATGTCGCATAAAACCGTGTTGGTGATCTGGGATTAAATGTTTGCAGGTTTTTAGAATGCGGCTATACATTATTCTCTCACATACTTTTCCCATAATATTGAGTAGTGTTATGGGTCTGTACGATTTTGCTTCTTTGTAATTTTTCCCTAGCTTGTGTAGAAATATACATTCGCCCAGTTTCCATCGTTTTGGGTAATAACCAGTTGTTAAAACGTAGTTAATTACTCTAGTCAAGGCAAAGAAAAATGCGGGGCCAGCTAGCTTTAGGGCATCAACTTTAATTTGGTCCGGGCCTGGAGCTTTTTTATTTTTGAAGCGAAATATAGCATTTTTTACTTCAGTTATACTTGCTTCTTCCAGCGGCTGAAACGGAGTGGTTTGTTCATAGCCTTCATCTATAATTGAGATAAGAGATTCTTTAACTATTGCTGCATCGACTAGTTTATTTATTGTGTCTTTTTCGGTACTACAATGTTCCAAACATGGGAGTCTTTGTGGGGGCTTTTTAATTGATTTTTGGATTCTCCACATCTTCGTTCTGTTGTCTTTAGTACTCTCTATTATTTTAGTCCAGGTCGATTCTCTATATTGTTGTAGTGCTGTTTGTAATTGTTTTTTAATGTTGTTATAATTTATTCTAGCTGTGAAATGTCCACCCGTTCTTTTCACATTTAATTTTGCTGCGTTACGGTCCTCTATCATTTGTTGTATTTCAGTTGATAGCGTCTCCTTTCTGTTCTGTATCTTTTTTGGTGCTACCTCGTCTAGAGCTGAATTAATTATCGTTTCAAGGTTTTCTATATAAAGTTCGCAGTCTTCGTTTGTTTTTATTTGTGTCTTTGGGTTTAGATTATTTTCGATAAGTTCAATGTATATTTTAGCTAAGTCTTTATTTTCATACAAAGGTCTTATATTTCTTATCTCATTTTGTTCCTCTTCCATAGTCATATCCATGCAAAAGAGCCAGGGAAGGTGGTCTGAAGATATTGACTGTAAGTGTTTGCAGCGTGTAATTGAATATTGCGCGTCTCCAGTAATTAGTGCAACATCAAGTATTCCATTACCAGCGTGGCATGGTCTCGATGGTAGGCCTGTATGTTTTAGCGTGCATAGTCCGTCGGCTATACGTTTTTGTACTTGAAGACCAGCCCCTACCGTTCGACTATGATTCAACTGTGTCATACGGAGGTTTAGGTCCCCTATGTTTATAGCGTCGCTTGTTTCAAGAAGATCTTCGACTTCACTTCTAATATTTCTGTATTGTGTTATGGGTATATATAGGCCTCTTACTATGATAGACTCTCCAGTTTCGAAATTGGTTATAAGTTTAATAGCTACCCCTTCAATTTTTCTGTCGTTATTATCGTGACCGGGTAATACTTCCACTTGGCTCCATCTTAATCCTTTTTTTATGTAAACTGCCGTTCCCAGATGTTGTTGTCTTGTATCATAAAGTTTGTCGTAACCGTTAATGTTGAATTTTAGTTTCTCGAAGTCAACCTTACACTCGTTTAGCACTATGATATGTGGATTAGTTTGTACTGTTATATTTTTTACTTCAACAAATTTGTTTCTTAACCCTTGCACATTACAGTGTAGTATCCGGAGATTGATGTTTTTTCGTCTATTGGCTTGTCTATCCATTGCGAATAAGTTCCAACAGTTGCTGCATTTGCTGTTGCATCTGGTTCAAGAATTGCTGTTGCATTGTCTGGAAAATTGCAAAAATTTTTTCGATCACGTAGTCTTCTTTACCTACCGAGAACGTTTTAGGCTTCGTAGAGGCTGCTTGAGCATATGATATTCCCGGTTTTGTAGTTTCCGAGGGATTTTTGAATTGCTGTTGTCGTGGGTTAGTATTTGACTCTTCTTTGTTCTTGTTAACTTGCCGAAAGCGAAGTCGTCTTTCTCTTTGTCTTTTAATTTCCTCCTGGAACAACGGACATTTTGCTTGTTTTGCTGTATGTCCCGGTTGGTGACATTTTGAACAAGTTTCTGTAGTCTGTCCAACCTCATCAACTTCAGTTTCCATATCATTTACCTGCTTGCGTCCGCAGTGTGCTTGAACGTGACCAAAATCTAAGCAGCGTTTGCATTGGGTAACTGCAGTCAGCTTAATTCTATATTTTTCTATTTTCACCTTTTGATAAAGAATGGTTGTTATATTTTTAATGTCTTTCATGTCTGTATCCCCATTGAATATTAACACTAGCGCTGAGTTGCGAAGTGGTACTGCTCGTTCTGGTACCATACCATAACGTTCTTTGATATCTTGTATAATTTCTTCTTCTTTGTGTCCACTTGTTATAATTCCCTTAGCTACAACTTTCTTTGACGGTTTTCTTTCTAGTTTTGATCCATACGTATAAAATTCAAAATCGGGTCTTTTGTTTAGTTCTTCGAGCAGTGTTCTTTTATTATCAATATGTCTCGGCGTAAAAAATATCTTTCCGGACCTTTTGTCAGTTTTCAATTCGCAGTTGTGATCCCGTGCGAGTTCTGTAATTTTCTTAAACATGTACGTCGATTCTACCCACCCTTCTTGCGTACAAACGACTGGCAGCAATTTCTTTTGATGTGAGATTTTTTTTTGTACTAAAGTAGTTTTGTTTTGTTGAGCGTCTTGCCTTTCACTGGGCGGATTTTTTAAACTTGGGTTATGATCACTCAGTCGTTGATTTTGTGGCCCCGTTACTCTACCTGTGTTAGCTTTGCCACGTTTGACATTAGTGTTAGATTCAAGTGTTAGCACTCGTTTACGTGATCCCGTGATGCTAGCTACACTACTTCGTTCAATTGTGTCGTGAATGGTTGAAGCAGTTTCGTCATCAAATGCATCATGCATCGTCTCTGTGTCTTCTAGATGTTTTAAAGCGTCGAATCGATTTTGTAATGCGACCGGGTTAATTTTAGGTTTCGGGTCGTGAGTTTTGTTAAATTTTTCTATGTTTTCTCTTTCCTTTTCACGGCGGATCTGTTCGTGGCGGTTTAAGGTGATCCATTCACCAACGCGACGTATCTTAGGTGAATCTCTGAGAGATGGGCTCGTAGCTGTTTTTTCGTTCACCGTTCCACAAAACTTGCATGATACTATTTCTTTGTTGATGAATCTTTCTTGATCAATCACTCTAGTGTAAGTAGGTTGCTTACATTCCCTACCTGTGCATTGTGGGCCTCGCCCCTGTCTCGTTTTATTTTCTGCAACGCAGAAAGTGTAATATTTCGTCACTGTAACCATTTGGTTACATTCTTTATTTCGGGAAACTGTTGTGTGCGCAAATATTTTCACGCATGATTTTTTGTCGCACTTCTCACACGAGAGCACTTTAATTTTTGTCTGGTTATCCAACCAATCGTAAAAGTTTTTTATTTTATTATCGGTGTCACAGTGATAGCACTTCACTATGTCATTATTTGTATTTGTATCATGTGGGTAGTTTGTTAACACGTCACTTTTATAATTAGACATTTTACAATGTCTAGCGTCTATTTGTTTACTCACAAGGAATTAACACTTTGTACGAATATCAATACAATACAATACAATACAAATACTCTTTATTGAACACCAAAAATAAAAAATAAAAACAGAACATGGAACAGTACATTTAAATCATAGGTATACAACAGACGGTCTTACCGCTAAATAGCGATCTCTTCCAGACAACCTTGTAAGAGAAATAACTGAGGACACATCAATATCATCTCGAACGGCCACTTATTATTTAAATAAGGGGTCGAGGTGAGTCGCGGTAATTTAAATTTACAATATAAGCGATCGGGATGCAACTCGGAGCGCTTATGTAACACGACCGCTCGCAGCGAGAGCGCGTTCGGTCCTCAACCCTGATAAGATCACTTTGTTGTCCGTAAGTCCGTCCGTCTGTCAGGACCCTTTATATCGGGAACGCGAGGAGATATCGAGTTTAAATTAAAACCATATACTCAGGTCTACATTAGTCCCTTCAAGCTGTGAAAAAAAAAAAAAAAAAAAAAAAAAAAAATTCTAAGTTTACGTAAAAAAGATACGGTCGTTTATGCCGCAAAAACGTATATATGGTCACTCTCAAGGGAATCAAAATTTATAGGGTACTTCCCATAGACCTAGAATGTTGTAATTTGGCGAAAAGGAAGGACAAAATCCGGAAATAATTAATTTATTGCACCATCACAAAAAAATATGTTTTTTGCGATTGCACGCTTATTTGCAGTTGGTAAACCAATCGCAACCTATGTCGATGTATTGAGACTACAGTTTTTTAACAGCAAAGTTAAGTTTGTCCCTCATTACGTCACAATTTAACATTCTTTTACAGGTTCTTCTCTGATCGGTCGCGATTTATTTATTTATTTATTTATTTATTTATTTGTTTATTTATTTAGATTTGAACCTGCAGTCAATTTAGGCTAAGTCGCTACTATGACATTTCAAAAGAGTTTATTATTTGTAAACCTACTTGAATAAAGATTATTCTGATTCTGATTCTGATTCCTTTCAGTTTGTACGGAACCCTCGGTGCGAGAGTCCGACTCGCACTTGACTGGCTTTTTATTCATTGATACACATGTTAAACTTATAACGTCTTTTTTGACTGGGGGTAAAAATATAGATTCACGGTTAAGGCGTCATACTGTTGCTGGTTTTACTGCGTATCTAGAAACGGGTCATTGCCCAAAACTAATTACCGTAAACGCTACATTACGCTGACCTAGTACTATATTAACGTCTATAATATGCATTAACGCCACTATAACACTACCGTAATAACAAAGAAGGTAGCTAACTGCAATGTGTAGTCAAAGCATTCTAGACTCTATTAGTAAACGCGTTAAAGTTAAAAATACTTGTTCTATTACGATCCAGTTAGCCGCTTTCTTTGGTATTACAGCAGTATAATATGCTACGGTACAAAACCGGACCTCATTGATTTTACTTCACATTTTTAATAAAAAGTTGTTACTCGATTGGCTGTAATAACTAGACCCCATTATCAATTGCTCAGTTTGGGGGCAAACGACACAATAGGGTAGTTTGGGGACTAAATGGAACGGTGTACATTAACACGATATAAATCAAACTATAATAATAAATTACTTACAAGTCGATTGTTAATTGATTAATTTATCAACGTTCTTTTTTCGTTAATTGAGTATCTGAATGACAAACCGTAGTAATGATAACGTTGTTCTAAACCACATTAAAAATAGATTCTGAAAGCTCTAATGAATAAAACTATTATAAGAGAGGCAAAAAATATAATATTGAAAGCAAACATCGAAAGGGAATTAAATTTCATTTAAAAATCGCGTGTGCTTTTCACAATCTATTTTTATAGCGGATAATATACAGAGCGAGCTATGAAAATTTATTCTGCACGAAGACGAAAAATGTATGAAAAGATGATATTTGTATTTAAAAAAGAGACGGATTGCCACGTTGCGTAACGTTAACGATTTTAATGCAGGTCAAGAAATACAAATAAATCCAAGCAACCGTTACAAATCCTGCTTTGATAACTGCTAAATTAATCAATTGACAATTGACTTATAAGTAATTTAGATCGTGAATGCCTGATTATTAAAAAAAATACCGTTGAACACCAATACACTAGGTTGTAGTGGTAATGAACATCGTTCCATTCAGTCCTCAGACTACCCTATTGTGACGTTTGCCCCCAAACTGAGCAATTAATAACAACACATATAAAAAAAAACCTGCTTTTATGGTTCCAGAGATAAGGCTGTTTGAAGTTTTAACGGGTGGACAGCGCAGCGTGGGCATATTATAAGGGTCCCGTTAGCTTCCTTTCAGGTACTAAACCCTAAAAACAAAGATTTTCAAAATATATTATATTGCTTATTCCGATTCCCTATTTGTGAATCTATTTGCTCCTAAAACGCGGTATCTTTCACTAAACAGACAGAAGCAACATCTTGTGATTTCGCGTTGTCTCTTTCGATCAACTTGATGGTTTTGACAATGTATCATGCCAGAAATCATCGGCCACTTGGAGAGGAAAGTGCTCCCAATCTTTGAAAAACCGTGACCACACGACTTTACCGCGGTTTTGGTGCGAACACCATCATTATTTTACCTTTATCCCATTCATTAGCGATCGGTATAGCGCGTTTTTGCTTGAGATATTCCAGTAAATTTTTTTTATGTAATATTGTAATAAGTGTTACTGTCTGTCTAATTCGGTAATCTCGTTTTGCGGAAATAATAACTTTTTCAACCTTGTTATTATACGGTGAAACATCGATATTAAACTGCACAAAATGGCAATTTAAAATTGTTGACTATTTGTTGTAAAATTGTTTTTCTAGAAAAACAATGTGCTAGTTTAAAAGCATACCATAAAACAGTATATTTTAAGTATTTATGTGTAGTTTTCTTAGTTTGTTTATTGTTAAACATAGTACAAGCCTTAAGCATAGTTTGTGTGAGATTGTCAGTTGATATTCATTTATTATTTTATTTAATTAAAACACTCATAACCCTCGAATAACACAATAATCTGATATATGTTAATAAGTACATAATGAACCTTTATCGTTTTATTTTCACTATTATCAGTTTGCCACAAACATTATTTTTGACCGTCGACATTTAATTTTAATTGGGTCAATATTGACTCACGTACACTTTAAACACGGTGTTGATTAAAATGCATCCATTCATCATAATATTTTGCTATCAATTACTTTATAATTAGTATAAAAGCATTTATGGGATAAGTTGAGTGGTTGTGTATCGATTACTGAATTAAAATAAGAATAACACACATACATATTTAACAACACGCCTTCATTCCCAGAGTGGAGTAGACAGAGCTACAGAAATACCAACAACTCTAAAAATACTTCTTGATAGTTCTGTAACCAAATTTTGCACAATCAGGCCAAGATGTTTACTAGTGTATTAGAGACAGGTTGCAGGCCCATCGCCTAACAGTACTAGAAGCCCTTATTCCCTTCGTCGCCTCTTACGACATCCACGGGAAGACATGGAGTGGCACTATTCTAACCCGACAACCATACGGACACTAAAACGAATAAAACGACGGAGGGAGAAAAAATATATAAAAATATAAAGAAACATTACACAAGAATTACAATGAAATAGTAATACTAGGTTTTTTTTTTATGTTAAGGAGAAGGCACACGATCTACTATGATCTTAAGAACTGCGTTGCTAACCCTGAGGACTAAGATGGAAAGCCTCTATGCTAGTAATTTCACCGGTTGTTTTATCCCCACGCCGGAACACAACAATGCGAACACTGTTGCATGGCGGGTGGTTAATGGATAAGATGGTTGTAGCGATCCGGACGGACCCTGCACAGGGTCCTACCACCAGAATGAGAAAGTACTTTAGTATAGTGAAGGAAGAAAGAAGTCTATTGCGGATTATAAGAAAATAGACGCGGGAAGATGTTAGGGTCACCGGTTAGTTACGGCACAACACAGTATATTAAGCTCAGGCGGGTTATCATGACATAACAATGCAGTTCTGTTTACGCTCAGAGAAAAGGACAGGGGGGTTATCATGAGCTAGCTTTGCAGTTCATTTTACGGTCAGCGTAAAGGACAGAGCTATGGCGGTTATATAGCTCTGTCCTTTTCTCTTAGCGTAAACAGAACTGCAAAGCTAGCTCATGATAACCCCCCAGAGCTATGACGGTTATATAGCTCTGTCCATTTCTCTGAGCGTAAACAGAACTGGGCTGGGATTCTACAAGGTAATAACGATATCGTTTTTGACCTGTTTCCGTACTGTCAACGTTTTGATACCTCTTATGTCATTGATAATAATGGCGACCGAGTTAAAAACGATGCTAAAACACGTCAAACACGATATAGTTTTAACGCAGTAGAATAGAGGCCCTGCATTGTTATGTCATGATGACCCCCCAGAACAGGAATGCATAGAAATCACTTCACAGACAAGAGCATTTTAAGTAAAAGATGATACATTTATTTCTCATTTTATATCTTATATTTAGTTTCGTAAAAGCTTATTTTTAGTTTTATTTCCATAAATTAATTGACAAAAAAGACAAAAATGCATATTTTTTGACAATTAAATTTCCCATGAAGTAGATAACGAACATATTTTATTTTTTGGCTTATTCTCATACGTGATTAATAATGAATATAGATTAAGTCCGAACTAGAATCGCAACGTAAAATTGTATGAAATACAATTTTACTTCTTACAAATACTAATGAAATAAGAGGTAAATTAGTAAATACACCTGAATAACATAAAAAATATAAAATATAATTAAAAACCAAAAAAAAACTTAATAATTATGATCTCAAGATTTTTTTTATAACAACAAGTACGTTATTTTTCCATACAGTATTAAAAAAAAGACTCTATGTTAGTTTATGAGGGTGATGTACAATGTCTATTAATTCGTTTTTTATCCTTTACAATTTTGCGTTATGTTCTTCAAAAAAAAACATAACATTATCTGTTTTACAAAAAAGACACCGTTATTTAATGTGTTTTTTTCGGACACCGTTATTCGCATTACATATTGCTTTTTAATCATGCAAACTAAGGTTATGCAACTAATTACTTCCTGGCAATTAGTGCTTGTTTATTGAGTGAAAAGAGGAAAAGATAAACGCGGTGTATCAAAGGGATCCTTATTCTAATGAAGTCGATCAACTTTCGACTCGATTAATTCTAAAAGCCGCGCTTTAAGCGGCAGTAAATACTTCAAAGAATATCATAAATACTGCGAGTTACACTGCCCTCTAAAGCCAATAAACAGTATCTCAGATTCAATTGCCAAAGTAAATTCAATCCTCTCCTCTCAGTAATAAGGTTTGTGATTGCTGCAGGAGTTTTATTTGCGATACTGCTATTTTAGTTAGCAGGGTAGTCAGTACCTTACATAGGAACATTACGTTGACGATGACATGCATGGGCCTTTATTCTACTAGGTCAAACTATATAGGCTTTAACATGTTATTGTATCGTTTTTTACTCGGCCGAAAATACTGTCAACTAACTAAGAGCTCATTAAATAAAACGATTTAAACGGATTTTAATCGCGTATATTATTTTAACTAACATCCCGAACGTTTTGAGACCTTTACAGGTTTTGTTTTCAAGCGGAACTGCCGCTTCCGCTTGAATGAGTAACAATCGCGGAAATCGAAGGCAACATGAACTAAGAGCTGTTATACTTAACGTTAAAAATACGATAGCATGTTTTAGGCAATATGCTTTTTCCCATTAGGATAGAAGCCCTATATTGTGATTTTGAGTCTAAATAGAAAAACATCGTTTAGTACCCTGAATGTGGCGCAAATTGCCGCACTCAGAGTCAATTAATGTCGTTCCTGAGTGCCAAGCTAGGCTAGGGTAGGTAGCTAGGGGACCTGGGTTCAAATCCCGGTATAGGGAGATATTTGTGTGATGAGCATGAGTATTTGTTCCTGAGTCTTGGATGTTTTCTATCTATTTAAGTATATATTTCTCTATGTAAGTAAGTTTATCGTTGTCTAGTACCCATAGTACAAGCCTAGAGCTTAAGCCAATTTGTGATACTTTTTTTTCCATACAGATGGGCAGGAGCATGTCTGACCATGCTGTGTAGGGTTCCGAAGCCGTTAAGTACTACAAACATAAAAATCAATTAGTAATAACAAATTGTATATTTAAAGTCACTTGGTGCCATCTTAGATGACTTTAGTAGGTATAAACACTTTAATCGCCTATATCTCAAGAACCAATGATGTCTTCTTAGTCGCGATAGTTTTCCTTTAAAATTCGTTATACTCGTATGCTCTTTCATGTTAGTTTTTTTTCAGATTTTTAGTATTTGTAGTTTTGGCTGTAGGGTGGGGGGACACTTGATCTAACAAAAATTAGCGCTTTAAAGCTTAATATTTCATACACGGATTTCTTAATCGAAAAACTGTTTTCACAAATCCGTAATATTTTTGAAAGTACTATCTAATGACACCCTACAGTATAGGGAGGCCGAGAAAAAAATACATCCCCACGTTATGTGTAGGGGAGGTACCCTAAAAAAATGTTTTATTAAACTTAATTGTACCACTTTGTTGGGGTGGCTAATATGCATATTCATGCCAAATTACAGGTTTCTAGTACTAAGAGTCTCTGCGCTAGGCTGCGGACGGACGGGCATAGCGAAACTATAACGGAACCGTAAAAAAGGAACTAGTGAATTGTGTCTAAAATGTTTCTAAACACGGCGGTAAGACACTCGATCTATAGCATAAACACGATGTTTAAAATTCGAACTCTTTAATATTTTGAACGCCCTGATTCTCTCTCAAGCGCTTTTTATTTGAAACTCCTTAGCTGTTGAGCGCGAAGATCTTTTATACAGGGAAGTTTGTTTTAAGTATAAAGCTCTCCATTTGCACATACTCCCAGCAAACTCGGAGCTTCTTTGCGAAAGGCATGTTGTTACAAAGGAAGTGGTTTGCTGTCGTAGGATGTTACTTTTTATAGCTAAGCTTGAGAAACAACTTTATCTTTCGAACGCAACGCATTTTTAGGCTTCTGTAAACAAGGAACCCTTATAGTTTCGCCATGTCTATCTGTCCAGTAGTACAAAGCTGTCATTTGGAATAGTTTTACGTTTTAATTACGCAGACAAAGTTGAAAATATAATCTTGAAAAGTTAGAATCTTAAAAATCTTTTTTTTACATAATAACATCAAGTGAGGTATCATTGGATAACTCTTAAAATCATTATATAATATCAATGATCAAAGGAACATGCATGTCTCCCTGTAGCTAAAACTACAAGTGATAAAAACCAGTGTATTAGTGACAGTTTGCAAGCCCATCGCTAGACAGTATTACAAGCCTTTATTTCCTTAGTCGCCTCTTATGACATCCACGGGAAGACAATTGAGTGGCAATACGGCCGTTTATGCCACAAACAACCTATATTTCGACAATCCAAGGAAATCAAAATTAATAGGGTACTTCTCATGGACCTAGAATCCTGACATTTTGCAAGAAGGAAGAGTAACAGCACAAAAATGTATTTTTACTATTGCAAACTTATTTGCAGTTGGCAAACTAATTACAACCTATGTCGATGTATGAAGACATCAGTTTTTCAACGGCAAAATCAAGTTTGTCCTTCCATACAATTACGTTTTCTCATAAGTCTGTACGGAACCCTCGGTGCGCGGGTTAACTGACTTTTGGTAGTTTTTTGTTTGTAGTGACGGCTTCGGAACCCTACACTGAGCGTGACCTTAGATATTTATATGTATGTCATGAAGAAGGCAAACGAGCATATTATAATGATTTTAAATCTCTAGATTGCAATCCTACGATGACAATCTGTATGCCTGCGGGTGTGCAGAATATAAAACGACATTCTACTAATAAGACTAATAAAATTCTGTTAAATAAATGAACTTTCATTGACATCAGGTTCCATTCAACTTTTATTGAGAAACTTTTTCTGGAATGTTTTTCGCAGGTCTACCCATTGTTGAGTTGAAATTATTCTCAAATATAACAGAGGCTAGTAATTTGAGGCGGGAGAAAATTGCTAAACATTTGGGAAAATGTATTTAAGATAAATATAAAAGGTCTGAATAAGACGTAAATTGAGGATGACTAAAACAGTACAGATAGACATCCAGACATTCTATTCAAGAATTAACATTGTCTAGATGTTTTTGAGTACCGGTGAGAGATTACTTATATCATTTTATAAATGTACGAGTATTTATATTGGTGGATGGTTGGTAGGTTGGTTGTATGTATGTTTAACACTTTATTATATATAGAAAATAAAAACAAAACTTATACAATTAAGAACTTTTATTCTTAAAGAAAGTGTAGAAAGGCGAACTTATCCCTTAAGGAGACTCTTCCATCTATCCCTTGAAAGATTGAGAAAAGTTATTGATTGTGCATCGAGTACATTGGGTTTGTTTCTGAAACTTGGATTATCCTACTAATACCTACTTTAAATGCGAGTTTGTATGTATGGATATGTGATTGTTTGTTACTCTTTCACGCTGTAACGGCTGGACAGATTTAAACGAAACTTAGAATAGAGATAGCTTATACCCTGGATTAGCACACAGACTACCTTTTATTTCGGAAAATCTAAAAGTTCCCGGTGGAATAACGAAAATCAAAATGTATGAGGACAAAGTCTCTGGTAGCAGCTAGTTTTATATAAAGTGGTCATCTTTGGGAAAATTCGTTTTCAATCCGAGCGACGTTTGGTCTTCCAGGTATTGATTATTAATAGACATGAATTAGTACCCTGTATGCTAGAATTTGCACATGACAAATTTGCTCCCATAGAATTTCTGGGTCTTTGATATGATAATCTAATCGAGTTGAATAGATATTGCGTCGCAAAGGTTAGAGTGAATTAACGACAGTTGGTTAAGTTGGGACGGTTGTCGCATAGTTTGATTTACGTTTGTTCATGTTATCAGTAGGTACTTAGTCCGACCGAAACTAAGTGGTTTTATGGTTAAAACTGAAACCGAAACTACCATTAATAAATAACTAGCGCCGGTTTTCCAGGTAGGCCGAGACCACTTCTATCCACTTGCTACGATCCTGACAAATCTCATTCGCTTCTTTCATATTTATACATCGTGTCATGATGCATGCACGTCGGTTTCGGGTACTTAAGATTCGGCCCTTTACCAGTATTTCTCCGATTTGATTAAAAAAAGTATGCCAAGGGCGGCCCCTTCCGATTTGTTCACTCACTTTCGCACCGTATATCTCTTTCGTCAATCTACATTCATTCATTCTTTCCAAATGACCAAACCATGGAAGCAAACCCTTTTGAATTTTAGTCACTACATCTTCTTTCAGTCCACAGACATTTCTCTCTGTTATTTTCATTCCTTACTCTATCAGTCAATAATACGACGCAACGAGCGCATTTCAACTGCATTTATACGACTTTCATGCTCGTCCTGCCACACCCAATATTCACTACCATACATCAGAGTAGGGGCCAACACTCATAGCAAATTAACCACACCAATCAAAGAGTAATTCATCATTTTATCGAATTAAATTTTATCGAATATATCATTTCATCGAATTTCATTTCGTCCAACGCTATTTTCTGGTGAAATTATAATGTTTCCAGGGTATCTTAAACATTAATTAAGTAATAGGTTAGATTAGGTTAGATACCCTAAAAACATTAAGGTTTCAGCAGAAAATAGCGTTCAATGAAATGAAATTCGATGAATTGTTACATTGAATAGAATAGAATAGAATAGAATAGAAATAGTTTATTCGAGACAAAACTGGCAAACAAGTACAAACAATTTAAACATTAACGGAAATTAAAACATAATTTGTCACGAAATGGTCACAACTCAGCGTGGTGCTGGCATGGCCAGCGCTGTTCTTCCGTTGTGACCAATTGGTGAAGACACGGCGCAATGACGCCACGATCGCACATGCAAAACACTTATAAAAATAAAAATAAAATAAAAAATCTATTAAAAGACAAGAACATCATACAGTAGGTATGCCACGTAACTATACAATTTCCTCGTGCAAACACCGCATTGGATGCAAGGTGTTTCGATAAAATGATAGACACCCAGAGACATCTACCGTTGCGTCGTTTACAATGAAAGAACACTAAACTTGACGCACAAGTTAGCCTTAACCTATCGTTAAGTTGTTAAATCCATTGGTTTTTTAATTTACTCGATTCTGAGTCAATTGGTTTCAAATTTAATTTAAATAATGTCATTTTATGAGCGTTAAATAAAAGGCACTTATACGGTTTGCAAAACAAATCGGTAAGTAACTATAATCTAATAAAATACAATACAATACAAATACTCTTTATTGAACACCAAAAATTAAGAAATAAAAACAGAACATGGAACAGTACATTTAAATCATAGGTATACAACAGGCGGTCATACCGCTAAATAGCGTTCTCTTCCAGACAACCTTGTAAGAGAAATAACTGAGGACACAAATTCATGGCAGACGGTGTAAACTAATTCGTTTAGAACTCAAACTAAATAAGTACAAGAAACAATTTGGCCTTTCGTTAAGTCCGTAAATCTAATGGTTTTTAAGTCACCGATTCTGAATCAATTGGTTTCAAATTTAATTTGATTAATGGCGTTTTATTAGAATAAAAGGCAATATGTTCCGCAAAATTGATATGTTCAACATACCCTGCTGTGACATTTGATTATTATAGTTACTATAAAAGAAGGTGTTTATGGATCCGTGCTACAGTTAGCTCTTCGGTTGCTATAATGAATTATCTTCATCTCGTGGTCGCTCGTCGTCATGGCCTGCTTAATAGCCGTAAGTAGTCAAACTCTTTTACTACTAATACTATAAATGATAACCATCATCATTGTATAGGGTCCTACTACCGCCTTACACGGTAACCTGCCGCTATTTAGTGTTCGTACGGTTGTGTACTCGTGGTGTGAAATTACTAGATTATAGACATTTCATCTTGGGCCTCAGGTTTGGCAACGCATTTGAGGTCTTAGGATTATAGTCTTGAGAATTCAAATGTCTATGGATCTCAGATTCCACTTACCATCAGGTGGCCTGAGTGTTCGTGTGCCTTCTCCTTAACATAAAAGAAAAAGAAAGAAAGAAAGAATCTTGAAGTTGACGACACGCTAGCCTAGTTGGAAGTGACCCTGCCTTCGAAGCTAGGTGTCCTGGGTTCAAATCCCGGTAAGGGCAGATATTTGTGTTGTGACAATGTACAGTCGTTACCTACCCTCATCCTCTTAATCCAATCCGGGGGTCGGCAAACATTCGGGCCGGCTCGGGGAGCGTCAGTGTGCCACCGCAATTGAGACACGACGCGCGCGCAGTACTTGGTGCTTTCCCAAGGACGCTAACTAAGCCAGTGCTTATTACGAGAGGCTACCGAAACCCTTAGCCTACGGACCCTAAAGTGAACTAGTGAACTAACTGTGACCACATTGGATTTGGACTTAAATCTCCCAACCGTGAGTACCCCCGGCAACCCTTGTTTCCTTTTCCCATACATTGTCACAAATTGGTGGAGGTGCGAAAGCCTCAGAATACCTTTTGGTGCGATTAGTTAGGTACTCGTGAATTGTAAATAAAATGTCGAAAATGTCTCCGGAAGAACAGGAAGATAAAACAGTCACGCGTGTATCTGATATGTTTAAATATTTTAAATCATTGAATTTAGAGAATTTGAATCCTGCTATTAGCAATTTAGAAAAAAAAATTGAAGCCCAGAATAATCAAATCGTCGCGTTAAAAAATCGTATCGACACTTTGGAATCAGGGCCAGCGCATTCACGATCACGGGACGAGGCGGTAGGTCAACAAAAAGTCGAGCCGCCGATGCCGCCGCTGCGAGGTGAACCGAGCGCACCAATAGATAAAAACAAATCAAAAGTATTACAAAACATGCTGTCGGAAATACCGGTTTGTGACGGAAAAGTAGCGAAACATCTTATTACATTTATTATCGGAGTCGATAAATTAATTCAATTAAATCTGGTACCGCAGACTGAGTACGTTACTTGGATAATGACCCGGACCACGGGTTTCCTCGCAGACTGGTGGTTCCGAAGAGCAGCAATGCTAAATAGTTGGGAAAACATTAAAATACGGATTTTACATGAAGTGTTATCACCGATTCATATCGAAACATTAAAAAATGAAATGTGTTTGCGTTATCAGTACGATGCGGAAAACCTATTAGAATTTGTGCATTCCGTGGACGCCGTAGCAAAGGCTCTTAATTTAGGATGGTCCGAAGAAGTATTAATTCAAACCATTTTGAGCAGGATATCGCCAAAGACTTATTATTATTTACGATGTAATCCTACCGATATAAAATCAATTTCACAGCTCACACAAATAAGTAGTGAGATTGAAGGCGCGACATTGCGGGACAGATTACACTCCCAAGTACCTCATTATTATCAACGCAACACACCGGCCGCACGCGGAAATGGAGTTACTACTTATCGCTCGAATTACGTACCAGCGCGTGGACAGTACCAATCCTACTCGCGCGGGAATGCAGATGCGAGCGTGCGTGGGCGAGACGAGCGAGCGGGCGGGTCGATGCCGCCGAATGAGAATACTTCAAACTTAAACCAGACCGCTCGCGGGCCGCGCTGCTATGAGTGCAATAATTACGGGCATTTCGGTCGCGATTGCGAACAGCGTCGTCGGCGCGTACAGCGACATAGCTCGGGAAACGAGAACAGAGAGTAAGCCCGGTGGACCGTCACCGTCACAGAATTAGTAACAAGTATAGTAAGCCAAGCATAGAAGTAATAATTAGTCATTGTATAGTTCCCGCTCTAATCGATTCAGGTGCGTCGCGATCGTTTATTACTCAAAGCCTAGCCGATAAAATTAAAGGACGATCAAAGGTATCTTTTACGAAATGCAATTTAGTATGTACTACAGCATCTCAAGATAACTTTAAAGCAAATCAAATGGTAACAACATTAATATCAATAGGGAAATTCACCTGGAAATTTCAGTTCATCATAGCACCGAAGTTAATAGTCCCCATAATACTAGGCTGCGATTTTATTAGCAAAACTAAGCTCATTTTAAATATATTTGAGGGACACATATTTTTTCGATTTATGCCGGAAAGTAAAATTGGATTAATTAATAACGAAGAACAAAAAGAGGCGAAACAAATAAATAGCTTGCAAATCGACGACGAAATTAATAAAAAAATAAATGATTTATTGAAAAAACATAAAAATGTTGTTACTGAAAAATTAGGGAAAACAAATATTTTAAATTACGACATTAAACTTATTGATCAAGTACCAGTTCGCTCACGATTCTATCCTTTGTCACCTCCTAAAGCCGCCGAAATGGAGTCCCATATAAGCCAACTCCTAGAAAAAGGAATAATAGAAAAATCTAAGTCACCTTACGCATCACCGGCGTTTTTAATAGATAAGGCAAATGGAGACAAACGACTTTGTTGCGATTATAGGCTGATCAACAAAAAAATTATCTACGACAGTTATCCGATGCCATCGATTGAGTTGATATTTCAATATTTGGGCGGAGCAAAATTTTTTACAATTATAGACCTTAATAGCTCATTTTCATCAAATACCCTTAAGTGTGGAGTCAAAAGAGGTGACCGCCTTCGTGACACCCTTTGGGTTGTATCAATACAAATATGTGCCATTTGGATTATGTGTGAGCCCACAGTCCCTAAACAGAGTTGTCGACACTGTGTTTGGTGACATCAAATACAAATTTATTATTCCCTTCGTAGATGATATATGTGTATTTTCTAAAGATAAAGAATCACATATCCGCCATCTGGATGAAGTTTTAACGAGACTTGGGAAGGCAAGTTTAACAGTCAATCCAAGTAAACTGAAACTATGTCAACAGTCAGTTAAATTCTTAGGTTACAATATTAGCCCTCGTGGATTGTCCGTCGATCCTGATAAAGTAAGTGTCGTCGTCAATTATCCACAGCCGAATAATTTAAAACAGCTGAAAACCTTCCTCGGTATGACTAGTTTTTATGCAAAGTTTATTCCACGATATGCGGAAATCGCGAAACCGTTAAATTCGCTAAAAAAAAAGGATGCTAGGTTTATCTGGGGAACCGATCAGAATGACGCGTTTACACGCTTGAAACAAGAACTAGTTTCACCGAACGTTCTGAGATTTCCTGATTTCAATAAGAAATTTATCCTGCAAACGGACGCATCTGGCAGGGCATTTGGGGCTGTGCTGTAACAGGAGGTGGATGGTGCGCTCGCGCCCGTGAGCTTCGCGAGCCGCGCCCTCTCGCCCGCCGAGCGCCGTCGCACCGTCTACGAGCTGGAGTGCGCCGCCGCCGTTTTCGGCGTTACTAAGTTCAAGCAATATCTCGAAGTCGCACCTTTTGAATTACAAACAGATAACGCCGCCTTATCGTGGTTGTTTGAACATCCGAAACAGATTGGGAAATTAGGAAGATGGATACTGCTATTATCCAGATTCAAATTCAAAATAAAGCACATAAAGGGGTCAAACAACAACGTAGCGGATTGCTTGAGCAGAATGTATGAAGGGATGGAGGAGGTGCAGTGTTCTGCGCTACAAGACTACCCTGTGACTAGTGACTCCTTAAAGAGACACCAGTTAAATGATGAATTTTGTAATGATTTAATAATCAAAATCAACAATGGCAGGACGGTTTCAAAGTATAAAATTAAGAATGAACTATTATGTCGACAAATAGGTAAAACGAACAAATGGAGAGTAGTACTACCCGATAATTTAAAAGATGTTATTTTGAACTATTATCATGACCAGGATATAGCAGGACACTTAGGCATAACCAAAACGAGTAATAGGTTGGCAAAAATATTTTGGTGGAGAAATTTACACAACGACGTAAAAAATTATGTGAACACATGTCAACTGTGTCAAACATCAAAGCCGTTGAATAAAAAACCAATGGGTCTAATGTCGTCAGAAGTACCAAAAGAGGTTTGGGAGCGAGTTTACGTCGATTATAAGGGTCCCTTACCAAGATCAAAAAGTGGTAATAAATACATCTTGGTAGTTATGGATGCGTTCTCAAAATGGGTGGAAATGATAGCAGTACGCGCGGCGACCGCCGCCAACACCGTGCGCGCGCTGTCGCGGCTCGTATGGGCGCGCTACGGACCGCCGCGAGCAATTGTCTCAGACAATGCAACACATTTCACGGCCGGTGTTTATAAGGATATGTGTCGCAAATGGGGAATAAAAGATATAAAAATATCACCGTATTACCCGCAAGCTAATGCAGTTGAACGCGTCAATAGGAATATAAGCATTATGTTGAACATTTATTGCAGAAAAGTCAAATCAGTATGGGACGACTCCCTACCAAATTTCCAACTTGCCCTTAATACCGCGATACACGAGAGCACGAATTATACACCCGCATATATATTTATCGGGCGAGAAATTAGAAATCCTATAGAAAATAAATGGGAACTAGATAAAGTCGTAAAAGAAAATAACGAAGAAGAAATGCTTAATCACAACACAGTAGCAACAAATCTTAATAAAGCCCACGAAAGACAAAAATATTACTATAATAAACAGCGACGACCTAATAACTTTTACATTAATCAAAAAGTTTTAGCAAAATGTTTTCCATTAACCAATGCTGATCGAGGTGTTTGCGCTGCGTTCTGTCCAAGGTGGTCAGGACCGTACATTATAAGGAGTATTACTAATGGCCAAGCTCTTTTAACAAAGCAGAATTCAAATATAAATAAAAAAGTTAATATTTCTCAGTTAAAACCATACTGTTCAAGATTAGTGGGGGGGGATGTGACAATGTACAGTCGTTACCTACCCTCATCCTCTTAATCCAATCCGGGGGTCGGCAAACATTCGGGCCGGCTCGGGGAGCGTCAGTGTGCCACCGCAATTGAGACACGACGCGCGCGCAGTACTTGGTGCTTTCCCAAGGACGCTAACTAAGCCAGTGCTTATTACGAGAGGCTACCGAAACCCTTAGCCTACGGACCCTAAAGTGAACTAGTGAACTAACTGTGACCACATTGGATTTGGACTTAAATCTCCCAACCGTGAGTACCCCCGGCAACCCTTGTTTCCTTTTCCCATACATTGTCACAGTGTGATGAGCACGAGTATTTGTTCCTGAGTCTTGGATGTTTCCTATTTATTTAAGTATTAATTTCTCCTTATACGTATGTTTATCGTTGTCTAGTACCCATAGTACAAGCTTAGAGCTTAGTTTGGGACTAGGTCAATTTGTGTGAGATTGTCCTGTGATTATTATTATTATTTTATTATTATTTAAGTAGCAATGTTTTTTTAAAAGCGAGGAGAATGTATACGAGGGTCATACAAGCACTCTTAAAAACAAAAGTTGTCTCTCCTGTGGTCAATAGTTGAGCCTGTGTGCATATAAGTTATGTTTTTATATGATAGGTATAAAGCAGTCCTGACGGCGTTTTTGCAGGTATGGGCTTAGCCAGAAAACTAGGCCCTAAAAACGTTAACTTTCGGTGTGTCCACAGGAAAGACGGTAACCTAAATCTATGTATGACCCACGAGCACACAGGCCACTTGATGATAAGCGGAAATTGAGACCCATAGGTATTTGCTACCTCATCTCAAAACTCTGAAGACTGAGTTAGAATGCCTCTGTGCTAATAATTCCACTGGTTGACTTAGCCCCAAAGGGTCTCACACCGGAGTAGGGAATGCAAATATCCGGTTAAAACCGGTTATTAACCGTCTTTTGCATACTGAATTCGGTCATTAACCGGTTTTTTGCATTCCCTACACCGGAGCCATCAATATGCGAACACCGCTGCTTGGCAAAAGATTAGTTTATGGTGGTGGTAGTGATCCGGACGGACTCCGCACAAGCCTACCACTACTACCACTGAATAATGTTCTTGAGCTTAAGAGCGTACTTACCATCAGGTGACATATGGGTGCTACTTTTTCAATTAAAAAAATATCTACTGTACAGGATGAAAATAAAAACTGCCACACAATATGCTTTAACGTGAAAAATTGTTTTTACTCAAAAGAAATTATGATAAAAACGTTTATTTTCAGATTTCGGAATCAAGTCCTGAACCACCCATGTATCAATATTATGTAAGTAAAATTATATATTTAATTTCTGAAAATGCCTAGTATCTGACTAATGCAATAGAGCTGACATTAGATGGTTTACAAATATGATGTGTGTCTATTGTTCCGAATGGGTTTTTTAGACTACAAAATGTATTTACAAGTAACTTTGATATAGAATAGAATAGAATTTATTTGACACCAAAAATAAATAACATTGAGAAAAGAATATACAGTGTGCACGTATTTTGGCGCCAAAAAGATTCAAACTCAGCATAATGCTGTGGTCAGTGGACCGCAGCGCTGGTTTTCGGTTGGCACCTTTTGGAACAAACATGACAATAATTTTGTTACATTTAAATTAAACAAGATTTCCGGCCGTCGTGTTATTAGGTGATTTTAATAATTGTGTATAATGTCACACAAGTTGACCTAGTCCGAAACTAAGCTCTAGGCTTATATTATGGATACCATTACCATCATTACATAAACATTTGCTCTTACCGGGATTTGAACCCTTCAGAGCTTCAGAGTCACTATCAACTCGGCTGTCATATTATAATATTGAAAAATGCAATTTTTCCTATTTATCTTTTAGAGAGATTACATCAACGGTGGTACTATACAATCATAACTCAGCAGTGATGAAGCGAGGACCCTTATGGTAAATGTTTTTTAAATTTTACTTCTAGTTTTAGTGGTAGTACGACCCTTTTTTATGATAAGGAGAAGGCACACGAGCACTCGGGCATGGAATCTGAGACCCAAAGGCATTTGAATTCTCAAGACTTAAATCTTAAGACTGCAATCTTAAGACATCAAATTCGTTGCAAACCCTGAGGAGTAAGATGAAATGACTCTATGTTGGTAATTTCACGGGATAAGCCAACAAATGTCTATGGGTCTGAGTTTTTACTTATCCACCATCAGGTGGCCTGAGTGCTCGTGTGCCTTCTCCTTGCTATAAAAAAATAAAACCGATGGAAATATTGTTAAGTGATTTTTTTTTTTTTAATTTATTTAGAACACATACAGTAATATTTAAATGCGATATAGAAGTACTTTGTACTAAACAATGTAAATATATAAAAGATCAGAAGGTTCAATAGTTAATACACATATGAAAACAAAAATGCGCAGCGGATACTATCACAATTTGAAATTGCATGTGAAGGATCGCTAAAAGAACATTAAGTAACGTAGGTATACTAAAAATATGTAGGATACTAAAATAATTGATTTGTTCCTGATTAGTCATATTCCAAATTGGTCATCTTCCAAACTCGACAATTTCCTAACTGGTCATATTCCTAACTCGTCATATTATTCCAGATTCGTCATCTTCCAAACTCATCATGTACAGCCTACAAAAAATTTGTAAAGAAATCCTCTGTGGTAAATGGTATGATTATTCCATTATTTGCCAATTCTTTTGGACTCCGCCTTACGTAAATTACTGTCTAATAGCCGTAGTACAAAATATAACTACTAAGTACAATCTGTCCTAAAGTCCTAAGTAATACTTATTCTTCCTGTAAGCACGTGTTCGCGATTTAATTTGACTGTACAATGACGAGTTTGGAACATGAAGAATCTGGAATATGACGAGTTAGGAATATGACCAGTTAGGAAATTGTCGAGTTTGGAAGATGACCAATTTGGAATATGATGAATTAGGAACAAATCAAATAATTTACATTTTACTAACTTTTTAAGGGTAGTAAGTGAACTATGGAGAGAATCAATGTTATACAGATGTTTATTATAATATCTAGGAACTCGTCTGAAAAAGGTATGTCGGGAGTAATTTGTGCCAGCAAAGCGCATATAAAATAGCGGTATTTTATTTTTAATGCTATGTTTTTGTCCTCAGAATAACGTCGATGCAGCGATTGGTTATTTCTTTGACAATTAAATAAATTTAGATCCAACATTGTTTTTATTTAAATCGCACCATATTTCTTCAAGATAATCTCTAGGTGGTCAATGTTTCTTCTGTCCTTAGTTTACTAACAACTCCGTCCATCGGCGTAGATTTTTTTTACATAGCCTATGTTATTCACAAACAACGTGGCTTTCTATTGGTAAAATAATTCGACGTTACTAGGACGTGTTCCAAAAAATACCTATAGTTAAGGACAAAAATTATCAACGGTAATTCCATTACGTCACGAAAATTAACTATTACTGCTTTAAGAAAATTAGTGGCATCTCAGACAAAGCCCCAAAAGCCCCTGTAGCAAATTCGAACAGGTGAGGTTTGAATCTGCTAAGTTTATTTAATTTGAAATACCGCCTTTTGTCTTATGAGGGCAGTATATATTACCAGTATACCCACTCTACGGGCTCTCCCCCACCGCAGGTCGTTTGCGAAGCCGCAAAAGCTTCCTGCGATCTACGCAGCCTACCGATGAAAACCCTACTGACGTGAGGTGCAGGCTTTGGGCAAGTGAGTATCCACATTCTCTGTACCCCCCCAACGAAAATCTGCCTCCAGGCTATAAGGAACCTTGGCCCACCTGGAGAAGTCTAAATAGGCTGAGGACCCAGGTTGGCCGAAGCAAAGATAACCTGTGTCGGTGGGGGTACTCAAGTAGCGCAGACGCTAGCTGTGAATGTGGAGAACCCTTGCAGACCATGTTACACCTCACAAACTGTCCCGCGTGCCCGACCACCTGCTCGCGTGAGGACTTACTTGTCAGTAACCAGAGGGCTACCACGGTAGCCGCTTTCTGGGCAAGTAAGATTTAGCCCGAGTTCTTGCCGACACGAAAGAAGAAGTATATATTATATGACTAATTTTCGTGACGTAATGGAACAGTTACCGTTGTTAATTTTGTTTTTTTTTACTTACAAATAGTATGGCATAATTCTCCATCAATTTAATTACAATTTTACGATGAAAACTATTACTGGGTCAAAAACGAGGTTATAGGCTACTGTAGGCATTCATTGGATTAAAAACAGGCTTAGTAAACTTACTTAATGGGGAGTCGACATCTTAGGTTATGCTAAGGATTAAAGGACCCTCAAGTTTGGCTGCGAAGTAAATTTTCTGTCTTAAACTTAAAACTTCTGATAATAAACTACAAACCATTTGGAAAATTATAAATAAATACACGGCTTAATCTAAAACTCGTGATAATCAAGTCACCCTAAACAAGAGTGACAAATCAATCACATTAATCAAAGACGTGGCCTTAGTACCAATTTCACCATACGATGTTAAATTTAATCAATGTTAATCGACTGTTAGTTCATACATTTTGACAAATGTTAAGCTATCGTTATGATATCACGTCAATTTTGAGGTCAGTGTTTCAAATTTTCTTTTTTAGGGTTCCGTAGTCAAACTACGAACCCTTATAGTTTCGCCATATCCGTCCGTCCGTCCGTCCGCAGCCTAGCGCAGAGACTCTTTGTACTAGAAAGCTGTAATTTAGCAAACAAAGTGGTACAATAAAATGTTTTTTTTTTTTTGCTAGACTGAAGTGTTCCCCAAAACTACAAATACTAAAAATCTGAAAGAAATCTCAAATGAAAGAGCATATAACGAAATTTAAAGGAAAACTATCACGACTAAGTAGACATCATTGGTTCTTGAGATACAGGCAATTAAAGTGTTTATACCTACTAAAATCATCTAAGGCGGCACCAATTGACTTTAAATTAAAAATTAGCTATTACTTGTTGATTTTATGTTTGTAGTACTTAACGGCTTAGTGTAGGGTACACTAAACATGGTCCGACATGCTCTTGTCCGGTTTTTAAAACGTTAGTTCTCAATAACGTTACACCCAGTAACAAAAACAAAATCATAACAAATGTATGCTTTTAACGCCCTTAGTAAAAGAATTATGATGCATAGATGGGTGGCAATGAAGGCCACCGCGGTTATTGTGTGATGCAGTGAAGTTAAGTGCAGTAATAAGGTGGTAATAGAGGTGACGTATAACGTTTTTATTTCGTCATAGGAAGCATCGTTGTTGTGTGTAGGAAGCGTCGTTATGGTTTATACCCGCTTCATGTCAAAATTTCAAAAGGTCCGATTATTTTGACGCCGCGAGTATTACAAAAGTAGGTACTTATAAAGACATGTGTGGCGTAATTCTTCACCAATTTAAGGATAAGTTTAAAATAATTTTAATTGATTGTTTGCGTTTCGTACAATACAGTGTTTACATAAACACAAACGGGTTTAAATTTCGAGTATTTGTTGTTTTTAATAGTCCTAACAAAGCCCGATCAATAGGAATTTGAAATCAGCAAAAAACACGGGTGATAGGACCTTGTGCAGGGTCACCGCCAAACAGCTGCGTTCGCATTGTTGTGTTCCGGTTTGGGGATAAGACAGCCGGTGAAATTACTAGCATAGAGGCATTCCATCTTAATCCTCAGGGTTGGCAACGCATTTGCAGTCTTAGACCTTAAAAAATGGTTGCCTTTCATGATGTATATTTTAAAAGCTCTGAAGTTGAATGGAATCACCCAATCATACTGGATAATTTATGCGATATTTGGGTATTTACTTTATTTCAGAAATTTAATACACCGAATAGAAATTGTTGAAACATGATGTCTAAAATGAATAAATTGCATTGTTTTCATATCCCTTACTTAATTTTAGTATGTGTTCGAAATGAATCCCTTGTTATTCAATAAGTACTCGTGCAACATTCAACTCGTTAAGGATTTGAAAACAAAGCATTTAATTTATTTTAGACACCACGTTTTATAGTAACATTTGCTGCTTAAGACCTACACAATAGATATCTAAATAGAGATAGACTTAGTTTCATTTTGCAGACGTTCCCATACTGTCCGATCTAAATGAGCCACCCTGTGTAAATATATTTACGGTCAAACCCTATATTCAAACCGCGGATAGATAAGGCTTACTTCGGGTTGAAATATGACATTTGCCCGTACAAAATGTGTAAAATTTTAATCCGAAGTAAGGCTATCTATCCGCGGTTTGAATATAGAGTTCGGCTGTTAGACATATTTAATTGTATTTGTGTATAATATGTTTACTTACTTTTTATGAATTTGTTATCTTGCCGATCCTTATACAGTTTCCTCAGACATGGTTAGTTTAACGGGAAGAAATCCCTTAAAGGGATAAGTTCGCCATTGTACACTTTAATCTTTAGTTTGTATACGTATTTTTTGTAATTAGTTTTATGTGCAGATATAAACCATATATAAAGTAAGGTATGACTCTTAGGCCTGTTTTGAAAATTACAAAAGGTGCGTTGTTTTCGACGCCGCTTGTATTTGTACTATATGCCCAATGGGAACCTGACCCACCCTAGAACGGTGTCATAATGACATTATACAACAATTTGTTTCACATTCCTTACTACTTTAATTCTAATGTGACTGTAACACCGTTCTATGGTGGCTCAGGGTTATCATCATCATCGTGTCGACGGCGATTCCTATATGTCCATCACGGGTCGTTATTGTGGTGGGCTCTGGGGCCCTAGCCAAGATGCAAACGCTCCTAACGTTTTTCTTTTCTATCGCTCAAAATGTATGCGATGACAGTCGACCACGTGGTTTATCGAAACGCACGAGAATGTCAGCCCATACATTTTGAGCGATAGAAAAGAAAAACGTTAGGAGCGCTTGCATCTTGGCTAGGGCCCTTGATGTGGCTAGCGAAATCGAACTTCGACTTGAAGATCCGATCACACAGCACCCAATAAAGCTGCCCAGCTGACTTGAGTGTGTCGTTGTAATCGAGCTTCGGTCGACTCTTCCGTATTTGGCGTTTCGCATAGTGCTACAAGACTCTTTTCTTCATATAAATCCACACTTTTCTTGACGGTGTGGCGCCATTCCGGTCTAAGAGCAAGCTCCTCCCAACTAACACTCGGTATATCACATGCCAAAAGATTGCGTTAGAGCACGTCGCACTTTTAGTATTACAGTGACCTAATTCAACAGTTCAGCTTTCGATTTCGAGTCATAAATTTAGTATGAGACCTAAGTCAAAATCCAAAATATTTGAATTAGGTCCCTATAATTCTAGAGATGCGACGTCTTTGTAACGCAGATATTGTCCACCCTGATTTCGTTTCCCGCTAGAAAACTGCTTTTGGAAATCTGTTATCATATCATCCGTTCGCAAGATGTGGACGCGCCACCTAAGCTGGTGTTTCATGATCAGCGCTTCAATCCCACATAAGCAAGCACGACACAATACTACTATGTTTGGAACACGATCTTGCCACTCTGGGGGGGTCAGGGTACTATTGGGCTTAGTACATTAAGTGGTGGTAGGACCCTGTGCGGGGTCCGTCCGGATCGCTACCACTATCTTATCCATTAACCACCCGCCAAGCAACAGTGTTCGCATTGTTGTGTTCCGGTGTGGGGATAAGACAACCGGTGAAATTACTAGCATAGAGGTATTCCATCTAAGTCCTCAGGGTTGGCAACGCATTTGAGGTCTTAGGATTATAGTCTTGAGAATTCAAATGTCTATGGGTCTCAGATTCCACTTACCATCAGGTGGCCTGAGTGCTCGTGTGCCTTCTCATTACATAAAAAAAAAACATGAGTAGTGTGCCCTGCAGTGGAATTGCGGTTCATAATCATCCAAAAAAAGATAACATACAAACATTTAAATAACTTTTTTTAATTATTCAAATAGTTTAGTTTGTAAACTAAGGACAGTAGAAACATTGATCACCTAGATTATCTTTTATAATAAATAGGTACAATTTAAATAAAAACAATGTTGGATCCAAATTCATTTAATTTAATCAATGATTAATCGCTGCATCGACGTTATTCTGAGGACAAAACAATCATTTAACGACAGATACGTTGAAATAATAAAAAAGGAAGAATAAATAAAAAAAACATTTACCATGATAAATTCCTTGCTTCATCACTGCTGAGTTATAGGAGGTACATTTGGCCAGTTGACGAAATCTTGCTAGTAGATAAATAGAAAAAATAGTGATACTATACTATTATTTGAGAAATTAAAGATTTGTATAAAAGAATCGCTAGGAAAAGAATATTAGTTAAAAAATAAACATACTGTACATAATCCTGACCGCGTCTGTATTATAACTTTACTAAAAAGGAACTGGAGAAAAATAAAACTATGCGAAAAGTTAGAAAAATCCGCACCTTTGAAATTTTTTGTTTAAAAACCTTTATTTTTCTTTGTATAAGAAACTACGATTAATTAAAATATGGAAGTATAACAAAGTTGTACAGAGATTTTGGGCCACTATTAATTTTAAAAGTAGCTTACTTACTTTAAAAAAAAATTTAGGCGATTGGCCTGCAACCTGTCACTAATACACTAGTAAACTTCTTGGCCTGATTGTGTAAAATGTGGTTACAGAATTATAAACAAGTCTATTTAGAGTTGTTGGTATTTCTGTAGCTCTGCGTATCCCACTCTGGGAATGAAGGCGTGATGTTATGTATGTAAGGAATAGCCGTATCATTGGTGTATGCATTCTAAGGTTCACCTACTACTTACTGTTGTTACTCAAACAACAAAGCATAGCTCATCATATCAGCCGAAAGACGTCCACTGCTGGACATAGGCCTCCCCCAAGGCTCTCCATTCAGACCGGTCCTGTGCTTTTCGCATCCACCGCGTTCCCGCGATTTTTACAAGGTCGTCGCATAGCATAGCTGTCTACAACTATTCGAAACAAATCTGCCTTCCTAAGCCAATAAGCAGTATGTCAAATTCAGTAGTCAAAGCAAATTCAATCCTATAATGTTAGTTATAAGGTTGAATATATGCTACAGGAGTTTTGTATCAAATACTGCCCTTTGTGTTAGCAGGGCAGAAATACACATCGTAAACCATGTAATATCAGCTCTATTGCAATAGTCATAATGTAGTATTTTACTTACCCATGGATAAATTTGTGGTTTAGGACTTGATTCCGAAAGCTGAAATCAACGTTCTTATCAAAATTCGTTTTGAGTAAAACTATTTATTTTCCACATTACAGAATGTTTCTATGACAGTTTTTATATTCACCCTGTATGTACAGTTAATTATTTTGCATTTACAGAAGGAAAATTAGCATTCATAGGTCACCCGATGTTAAGTGACGGTAGGACCTTGTGCGAGGCCCGTCCGGATCGCTACTACCATCATAAACCTTAACCTTCCGCCGTTTGCGTAGTAATGTGTTCCGGCGTGGAGCAGACAGGCTCAGAAAATTACGAGCATAGAGGTTTTTCATCCCAATCCTCAGAGTTGGCAACTCATTTGTCGTAGAATTGCAGTCTTGAGATTAGGTAGCAAATGCCCATGGGTCTCAATTCTCACTTCAGGTGGCTTGTGTATTCATTTTCATTCTCCTTGCCATTAAAAATACATTTTCTATTTCAAGGTTACGAAAACGTTTTCAATCCTAAAGCCTATGATGAAATATCTGTAAGCTAGTAATTTCACACTGCCGTCCCAAAACACAACTGTACAAACACTAAATAGCGGCACTCAGGCCACCTGATGGTAAGTGGAATCTGAGACCCATAAGCATTTGAATTCTCAAGACTATAATCATAAGATTGCGATCCTAAGACCCCAAATACTTTGTCAACCCTGAGGACTAATATGGAATGCCTCTGTGCTAGTAATTTCACCGGTTGTCTTATCCCTGCACCGGAACACAACAATGCGAACACTGTTGTTTGGCGGTAGGTTAATGGATAAGTTGGTGGTAGCGATCCGCACGAACCCTGCACAGCGTTCTACCACCGCTAACAAAGCATAATGATAAAATTATCATCATTCATGTAAATGTGGGAGGACCTTGTGCAGTCCGTCCGGAACGCTACCACCATCTTATCCATTAACCTACCGCCAAACAGCAGTGTTCGCATTGTTGTTTTCTGGTTTGGGCATAAGACATCCGGGAGAATAACTAGCATAGAGGCATTCCATCTTAGTCCTCAGGGTTGGCACGCATTTGCAGTCTTGTGAATGCGAATGTATATGGGTCACAGTTTCAACTTATTATCAGGTGGCCTGTGTGCTAGTTTGCCTTCTCAATGCCTTAAAAAAACTAATACTACTTACGGCTATTAAGCATGCCATGACGACGAGCGACACGAGATAAAAATAATTCATTTTAGCAACCCAAGAGCTAACTGTACCACGGATCCATCAACACCTTCTTTTATAGTAACATTATAATAAGCAAATGTCACGGTAGGATATATTACATTATACTCACTAATATATCTCGCGGGACATATAATCGCCTTTTACGCATCGCTTATAATATGCCATCAATTTAAATTTGAAACCAATTGATTCAAAATCGGTGAAATTAAAAACCAATCGATTTACGAACTTAACGAAAGTGGCCGACTTGTGCTCAGGGGCCCTAGCCAAGATGCAAACGCTCCTAAAGTTTTTCTTTTCTATCGCTCAAAATGTATGGGATGACAGTCGACCACGTGGTTTATCGAAACGCACGAGAATGATAGAAAAGAAAAACGTTAGGAGCGTTTGCATTTTGGCTAGGGCCCCTGTATTAGCATAGAATAGATAATATGAGGCCCCAGCTAAGATGCGTACACTAACTACCATTTCTGACTTTTAGTATCACGTGATGTACCAGTGATGCGATTCGTTTAAAACAAAACGAATAGAAACGCTATCAAGCGTACCTACGCATCTTGGCTACGACCTCTGGTATTATTCAAGTCTTAGCGTTCATAGTGTTCGTAAATTGTCAACGACACAACCGAACGGTACATGTGTGGTTTGGTTAATTTGATAATTAATGAGATTTATGGAGAGATTTAATGAGGAGTCTCTTGACCATTGCAGTGCAATGTAATTGTCCTATTCCATTACAATGGTCCTCCATTGCAGTGCCTAATAGAGAACATGCATGAAATTCAGAATTGAGTTACAATGATGGGCGTTTTCCAAAAAAAGACTTTTCCAGAAGAAGAATTACAGAAATTTTGAACCACTACACCGGGTGTGGCCTGTAATAGGAGCAATAAATTGAGGGATCGTTTCCACACCATAAACGTAACAACATTTATTCTACAACTTTTGAAAATAACTTTTTGTTAACCAAATATTAATGAATTTAGATTTTCCAAGCAAGCAATGTATTGCGAAAACTACGAAGTTTGTAGGCTGGCAGTAGATGTCAGCTAGACTATTGGATGGAGTACATTGAAAATGCTGTTTAGTTTGTTAGAAAAAATCCCAAGTAATAAATTACATATGTTTTAAAAGTTGTAGAACAAATATTGCTACGTTTATAGAGTAGAAAAGATCCCTCAATTTATTGCTCCTATTACATAGAGGCATTTCATCTCAGTCCTCAGAGTTGGCCAGTCATTTGGGGTCTTAGGACCGTATTAATAAATGGATTTCAACTCTAATACGTCAATCCATAGAAATCGGTCAAAATGATAATTTTATATGGATTGTCGTATGTTATAACTGGCATCTCAGCCAAAATCAGTTTATTAATCAGGGCCGTAGGTATTCACAAACTGATCTTGACTGTAACGCTCTTCTCAAGATGCGACAAAAATGTCAGTATTTTATGTATTAAAGTGTTCCGGTGTGGGGCTAAGACAACCGGTGACTTACTAGCATAAAGGCAGGGAGTATATGAAATTAAAAAAATAATCAATTTCAAAATCGGTCAAAAATTGACAGAGAAATCGGTGTTTATTTTATTAACTAGTTATTTAACAGGCTGTCTTACGCCCGCACCGAAACACAACTTTACAAACACTGACTGGTGACAGATTAACGGGTAAATTATTAGTAAGAACCTTCAAAAGGGTGATTATATTATATTACTTAATAGTAGATTTCAAGGTATGAGAGTGATCAATTGCATCCCGAGATATTTAGGCTGCACTACCGAGCGCGTCTATAGGTCGATGTTGCAATTGATAGTTTCATCCGAGTTAAATACTCTATTTTTTATTTCGACTGAGAGGAAAATAAACAAAACTACTGTACGTTATTGTCACAAACTTTGTCTTTATGTATTTATAGTCATACAATTTTTTGAGTGTTTTGCAATAATTAAAAATAAGTTTAATAAAGTTCGAGTTATTTCGTAATTCGTACGAGTTTTCTTAAAAGATTCATCCGTGGTCTAGAAAATAGTATAATTCAAATTCAAAATAGCTTTTTGTCCAAACGATGGAGATGCCACTGAGAGATGAACATTTTATTTTAGTACTTACGGCTATTAAGAATGCCATGACGACTAAAGACACGAAATAATTATAGTTCATTTGAGCAACTCAAGAGCTTACTGTAGCACGAATTCATAAACAGCTTATTATATAGTAACTTTATACGACACGGTGGCCTAGTTGGGAGTGACCCTGCCTTCGAAGCCAGCGGTCCTGGGTTCAAATCCCGGTAAGGACAGATATTTGTGTGATGAGCGCGAATATTTGTTCCTGAGTCTTGGATGTTTTCTATGTATTTAAGTATTTATTTCTCTATATATAAGTATGTTTATCGCCGCTAGTACCCATAGTACAAGCCTAGAGCTTAGTTTGGGACTAGGTCAATTTGTGTGAGATTGTCCCCTGATATTTATTTATTTATTATACATTACATATTATACTTACCAATTTAATTCGCGGGTCGTTTAGTTTCCTTTTTAATTTAACGCTCACAAAATACTATTATTTAAATATAATTTGAAACCAATTGATTCAGAACTGGTTAAATTAAAAACCAATCAATTTCCCAAGTAAACTAACGGTAGGTGGCCATCTTGGCTTAACCCTCTCACCAACTGGGTAAAATCGTATTACCTTCGTCATTCATCACAAAATGTCAACGATATTATATTCCATACTAATATTATAAATGCGAAAGTGTGTTCGTTTGTTTGTCCTTCTTTCACGACTAAGCCGCTGAACCAATTTCGATGAATTTTGGTATGGAGATAACTAAGGCCCCAGGTCTCCCAAGGATACTTTATATACAAGAAAATTGGACAGTTCTACAATTTCTACGTGGACGGAGTCACGGACAACAGCTAGTCATACATCTTACTAATTTATAAATGCGAATGTTTGTATGGGTGGATGTATGGATGTTTGTTACTTGAATGTTAGACATAGCACATAATTATTCATCCCGAAAAATTAAAAAGTTTTCGAGAGAATAACCACAATCGAAATCTACGAAGACCAATTCTTTGGCAGAAGCAAGTGAGGTATAATTTTTACCAGAATGTGATGTACTATTCTCATTAACATAGGTCTGACCTTGTCATCTTTAATCTTAATCGAATGAGAGGATCCTCGTAACCCCTCCTCGAATTAACATCGAGTTTTGAACTTTTGACAAACAAACAGAGGTCTGGAAAGTTCTCGAGTGAAATACGAGTTTGTAACTGAGATGAATATTTCTCACTATTGAACGATCTAATTTGTGCCATTCTCGCTTTCCACCCGAGTTTCATGCACGAAGATGAATTCAGTAAAAACAGGGCTGGGATTCTGGACGGTAATAACGATATCGTCTTTGACGTGTTTCTGTATTGTCAATGTTTTGATAACTCTTATGTCATTTACAATAATGGCGACTGTGACATATAAACGATTCTAAAACACATCAAACGCGATATCGTTGTAACGCAGTAGAATATAGGCCCAGAGAGTTTACCACGAAACACTATATTCGAACGTTCTCGTTCGTTATTCGCGACTAAATCAAAAATAGGGATGAAGCTAACGTAACTTTTAACTTCGATTTTCAAAATAGAGCTACAGAATATAAATATTACTCGCATATTTGGCATCTGTCAGTATATTTGGCATCTGTCAGTGACAACACGTTGGCCTAGTTGGGAGTGACCCTGCCTCCGAAGCCGGCGGTCCAGGGTTGAAATCCCGGTAAGGGCAGATATTTGTGTGATGAGCACGAGTATTTGTTCCTGAGTCTTGGATGTTTTCTACGTATTTAAGTATTTATTTCTCTATCTAAGTATGTTTATCGTTTTCTAGTACCCATAGTGCAAGCCTAGAGCTTAGAAAGAAAGAAAGAAAGAAAGAAAGAAAAACATTTAATTGATAACACACCTCACCAACATAATGAGAAAATATAATAAGACTTAACCTAATAATGTAATTGGTGGAATGTGAAACCAATACGGGACCCGTATTCTATACTAATACTCTGCATGTTTTCAACGCTACAACGCTGGTTTTCTGTGGATCCCTTTGTGGTTCACGTGCGACGACAAGCGACATTTTGGACGCCATGATAAAAACATTAAAATATTCAAAAATACCGAGCCTTTTTGTGTGTAAATAAATATGGCATGGAAAATAAGTAATGCGCAATGTATGATAGGTACATACTAACAAACCAATAAATAAAAAATAAAAACAGATTGTGACACTGTACGGAAGCTTAGTTTGGGACTAAGTCAATTTGTGTGAGATTGTCCTGTGATATTTATTTATATTTATTTATTTGTCATGCCAGAGAGAGTTCGCAACCAATAGACAGCCGAATACTATCTCATTCTGTGCTGTAAGGGTTCCAGTGACCTTCGGGGAGAGAAGATGGCCGATTAAAAAATGACCTTTTTATTTAGATTTATTATGTTTACTGTTTTACTCTACTTACATAACACTGGTGAAATCACTGCGGAATATCGCGGTGGACCGCCACTAATAAAAAAGAAGAAGAAGAATGCTATTATCACCATAGACTAAGAACGAAAGGCGTCAGATCTATACCAGTCTCAAAAATTACAATATGAATCAGTTCAATTCTTGCTAAAACTAGCCGTACACACCAAGGTGCTGCCAACTCGTGTAAACTGGTCACCAATTTACTGGTCACCATGGTCGTAGATTATGTTTATGCAACAGTGTGCAACAGCAACAGTGTACGACCATGATATTTTAGCTTATAGAACTTTCTCTTTTGGGCACATTCAATCCCAACAAGACAGTGCATATCAGCTATCTTTATTTTGCCTTTTATTTTACCGCTCCTTCTTTGCCTTTAATTCTTATTCTGTGATTATCTTATCACTCTGATTTTAGTGTATTGCCATGTATCTTGAAACAATAGAGGCAGAGTGCCCAGAAGATATAAACTAAAAAAACAAGAGAAAATCTTACACGAATTGACCTTGAATCAAACTTAGCTCTAGGGGGACAAAGAGAGTCGTTGGCCTAGTGGCTTAGGGTGTCTACTCGTGATCGTAAGGTACTGTAATGAAAGAAGGATGTGGCAGTACATACTCCTTTCATTGTTTTCTTTTTTCTATTTTGTTATGTCGAAATGTCTCGAAATCTTTTGAATAAAAAAAGATTTCGAAATATGGAATGCCCGCCGGTGGTTTTCAGGGGGACGCTCCAGAGTCTCCAACGGACCGCGTTGGCATTCACATGTGAACTAATGTATATTTAAACGTTAAAATAAATGAAAGAATATATTAACACTGCAAGACGTATACTTTTATTCTACGTAGCTTAGTTGAAAGTGCGTAAAGTATTACGCTTAGGAATAGGCGCCTCCCAGGCTTACATGGTGGAGGTGCGGGGTATCGAGAATAAGAGAACCGAAGAATCTTCTCGCAAGCAAGAAGTGGAGTGCTCCTGACCTGAACCTGAGTGATATCTTTATTAACTTATTCTCGCTTTAAACTGTTCCCATATTAGTATTTTATTTTTGTGCGTGTCCTTCCCATATAGCATAGCAAAATGGCGACTGGAAAATATAATGGGCTATCTGATACGGAGGATTTTTTAATGCAGTACCAGGCCATTGGAATCATCAAAGGATGGTCTGATGAGCAGAAAAAATATGCCATCGCCGCATATCTAGATGGACCAGCCCTTCACTGGTGTTCGCGCGAGAATTAACACACAGGGAAACACGGCGAGACACAGTGACGACACTGTGCCTGGAGAGATCTGCGCCCCACTACCATGGCATTATGAATTCGAACGCGGTCAAGCAAGCATATACGGCTACTCCGTCTTGTTACCTATGTAAATTAATTTAGCTCATTAAATAAGAGTATAAGTATAAAGGAGTTTTAAAGTCATCCTAAGTCCCAGGAAAAACACATTAACATTTTTTGGCGACCGAAGACATCACATTGCGCGGACAAAGGCGCAATACTACGACATTCCTAACCTGAGAAACACGCGGTCACGCGACGTGGATGGTGCGGAGCAACGCTGAGTCCTGCCTGAGGATCATAGTACCAGGGGAGTGCCCGTTCCTTTTTCACTACCTATAGTATTTCCAAATTTCCCTTCCAGAGAAAGTCTCAACCGAGCAAGATTGGTCAGTTTTGCGCATGGCACTGGCATGTGGAGTATTTTGCATTGTTACCTAAACGTGCACTAAGCTTAAGGCTGATTAAATTTTATTGTTAAATTTACTATTTCTTGCAATATTCTTCTGTAACTTCCATATTTCTTTAAAGCTTAGCGTAAATAATTACGAACTTAAACTTATTCGCATACAGCGTACATACTTACTGTCTTCCCATAGTATCAATATTAAGTAAATGATTCTCAAAATCATATTACATCGAGATTTGCATAGATAAGTATTGTTTCCGCCGAACATTCCAGATAGCAAACCGGTTACCGGGCTGCATAAGCGCCGTCGGCCGGGACGAGACCAAAGGAGCACGCGTTCTTATGCTAATTACGCGTGATTCCTCGACTATTGCTTACGTAGCAAACGAGAAGCTGAACCAGGTTTGCCGGAGTAGCACGGTATTTATAAAACTTAATTACTAAAGTGAATAACCTAAATTCAAATGTCTGACACGGAGCTAAAGGGACTATTAAAACAACGTAGTACTGTAAAAGGAAAAATAACCAATTTTAGAAATAAGTTTACAGAGTTTCAAAGCTATCGAAATATTACTTCGAGTCACATTAACGAGTTAACGCTAAGATTGTCCAGATTCGAAACCGTTTTCAATGATTTTGACGTGTTAAGAGATAAGATTGAAACGTCAAATGATGACGATAGCCAGATCGTCGAACATGTTGACATGGAAAACGATTTTTTTGAGCTTATTAATTCCACGCAAGAATTTATAGAATCCCATAAACAAGGCTTTTGTGACGCCGAGGATAAAAGCGTTAACTCGGGGTGTCAGATTAATGTCAAACTACCACAAATAAGGCTGCCCACCTTTGACGGCAATTACAGCAAGTGGCTAGAGTTCAGAGACACATACAAATCAATAGTTCACGATAATTTGTCCTTAAATGAAATAAACAAATTCCATTATTTGCGGACCTCGCTCGAAGGCAGCGCTGCCATTGTGATTAAATCGTTAGAACTCTCTGCAGCTAATTACGCCATAGCTTGGAAACTTATTTGTGATAGGTACGATAATAAGAGATCGTTAATTAGCAATCATTTACAATCTTTATTGAATTTTGAAATACTTAACAAAGAGTCCGATAAAAACTTAAGAAATATAATAGATCACATAGCCAAAAACTTACGAGCGTTAGAAAGCCTCGGCGAACCCACCAACTCTTGGGACACATTAATCGTTTTTATATTCGCTTCCAAGCTTGACCCGATTACATTACGAAACTGGGAGGAATTTAAAAACAACCTAAGTGTTTCACCTCAACTTAACGAGTTTAATGATTTCCTTCGAAGTAGGGCTGATGTCCTGGAGTCGTTGTCCCGCAGCAGTAGTCACGTTGAAAAACCTGAAAAAATAATAAATAAAAAATTAGATAGAATACAAAAAACATTTGTAGCTTCTACTTCGAATACGACTAGCGACTTACCTAAGTTAAGCTGTTTGATATGTAAAGGTGAACACCGCATATTTTCATGTAATAAATTCCTTGAAATGACTCCTGAAATAAGAAATCAGGAAATATATAAACTAAAGGTATGCCCTAATTGCTTTCGCGGCGGTCATCGCGCGTATCAATGTCGAGGATTTCCATGCAAAACGTGTGGTCGAAAACATAACTCATTGCTACATAGAACCTATGTCTCGGACAAAAAACCAGTAGTTAGTGGATCGCAGGCAAGTGATTCACCTCCCGGTGGCAATAAAGTAAATCATGCGGGTCCAGTCTCCTTATCATCTTGTATGGCAACGCAAATTTTACTGTCAACAGCTATGGTTGAAATTGTTGATAAGGAAACTGATGAATCCTATAGTGCTAGAGCATTGCTCGATTGCGGTAGCCAGTCATCATTTATGACGACGTCATTGCAACGAAGGTTAAATATTCCCGTGCAGGAGTCGAACCCTGTTGACGTAACAGGAATAAACAATATTTCATTCACAGCGTTGCAACGATGCAAAATAAATATTCAATCTAAAAATAGGTCAATTAAAAGACCCGTGCACTGTTTCGTTATCGAGCAGATTGCAAGTAACCTCCCTTCTGAGGAAATAGAACTTTCTTCTTTTAATATTCCCGAAAATGTGAATTTAGCAGATGCTGCATTTCATCGTCCTTCTCAAGTAGATTTATTATTAGGAGCAGACGTTTTTTGGGAACTTATTTTAGAAGGCCAAATAAAATTAGGAAAATCGAAACCAATTTTACAGAACTCGCATTTTGGATGGCTTGTTGTGGGTCCAACTACCTGTACTAATAATATTTTATTAATGGAGCACAATAAAATTCAGTGTAATTTTAGCCACAAAATCAGCGTTCAATTAGAAAGGTTCTGGAACTTGGAAGAGTTGTCCCAGAAGGAAAAATGGACACAAGAAGAGGAAGCTTGTGAAAGCCATTTTATAGAAAATACCTACCAGTTGCCCAACGGTAGGTTTTGCGTGAGTTTGCCCCTAAAACAAAATCCTGAAATTTTAGGCAACTCCTTTAATATAGCCTTAACAAGATTGCACTACCTTGAAAGGCGTTTTGTGCGGCAGCCTGACGTAAAAAAGCAATATTGTGACTTTATAGAGGAATATAAAACGTTAGGGCATTTAACTGAAATAGAAAAACCTGACGTAGCTAATTATTTGCCGCATCACCCAGTATTACGCGAAAAAAGTGTTACGACAAAATGTCGTGTCGTATTTGATGCGTCTAGTCCAACTACGTCCGGTGTTTCTCTCAATGATATTTTGATGGTTGGTCCCACAATACAAGACGACATTTTTTCAATACTCATCCGTTTCCGACAGCATAAATACGTACTTGTGGGAGATATCGAGAAAATGTATCGACAAATTTTAATTAACGAAAAAGATAGATATTTACAAGTTATTTTATGGCGGGATAACAGCACGGAACCTCTAAAATACCTACGTTTGGACACTGTCACTTACGGTACTTCATCGGCGCCTTTCTTAAGTATAAGATGTTTATTTGAAATTGCTAAGACGTGTAAAGATTCGTATATACAAACTATAATTGAAAGGGACATGTTCGTCGACGATTTAGTGACCGGAAGTGACAGCTCCGAAAACCTTGAATATATCTTATATTCCGTATCCCAAGCCTTATCAAATGCACAAATGAATTTAAGAAAAATAAAATCAAATTGTACTCACCTTTTCTCAAATGACGATAACTATAGTAAACAACCAAACGTTGAGTTCAAGAGTGAATGCACTACACTCGGATTAAAATGGAATCCGACATCAGATAAATTATTGATCAGCTGTTCAAGGAATTTAAAGAATCCCTGTAGTTTAAAGTGTACCAAACGTACGATTCTATCGACCACCGCTAGCATATTCGACCCTTTAGGTCTTCTTTGTGTATGCACTATCACATTAAAAATTATATTACAACGACTTTGGACATTAAAATTAGACTGGGACGATGACGTACCCAATGATATTAAAGTAACGTGGCATAATATCGTGCAAGGTTGGGACACTTTATGTGCGTTTGAAATCAATCGTTATGTGTTTTATCCGCAAGCAGAAAAAATAGAAATTCATTGTTTCTCCGACTCGTCCTTAAATGCATTCGCGGCGTGTGTTTACATCCGCGTACTAACGGAGTCTGGAGCAACCGCCCAGCTGATCGCTGCCAAGGCCAGGGTCGCCCCGCTCAAGCCGACTACTATACCCCGCCTTGAATTATGCGGATTACTATTAGCCAGTCGAATATACAACAAAATTAAAAAGGCATTAAGATGTAAACTTCGTAGAATATTTTTTTGGATGGATTCTAAAATAGTATTAGCCTGGTTAAATATTTACAAACACAAAGGTATGAAGTTAAAACCATTTCGAGTGTCGGAAATAATTGATTTAACGCCCGGCGCCGCTTACAGGTACGTACCTTCCGCACAGAATCCGGCCGACCTCGCATCCCGCGGATTACTACCCGATCAAATAAAGTCAGCTGATATGTGGTGGAAGGGACCTTCTTTTTTACTAAATGACGAGTCGGACTGGCCTTCTCATGATATACAAATTAACTCCATTTCTGATATTCCCGAAGTCAAACCATCTGTCAAGGCGATGGCAGCCACTATAAACAGCGGCTTACAATTTATAAAAATCGAAAACTATTCGAGTTTTAATCGATTGAGAAGGACTGTCGCATATATATTACGATTCGTCAATAATTCCAGATACCCTAAGAACACATATCAAGGTCCGTTGAGCGTATACGAATTACAGGCAGCCGAGACGAAAGTTATAATTTTAGCTCAGTTAGAATCGTTTCCTTGCGACTTAAAGTTATTGCGTAACGATTCGCCCGTGCATAAAAAATCAAAACTCTTGTCTCTAAACCCTTTTCTAAATGAAACCGGGGTCATGCTTGTTGGCGGACGATTGTTAAATTCATCTTTCGAATACGAAAGAAAACACCCTATTATTTTAGACAG
Source organism: Acleris holmiana (assembly GCA_949316455.1). Classification (NCBI taxonomy): domain Eukaryota; kingdom Metazoa; phylum Arthropoda; class Insecta; order Lepidoptera; family Tortricidae; genus Acleris; species Acleris holmiana. The sequence goes on from OX438766.1 coordinate 18,460,933, forward strand.
TAAAAGCCATTTAAGTACGTTGATTTTTGAACATTTCCATGCACAGCTAAAGCATAGCGGGCCACAGCTGTTGCACTCAAGCGTACGAGAACAATATTGGGTTATAGGCGGAAGGCAGTTGGCGAGAAATGTGTATCGCAAATGTATAACATGCAAACGCTTGAGAGCAGCAGTTGCGACCCAGCTGATGGGGAACCTGCCAGCTCAACGGGTAACGCCAGGATTTCCATTCGAAGTAGTAGGTATCGACTACGCAGGGCCTTTCTACATTCTCAGTAAAAAGGGCCGCGGAGCTCAACTAATCAAAACATTTTTGTGTCTCATTGTTTGCTTAAAAACTAAAGCTGTTCACCTTGAAATTTCAAGTGATTTAAGCACGCAATGTTTTATTTTAGCACTTAGGCGGTTTATATCTAGGAGAGGAAAGCCACGCGAAATCTTTTCAGATAATGGCAGGAATTTCTTAGGAGCCAGTAAGGAATTAGGTAAATTTATTACGGGTACTTGTAGCTCGGTGTCGGAAGTTTTTGCGAACGAAGGTATTCAGTTCAGATTCTCGCCTGCTTACTCCCCTAATTTCGGAGGTTTGTTTGAAGCAGCAATCAAGTCCGCTAAATACCACATTAAACGCATAGCGGGAAACATGCATTTTACTTTTGAAGAACTCGCGACTGTGTTTGCGCAGGTTGAGGCTATTCTCAACTCGCGCCCTTTATTCCCTTTATCATCCGATCCTCACGACCTGATCCCCTTGTCCCCAGGGCACTTTCTCATCGGTAGATCGCTAACCTCGCTGCCAGCACCAGACCTTAAGGAAGCTCACCCAAATCAACTGCACAGATACGCGAAGATAGAACAAGCACGTCAACATTTCTGGGCCAGGTGGAGCCAGGAATATGTCGCAGAGCTCCAGCAACGCACTAAGTGGAAGGTGGAGCATCCAAATCTACGGCCAGGGCAGCTTGTCTTGATCAAGCAAAGCCAGAGCCCGCCGCTGACCTGGCCACTCGGGCGCATCGTCGAGCTGCATAAGGGAACCGACGGGCTGTGCCGAGTCGTTGATGTGAGGACCAGCAAGGGCGTCGTGCGACGAGCCATCTCCTGTATTTGCCCATTGCTCGATAATGCAGAAGATGTCGAGCCTCCACGTTGTTGAAAGCTGAGGCTTCCAAGGCGCGGGAGTATGTTCGCGCGAGAATTAACACACAGGGAAACACGGCGAGACACAGTGACGACACTGTGCCTGGAGAGATCTGCGCCCCACTACCATGGCATTATGAATTCGAACGCGGTCAAGCAAGCATATACGGCTACTCCGTCTTGTTACCTATGTAAATTAATTTAGCTCATTAAATAAGAGTATAAGTATAAAGGAGTTTTAAAGTCATCCTAAGTCCCAGGAAAAACACATTAACAACTGGTTTAAGACAAATTTTGAGGAATTCACGACCTACGCAGTGCTAGTGGAAAAATTGAAACTGCAATTTCCTTGCCGAGGTGATTTTGCTCAAAAATTTTACTACAGAAGGCAGCAAAACAAGGAAACGCTGATTGAATATTTCTACGCCTTAGAAAACTTAGCTGTTAAAGCTAAAATCGATGATGAAAGATTCATAAGGCATTTTATTACATCTATGAACCAGCATCACCAGTGGCTGTTGGCATCGAAGTTATTTGCATCTAAAGAGGAACTTAGAAAAACAATAATGCAAATGGAGGACATATTTAATTGCGACAACACATATGCAAGAAATGTAGAATTGCCAGTTTTTAATCCAGATGTAAACTTCGAAGAAATCAGGAACCGCGGTGATCAGCCGATGCACACACCACGATTCGATGAGTCGACACCGTTCGGGACGCCAGCTACAATAGCGCCACGCAGAGTGCACTTTGAACCAGAAGCACCACGCGAGTCACACGATCTTCGTCCTCGTCCGTGTCCACGCCCACGCCCTTGGACACCACAAGAAAGTTCGCGAAGGCAGCAAGGCGCAGCGACGTCCAATGAACGTTATCGATCCGATTATCGAGAGGTTACTCCTTCTTCATCAAGGCAGCACCCAAACTTCACGCCGCGTCGTTAGTAGATCGGGATGTGACAGGCGGCATGGATTCAAACCCGATCCTTGTAGATAAGTCTAGGGATGTTTCTGTACCGATTATTCCAGTGGTAATAAATGGTATTATTTGTGAAGCACTCGTTGATTCAGGTGCGAGTGTCTCTTGTATCTCCAGATCCCGGTGGGATAAATTATCCTTGGATTCTCAAACGCACGGACCTATGGCCTTGCGAGCGGTAGGCGGTTATGCAATCAATGTGCATGCCTCTGCCGAGGTAGGGATGCAAATTGCGTCAGTATATTATCGGCAACGCGTATTAATTATACACGATACGGCCGAAATAATCATACTGGGACAAGACTTTTTACGACAAAACCAAGCAATAATCGATTTCGCAAAGAGTCAGTTGACACTGAAACAAATTAGTTCGGTGCCTTTCATCTCACGTCATAATGAGAAAAAAACATTTTTTTCTATATGTGCTCATGATCCTAATGAGTTTGTATATAATGAATCTTCTTTGAAGAAAACTGATTATATTTATTTTACAGATTGGGTGCAGCGCAATGAAAACTATTTGTTAAACCTTAACGACGAGAAACCGGTTGTCTTTGACGTGAATGATGGATTGACGGCCAAGCAAAAGACAGAATTGGGTGGTTTATTGAAAGGGTTCCGCGACACTTTTTCTTTTGCAACCCGAGAATTGGGATGTTATAAGGATACTTTTATTTCAGTGAATACCACGGATGATGAACCAGTTCATAAAGCACCGTATCGGGTGTCGAATAAACAGAGGCAAATAATTGATGCGCAAGTACAGGAGATGTTGGAAAATGGCATAATACAGGAGTCAAGAAGTTCTTATGCTTCACCCGTTGTGTTGGTGGACAAGCCGGAGGGCCCACCAAGATTTTGTATCGATTTTAGAGCGCTAAACAAAAAAATAAGGATGGATTCGTACCCGATTCCAAGGACGGATGATTTGCTTGGTTGTTTACAGGGAGCCAGATATTTTGCTGACCTTGATATGAATTCAGGGTATTGGCAGTTAGCTCTGGGCGAAGGCAAAGAAAAGACGGCCTTCGTGACGCATACGGGGCTATATGAATTTAATGTATTGCCGTTTGGTTTGAAAACGAGTCAAGCCATGTTCCAGCGAGTGATGGACAAGGTGCTTGCAGGGTTGAAATACAAAAAGGTTGTTGTATATGTCGATAATATTTTGGTTTATGGTAAAACGTTTGAAGAATTTGTGTCGGCATTGGAAGAGGTTTTATCGCGGCTAAAATCGGCCAACTTAACCCTAAAACCGAGTAAATGCAAATTTGGGTACCAGAAAGTGACAGTTTTGGGACATGAGGTGTCAGCAAATGGAATTGGGCCCGATGTGAACAAGATAAAGGCAATGAGGCAGATACAAACCCCAAGGAACGTAAAGGAGGTTAGATCAGTGCTGGGTTTGTACTCTTATTACAGAAAATTTATCGATAATTTTGCAGAGATCGCATTACCGATAACGAGCCTTACAAAGAAAAATAAAAGGTTTGTTTGGGCAGAAGAAGAACAGAGAGCGTTTGACAAATTGAAGGAGAAAATGTGTTCCGCACCGGTATTGGCATATTTCTCTAATGATAAGGATGCGATAACGAGAGTGTTTGTCGATAGTTCCGAGAAGGCGTTGGGAAGTTGCCTTTGTCAGGGCAAGGAAGGTGAAATGAAGCCAGTTGCATACGCCTCAAGAAAATTAAGTGCCGCTGAACAAAGATATTCAGTGACAGAGAAAGAATGCCTAGGATTAATATGGGCGATAAATTATTTTAAGCACTATTTGTGGGGAATGAAATTTCAGGTTGTCACTGACCATAGAGCGTTAATATGGTTAAAAAGCAAGCGTGACATGACCGGCAGACTCGCCAGATGGGCTTTATCAATACAGTCCTGGGACTTCGATATTGTATACTGCTGTGGCAAGGATAATGTCGTAGCCGACTTCTTGAGCAGAAATCCGTTGATCGAGAACCCGAGTGCAGAGTGTATGGAGAGAATTCCCGAACAAGAAGACGGATTCGTCTTATATGCGCTGAATAGCGATAGTATGAGGACGGCACAACGAACTGATTCATTTTGCCGCCATATTTTGGATCAAATGCGACAGAGCAATACGAATGTTTATCAAAATTATTTTTTGCAGGATAATTTATTGTATAGGAAAAGGGATGTTGGACAAGAAACGAGAAAGCTCTTAGTATTGCCGCAGGAGAAGTTTGCAGAATGTATGCTAGAATTGCATGATGAGCCAGTGTCTGGAGGACATTTTGGTTTGTTTAAGACATATGAAAAGTTTAATGAAAGATATTACATGTCCAAGGCAGAGAAAAAAGTAAACGAATATGTCAAGTCGTGTCAACAGTGTCAACTGAGGAATGTCAACAAAGTGATCGCACCATTAATACCGATAAATGTTGCAGATTTATTCGACAAGTTTTGCGTCGATGTGGTAGGGCCGTTACAGATTTCGAATAAACAGAATAGGTATATTTTAGTCGCAGTGGAATACCTCTCGAAGTATGCAGTGTGCAAAGCCGTGCCCAGAGCCACCGCGGAAACCATCAATGAATTTTTGGTTACCGAAATATTGTGCCGATTTGGAGGAGTTCGACAGCTGATAACCGACAAAGGCTCAGTATTTACTTCTAATACCATTAGAGAGACCGCAAGTCTTTTTAATGTGACGCTCACACATGCGACAACATATCATCCGCAAACAGTTGGTTTAGTGGAACGATTTAACAGGACATTATTGGGCATGATCTCAAAGTATGTCTCGGAGGAGCAACGAGACTGGTGTACGTATTTGCCTATGGTATGTTATGCCTACAATAGCGCGAAACAGGCTAGCACAGGTGTGGAGCCGCATTTGATTGTGTATGGTAAGGAACCATTATATAAATCTGATATCGAGTTGCGCATCAATAATCTCCGGGTTTCAGATACGCTAGCGGATAAAATAACAAGATTGTCGATATTAAGAAGAAAAGTTGCCCGGAATATACAGCGCGCCCAACTGAAGCAGAAGTTTTACTACGATATCAAGGCCAAAGATATCTCTTATGATAGTGGGGACTTCGTAATGCTATACTGTCCGAAGCGCAAGTCTGGATTAAGCAATAAACTTGCTAGGAGATACAAGGGACCATTCGAAATTGTTACAAGGCTTTGTAATAATAATTATAAGATCAGGAAAGTCGGTACGGTAACAAAATGTATTATTGTTCATAGGAATAGGTTAAAGAAATTTCATGCTAGAGCTTAGTTATAAAGTTGTATATAATTGTGTATAGTCATGTATAATATTAACTTTCATTTTGTCTTTGCAGTTCGCTAACACAATGAGCGAGCATGAATAGCCATGAAAAGGGAGAGGAAAGTGAGATGCAGGCTTGTCTCCATGGGAACATTACTTCTGGTCTTATGATGAGAATTCCACTTTGCCTGTAAGGTGTGGAAGAAACTCTGTATGGGTTTCATCTCACATAACGCCTGACAGATGTTTTCTATGGTGCTCAAGTCACGTATTTCATATCGTTTGTTATGTGATGGCGATATGGTTGGATGCTTATTCATGCTCTTATGATGTTATTATGGGCAGCTTTATTTGATTTAATGTGTATAATTATGTTTTTATTTCATGCGCATTTGCTGAGTTGAAAAAAAACTGATGTAAGAAGTCTGATGGCTGCTGTTAGCAGAAGGAACACTGGCATGCAATCCTGCCTTTGATGTGGAAGGCACAGGAAGTCCGATGTCTGGACTGCACCATGCCCGTCCCTTCTGTAGAGCCGTATCGTTGAAATTTTGTTTTAAACTATTATGTCTTGTCTTTTAATAGGCGCCAGCTCTTCGATAGCTTGGATGCTTGGCCCCGTATAATTGTTTGTTTTCAGATGTCTTTAATGGTGTTTATTAATTTCATGTACTGATGCTGAGTTAAGCTGCCATCTGGCGACGCTTACGTTCGCAAATTGTACTACTGATATATGGTTTTTTTAATTTAATGACATGTAATTAAATATCTTAGCACAGCTGTAGTTAGTAATAAAAAATTTTTTTAGTAGATATTGATAGGAGATAACGATTGATGGTCTTTCAGAGCATGAATTCTTATCACGACTTAAATAGGTAGGTAAAACTAATATTCCTTCAGAATATTAGTTTAGTTGTCATGCCAAAGTGACATGACATATCTGATGTCATCTCACTTAGAAATAGTGCCTGTGGCACCACAGACAGTAACTCTCTGTCTGATGAGAGGGGATGTCTATGGTTCCGCAAGTAAAGGCGACTGTGTGCGCCAAACCCTAAGGCGTTAAATCATAGACACGGGTCTATTTGTTTTTTAATGTCGATACCAACCTCCTTGGTACGATGTTTAATGCTTTTGTAATTTTATGTTGGCAACGTATAAAGGGAATTGATTCTTTCTTGTTGACCAGGCACCTTCAGTGTTTGGGCTGTCAAGCATGTTTGACAGTAGATATGTATGGTTAACCATGGATCGCGTCTTTTATTTTTGGCAGGGTTTTTGAAGAGTCGAAGTTTGCTATGGCAAGTAGCGCAGACGATGCCGATGACGCATGGTACGTCACTAACACAAGTTTTGGCATCAGATGCGGTATTGTCACAGGAAATTATCCTGTAGAGCAGGACGATCCCCCTTAATGTATTGTTCCCTCCTTAGGTAGTCATTAGGGTTTCGTATAGGATAGCATAGGTAGGGACCTTGCTTCCAGAGGGGCGAGGGATGTAATGAAAGAAGGATGTGGCAGTACATACTCCTTTCATTGTTTTCTTTTTTCTATTTTGTTATGTCGAAATGTCTCGAAATCTTTTGAATAAAAAAAGATTTCGAAATATGGAATGCCCGCCGGTGGTTTTCAGGGGGACGCTCCAGAGTCTCCAATGGACCGCGTTGGCATTCACATGTGAACTAATGTATATTTAAACGTTAAAATAAATGAAAGAATATATTAACACTGCAAGACGTATACTTTTATTCTACGTAGCTTAGTTGAAAGTGCGTAAAGTATTACGCTTAGGAATAGGCGCCTCCCAGGCTTACAGTACCGAGTTCGAACCAAGTACATTTCCCGATGCTCTTACGGTGAAGGAAAAACATCGTGAGGAAACCTGCACATTCGAACAGCTGAGTGAGTAAGAGGGTAATTGCACAAAAAATCCTAAAGGGGTCGAAGTGTATCCGAAAGGGTCCATCTATAAGAGGGTTTAGACAACGATTGGGTTGTACACTGTTTTACAGAAACTCGTTTCATAGAATGTATCACTTCGCAGAAATTTCATTTTATGGAAAGCTAATTTCCGCTGTAAGCTTACTGTTTGCAATTTGACGACATGTTAGCCTAGTAACTAACATGTCAACTAGGCTAACATGTCAACTAGGCCCTAGTTGGTAGTGGGTGGGTAGCTGTGTTCAAACCCCTTCACGGGCAGATGTTTGTGTCATGTCCGCCTGGTCATGACACAGGTCTAACCTAACCTAACCTAACCTACGTAACTCATGCTTAAGATAATCTGTAAACATAAGGTTTCAGTAGAAATTGGCTTTCTATAAAATGAAAATTCTGCGAAGTGATACATTCTATGAAATGAGTTGTGGAGACCCAAGGATTGACATACTTATAATGGAGAAATATATTCATAGAAAAGATCCAAAACTCAGACACAAAATTATTGCAAACATGACACAAACATCTGCCCGTAAAAGGATTTGAACACAGCTACCCACCTACCAACTATGTAGGGCCAAGTTGACATGTTAGTTACTAGGCTAACATGTCGTCAAATTACGTTTGACTATAAAATAATAGTTGACGGATTTACGAGGGAGGGTCTTTAAAGTCATTTGCATATATATTTTCTAGACTCCCGTGCATAACGCACTTTATTACATTGGCCACTACTCTTTACTATTTTGGAATATTTAAGGCAATAAGTATTCTGAAAAAACTTTAAATATGCTAGGGTTTACCTGGATACAGTTTAGATACCTACTACATTTTTGGTTATTTACTCTGTTTCATATTGTTAAGTTCGAGATAACGAATAAGAAAATGTATTTTTAGGGTTCCGTAGCCAAATGGCAAAAAACGGAACCCTTATAGATTCGTCATGTCTGTCTGTCTGTCCGTCCGTATTTCAGTCACTTTTTTCCGAAAATATAAAAACTACACTGTTGAAACTTGGTAAGTAGATGTATTTTGTAAACCGCATTAAGATTTTCACACAAAAATAGAAAAAAAAAACAAATTTTGGGGTTCCCCATACTTAGAACTGAAACTCAATTTTTTTTTTTCATCAAACCCATACGTGTGGGGTATCTATAGATAGGTCTTCAAAAATTATATTGAGTTTACTAACATCATTTTTTTCTAAACTGAACAGTTTGCGCGAGAGACACTTCCAAAGTGTTGAAATGTGTGTGTCCCCCCCCCTGTAACTTCTAACATAAGAGAATGATAGAACTAAAAAAAATATATGATGTACATTACCATGCAAACTTCCACCGAAAATTGGTTTGAACGAGATCTAGTAAGTAGTTTTTTTAATACGTCATAAAAACATTGATCAAAGCTAGAACGAACTTTTATATTATGTTACTTGCTGCTACGGAACCCTTCATGGGCGAGTCCGACTCGAACTTGGCCGCTTTTTTTTTTCTCTCTGCTTTGGTGCTATGTTGTGTGATAAACATAATTGTTTGTGTATTTTACAATTACTAAATTATTCTTCTGTAAACCTTTTATAGTTCATGGTGTAAAAAAAGATATGAAGGCAGCTAAAGGAGTCCGTCACCAACATGATGGTAGAGTTTGGCAAGAGAAGATGCATTGCTGCAATGAAATGCAAAATGATGCCCACGAAGAGAAATCTGCATAATTGCGCTAAAATGAATCGAATAACCAAGTTATTACATACCTACTACTAGGATTACGCAATGCTTTCAATACCAAGCAGTTACGAACCTTACCCGCGACGTCATACTTAAAGGAATATCACCCCATTAAAACCCGTGTGGTTGCCGGGCTAGAATAGTGCCACTCCATGTCTTCCCGTAGATGTCGTAAGAGGCTACTCAGGGAATAAGGGGCCTTAGTCAAGATGCAAACGCTCCTGACGTTTTTCTTTTCTATCGCTCAAAATGTGTGGGATGCCATTCTCGTGCGTTTCGATAAACCACGTGGTCGACTGTCATCCCGTACATTTTGGACGATAGAAAAGAAAAACGTTAGGAGCGTTTGCATTTTGGCTAGGGCCCCTAGGCTTGTAGTACTATTAGGCGATGGGCTTGCATCCTATCACTAATACACTAGTCAACCTCTTGGCCTGATTGCAAAATGTGGTTACAGAATTATAAACAAGTCTTTTTAAATTGTTGGTATTTCTGTAGCTCTGCCTACCCCACTCTGGAAATGAAGGCATGATGTTATGTATGTACGTATATATCCTACCAGAGGGTATTTTATTCAATGATTAACTAAAAAGGGCAATAAATACTCTGGAACGTACACACACGGGTCATCACGACAGTTTTCAAAAATTAAAAAGGGATCAAATGTGAAAAACCACATCACGTCGCGCCTTTAGATTCGAGGCACACAAATGACCCTTAATGGTCGCTTGGGGCGTGGACAGAATTAATTTGTTTTAAATAATACGTATTATGTTAATATTTTTTCTCCTGTGACCTAAAAACGAAAAGTCAAACAGTAGACAATGGTAAAAAGTAAAAAGCTAGTAGGATGCAACTCATTGGAAAAGGAAGAGAATATAACAAAAATTAAAGAAATAATAATATACGGGCGAACTGAGGTCGGGAAGTGGAAGGGGGGGTTAAGGGCAAAAACCGGTTAATCTCTATTTCCGGAAAAACTACAAGTCCAATGGAAAAAAAAAATGGCAAACTTGTAGGTAATAAAATTGTCAACAACTTTTGTCACATAACCTTAAAATAAATTAGAAAAATTCAAATAACAAAGTCTTTGGTTTTTTTTATTTTATCGTTTACAAAAAAAGTTATTATTTAAGAAATTTTGTGAAAACTTACCGTGGTAAGTCCTAAACACGTAATTGTTTTGATTTAAAATAAAATAAAAACACCTTAATTTGACTTAATTTTCAATCGAAAATCCTCGCGTCAAAATAAATAACAGCTTTTTAAACAAGTCAGTAGGCTTTTTGTTCCTTGAAATCTCATCTTTCTGATAGTGTGAAAAAAAAATTTAGATCGGTTATGGTAAATGTTCTCAGAAAATGCAAAGTAGTAAAATGAAATCATTAAAATATTTTTATTTAGGGTACCTCCCCTACACATAAAGTGGGGATGGTTCGTTTTTCATGTCTATTCCATAGTGTGGGATGTCATTGGGTAGATGTTTTAAAAATATTGAGGGTTCGTAAAACAATTTTTCGATTAAGGCATCAGTTTGTGAAATATGTGTCCTCCCCCGTACAACCAAAACTACACATACTAAAAACGTAAAAAATGTCTTAAATGAAAGCGCATATAACGAATTAAAACAAAACTGACATTACTAGCAGACTTGATTAATTTTTAAGACACAAGCAGGTATGGCGTACCTACGAAATGTCATTTAAGACACCTAATAACTTTAAATAGAAATTAACTACTGATTTTTTGAGATAGTTTTATTTATAGTAATTCTTAACGCTTCAGAACTCTACACTGAGTATGGTCCGACATGCACTTGCCTGTTGTTTTTTTTAATAAGTTTATCATTATTACTTATCAGCTGAGGGATCGCCTCATAAGATTGGTTCGGACTTTCACCAGGATCTCAGTCCATCTTGCCACCCTAGTTTTATTTGAAAACCTTATGGTATTCTTAGAGGAATGTAATATTCACTTCAACTTAAGTATCGCCATGTTCTCCTGGTCTCACTGGAGACCAGCGTCTCTGGATGTACGAGCATCAACGATATTCAGAGGCATAAAGCTGAGCGGAGACCATTTTGGCAGTAATCAAAAAAGGATATGTAGATTTTGAAATTATTTCTGCCTTTAAAGTTTTTTTTTGTGCCATTAACTTATTTTTCATTTTATTTCAAGTGTATCAATTGTTTAGATGATACGTTTATCTCGGTTCTACTGCAAATGTTGGGACAAAAACGTCAAACCAGTTTAAATAAATAATCGGGCATTTTTATATAGGATAATACCTATATTCACACTGACAATTTACCTCAAAATATTACACTTGAATTAATCAACATTTTGATCGAGACCTTAATTATTACTTTAGCAGTAAAAGCGTCGGTACCAAACTCCAACCCCAGCGGTCGCCATGTACCAAAGGATTTTTCTATCTCAAGTACATTACCCGATGCTCTTAAAGGAAAAACATCGTGAGGAAACCTGCACGTTCGAACAACTAAGTGTAATTGCACAAAAGAAAAAGGGTTCATCTGTTCAAAGATAATACAAGGTGAGGTCCTTTATTCTACTTTAATTCAGCCCACCTTGCTCCGATATCTTTACCACACTGTTGTCAATATATCAGCTCTTACTGTCTCATTAATAAGAGCTACAATAACATTTCACAGAGGCCCTGCACAAGCCCTTACCTAGTTTTTAAGTTCCTCAACAGACTGTGAAATCAGTCGTGAATTCCAGAAAGGAATGAATTATTCAACTTCGTGTCAGGCGGCCATTTTGTGTTTTTAATTAAATGTCTCTAGTCTTAGTCGTCGACGGCTTCGGTAAATAAGTAGAAGCAAATTGTGTAAGTTCTATTGGTATTTCGCCAAATTGAGCAATTGTGGCTTCTCGAGTTGAACTGACATTAAAATATAGGTACCAATCTAAGATTTTGTTTTTAAGAAATTTGAAACATATATACAATTTAAATTCTTATTTCTATGATTATAAATAATAACTTTTACTAGTGAAAACATAAAAATTCAAAATAATTGAGACCCCATTTTCAATTTTTTTGTAAATCTAGCTTTGAACCACCCAAGTTAAACCAAATTCTAGAATTGATCCATAGTTTTAGAAACAACAATGCTACAAACAAATATACAGAAACACAGTTTTATAGGTACCCACATTTATCTTAAAACTATCGGGTTCCTTACCTCGGACTGAAAAAAGTTGCCTGGGTCCGATATTTTGACGATATTGCAACCGTCAATGACCACGGGATTTTAGTATTGCTGCGAGGTTTATACTAGGGCATACCTAGATTCGCGGTCAAATAATACGGGTAAGAGTGCGTTTTTCATACAAACGAGGCTATTTCGAAGCCTTGGTTCCTGGCCAGGGGTGGTTTTGAGTGAAGTTTAATGGTGGAGAATCCGAAGTTAAATAGAGGAGGTCAAAAATTCTTAAGATACCTAACTGATCGCACAATCAGTTAACACCACAGCGAGATAGTTTGGGTCGGCATTTGGATTTCCTTACATTTTATTGCCATTTTAGATGTTTTTCTGAACATGCACAATTTCGGCGACCGCAGATTCAATCAGTTGGGTATCCTAGGCACACTGGGAGTCCTGTATCGATGCTCGGGGCATCCATCATCGGATTTCACTAAAAGCATCCCCTGGCGAGGAACCAAGGCTTCGAAATAGCCTCTCGTATTATTTGACTGCGAGAGTATAGGTAATTAACAATAGCTGTATCGTTTTTCCCTCTTTCTTGTTCGTTAGCGAGCGTTCCTATTCGTTATATTTTTAAACCAAACGCGTCACGTGACTTTTCGTATCACGTGATCTACCAGGGACGCGATTGGTTTAAAAATAAAACGAATAGAAAAGCTAGTTGGAGTTTCTACTTTGCTAGGGCCTCTGTACCCTTACCATGAGTTATGGTTACGATACTCGTTAGAGATTATAATGCTCTGTCACTTTCAATCTACTACAATACTGTAAGGGACAGAGTATTCGACTCATGGAATGGCCCGCAGCGCGTAAATTTTTTCGCTGCAAGGTTCGTTTGAGCGTTTTGCCGTCTGTCGTAGACACGTTTCCGAGGAGTCCATTGAGGACGGTTTTTGTATCTATATCTTAGACTTATATATAATTTGTTTCTAGGACAATAAATCTGGTCAACATATTGGTATAAAAATATAATGTGGCTCTATGACGTTCCTTAGCTTAGTGATGAGCTCACTCTCGCGCCGACCCCGAGTGTCTGAGGTTCTCCATTAACTATTTAAAATGCAAAACGACTATTAATGTTGTTTTTAAATTCGTGAGACAGGGCTATTTAGTGCGAGGCAATTTGTAAGAATTCTGTTTATTTTTTATTGTTGCTTAGCCAATCATATTATGTCAAATTTATTTGCATAACCTTATCTAGCTGCATAAATCAATGACGCGATATTTATTTGCGGCAAGATTAAGTTCGATTTCGGTAAAGTCATAGATATATTTTCCAGGAGAGTTAAAGGCAGTATTATTGCCATATAAGGCAAACAGGCAGAACGGCCACATGATGGTGAGCAGTTACCGTCGACCACCACACTTCAGTGGTAGTAGGACCCTGTGCAGGATCCGTCCGGATAGCTGCGACCATCTTATCCATGAACCACCCGCCAAGCAACAGTGTTCGCATTGTTGTGTTCCGGTGTGGGGATAAGACAACCGGTGAAATTACTAGCATAGAGGCATTCCATCTTAGTCCTCAGGGTTGGCAACACATTTGAGGTCCTAGGATTATAGTCTTGAGAATTCAAATGTCTATGGGTCTCAGATGCCACTTACCATCAGGTGGCCTGAAAAAAACCAACCAAATCCAACCGCACAGCCGTCTTAGTTCCTTTCAGAAAACAATATTATAAAGCCGCCGCGTATAACAAGCAATACATTTTTTTTGCTTTAAACTAGACCATAAAGTTGACGTAAAAAACCAAGCCGCGGATAATATAAAATCATAAATACCAGTGATTTTAATCTCGCCTTTAAGATGTTATTAAAGAGACAAGCGGGAAAATTGAAATGACTTTTCAGTGAATCTAGTCAAAACATTACTAGCGGCCGTAATCAAGAGGTCTTCAAGGCTCGGCCTTCGGTTAATTTGCAACGCCAATCATTTACGGTTCGTCGGCGGCGTTTCGTGTTACTGGATAAGGAAATAATATGATTAAGGAGGGTGTCTATCATTTTATCGAAACACCTTTCATCGAATGTATCATTTCAGCGAACACTACTTTCTGCTGCAACCATATAACATCTAACCTAAACTAAGCTACGTAATTAATGTTTAAGACACCCTAGAAACATTACTATTATTTGGTTGCAGCACAAAATCGCATAATAAATTCGATGAAATGATACATTCGATGAAGTGAAATTCGGTAAAAAGATGAGACCGAATAAGGAATTAACTTTTGCCTGTAAATTTCGTCCATGTAAAAAAGTGTCGTGTTTTTCACGCCTGTAGTTGGTTGAAAAATTTGCATACACTACAATGACGACACGCTAGCCTAGTTGGTAGTGACCCTGCCTACGAAGCTAGCGGTCCTGGGTTCAAATGCCGGTAAGGGCAGATATTTGTGTGATCACGAGTATTTATTCCTGAGTCTTGAATGTTTTCTATGAATTTAAGTATATTTCTCTATATAAGTTTATCGTTGTCTAGTATCCATAGTAGCCTAGAGCTTAGTTTGGGACTAGGTCAGTTTGTGTGTTATTGTCGTCTGATATATATTATTAATTTATTAATATGGTCAAGGGTTAAGACTAGATCTACAGATATACTTACTAAATAAGCTCTAGATGAGCTCGAATATTTGTTCCCGAGTCTTGGATGGTTTCTATGTATTTAAGTATTTATTTCTCTATATAAGTATGTTTATCGTTGTCTAGTACCCATAGTACAAGCCTAGAGCTTAGTTTGGGACTGGATCAATTTGTGTGAAATTGTCCTCTGATATTTATTTTTATTTATTTTTAAAGATTGATAAAGAAACTAAAAACTGTAAATTATTTAGAAAGTTTGTGTGTTAGTTTGTTACTCGTTGGCTCGACGGATTTTGATGCAATTTAAAATGGAGATAACTTATACCCTGGATAGTCATCATACCGGACAATTTAAAAGTAGCTTATAATGATAAGCGAAATCAACGCGAACGAACTCGAGGGCAGAATCTAGTTAAATATAAATATCAGGGGACCATATCACACAAATTGACCAATGTAAGCTCTAAGCGTGTACTATGGGTACTGGAAATGGAATTAACTAAAGTAATGTATTGAGAAAATTTGACACCATGAGGGCTTTTTTTACGTCAGTGATACGGAAGGAATCTTGGCGCATGATTTGGACAGCAAGAAACTCCAGCAGAAGGAAAACAACGATAAACATACTGACAAGACCCAAGACTCAAAAGTAAATACTCTTAGATTTTTTTCTTAATCAACTCCTAACACACATACGTAGCCAAAACATAATTTCAAACCATAGGTGTACAAGATTTTCAAACCGTACAGGGCCTCTATTCAGGTGCGTTAAAACGATATCGTGTTTGACTCGTTTAAGAATCGTTTATGTCACAGTCGCCATTATTGTAAATGACATAAGAGTTATCAAAACGTCGACAATACGGAAACAGGTCAAAAACGATATCGTTATTACCTTGTAGAATTCCAGCCCAGTACAAGTTGTTCGAAAATTAAATTGAAACATCCTACCGGGAAAAATAATAATAATTCAAATGAACATCCACGAAATCCGAATTCGTAAGCGTAGAGATAGAATAAAACTTATTTATGAAATTTAATTATACAGAGTGAATATAAAATGTTCATAAAATGCTAAACTTGATAAATAATGGAGCAATAAAGCAATATTTGCGTGGAATATAAAGGAGTTCCAGTTGTTTGCATTCAGAGGCTGTTGGAGGAATATCGATGGAACGTGTTCCTCGAATTATCTAAAGTTTCATCTGAAATATTATCACGGTGTGCGGGGGGAGGGGGCACAAAAGCAGCAGCAGTTCTAAGAAATAGAAGAACGTTGCTCGAGGCAAAAACAAACTTTGCGCACTATACTACTACACTGCAAAAAAACAATGGAATCGAATGGTAAAATTGTGGAACTAACTTTCCTTTGCGACGTTACTGAGTAGATATAACACGGGAGCCTTCAAGGTAAGAAAGGCTGGTAATAAGGTTTTAGTGGTGGGTGACCCTGTGCAGGGTCCGTCCGGATCGCTACCACCATCTTATCCATTAACCACCCGCCAAGCAACAGTGTTCGCATTATTGTGTTCCGGTGTGGAGATAAGACAACCGGTGAATTACTAGCATAGAGGCATTCCATCGTAGTACTCAGGGTTTGCAACGCATTTGAGGTCTTAGGATTATAGTCTTGAGATTTCAAATGTCTTTGGGTCTCAGATTCCACTTACCATCAGGTGGGCTTAGTGCTCGCGTGCATTCTCGTTAGCAAAAAAAAAAAAAAAAATTGACCAGGAAACGGCCGGTGCCGGTGCCAATACTCGTGGGTGGTCGTGATTACGTGTAACCCGAATGATCGTTTACTACCCTCTCTTATGTAAAAAAAGTTCACAGCGAAAACTAAGTCATTTTACTGTAATATATCAAAAACTGGACTTAAAAGTCTAAACATGGTATATTTTACTTCAACGTTTTAATGTTATATTGATCGTGTAGTGGATATTTATCATGGTATGTGCCAATCGGAAGGTCACGGATACCGGTTAATTTTTTTTTTGTTTAGTTATCATGTAATTGCGACAACACCTTTTCATTTCGGTTCCGTTCGCATAAACCGCTTTAATTAACCGGTTTTTGGAGAAACCTTTATATAAAATTATTTTTGAATTAACCGGTATCAAGCTCCAAAAACTGGTTTAACCAGACACTCGTCACGCACCTTTAAAACTTTTGGATTCACCGGTCGTGGATTAAACAGATAAATTAAGGTAAAAATAAAGTTCTCAAATCGTTCGCTTTTACTGGACAAGTTCGGAGCAAAACCAATATTTATTATTATGTAATATAATTACCCCTGTTTTTGTATTAAAAGTACGACACCTGAATGTTGTCCTTGTAGAAAATTCCTGTTCTGTGTTAAGTTTTGTTATATGTTTTGTTTTATAAATTATAATATCGTTATGTAATGCAGTGTACCCTTAAGGCTTAAGCATTTTCACATTGAGAGGGAGGTGCAGGCTGAAAAACAGCGCTGTGTAGACCCCGTCTCACAGCATACGCTGAGTTCTGAACCTTTTGTCGTAGCATCTATGAGACTTGTTGTAGTTAATACTTTATATTTTATCTTACTTTAAATAATATTTTTTACAACCTACTGTATTATGTGTGGCAATAAATCTTTTTCTGATTCTGATTCTGATTCAATATGAACCGGTTTTAACCGGTATTTTTTAAACCGGTTCCGAGCGCTAATTTCTATAAATACTAACTAGGCAAAGTAGATATATTAAACCTTGCACGTTACATAATAAAACCACAGCTTCTCTGATCGAAATGTATAAAAAATCGGATATCAACATTGCTATTCCAAATATTTATGTAATTCGGGACCTAGGATTATAATAGTTAGGATATAGGGGTAGGATATCCCGTTAAAAAATAAAAATGAAGCTATGTTTGTATGGAGTCGAGAACGAGATCATACTAGTATTGGCCTCAGACTCAGCAGTGACTATTTTATTACTTATTTGTTTATCCATGCGAGAATACTATGTGAAATACTAAACGTCTTTCAGCTTATACTCGTATATTAGATGATAAAGCAAAGGAACAAAATTAAATAAGTAATATATTACAATTTCCAATATTCCCACGAGTTAAATGGACCGCGAATTGTTCTGCTAATGGTACACGAAATCAGGCTTGGCGTAAAACTTTTACAGAAAAACGAAAAACAAATTAGTCGGCCCAAACAAACCCGCACCTGTCAAAATACCAAGTAAACGCCATCGGCACAAAGAGCTCGGAGGAAATTGGGAATTGGGGAACCCGCGGTTAACCGGCCAAAATAACTTTACCAACTTCGTTGAATGTGTTGAAAACGTGCAGTTAACGGTAAGTGTGGGACTAAGTTAATTTTATTATCTTATCGCAGTCCCACAAATTGCTGAGAGACTGTTTTTGAAAAATATATGACCACAAGATATGGGCTCTTTTACACGTCGCTAATATGGAGTGAATCTACTAGAGTTTCGGACAAGACCATCATTGCAAAGAAGCATCGCATGGAACTCCAACAGATTCAGAAGGTGATTTTTTCAATCATAAAATACACTTCAAAATAAGTTACATTACAAGGTAATAAAGTAATTAATAGAAGGTATTAAAAATAGCCAAAGAAAATCATTTTAAATGTGCGTACAAATGTATGGATTGCAGTAATCGAAAGATAACGTTGATCAATTGAATAGGTAATTTTTATCGTGAATACCTACTTAGTTATTACAATTGATTCGGATAAATCCGGCAGCATTTCGTATTAAATAACCGTTCCATCCAGTAAATGGAACAGTGGAACATAATTAAACATATTAGAATTATATTTATCAATTAACCTTACAACATAATACAGTTTTGACCTAAGATATAAAATATCGTGAATGCCTGATTATAAATATTTAATTCCGTAGCACACCAATAGACTAGGTTACCTTATTAATTAACACCGTTCCATTTACTCCCCAAACTACCCTATTGTGACGTCATTGTGACAAAAATCGGGGTCTACTTGTAATCGAAGTGGAAGTCTCTTTTTAAGACTAATACTGTTAGAAAGAGATTTCTACTTGTATTACAGTATTACAAGTTACAAACTTTTATGAAATGGGCCTGAGCGCCTCTACTTGACTGGGTTAAAACCATTTGTTAGTCCTTTACCTCAAAAGCATGTATTTCTTGTAGCGATTCACCGATTCACGTTTCACCTCGATCGTGTATTTTATTTTCGCTTTGTGTCAGTCGTCATTTTTTTTGTTCGCTAGTAGCTTTAGTCGTATTTCACCTCGATCGCTTATTTTACTGTTTAATTTGGTATCGATCGTCAATTTTATTATTAGATTTTTTTTTAAATCGCAGTATACCTCAATCGCCTATTTTGTATTTAGCATTTCGCTGCGATAGCATTTTTTTTTATTAATCACAAAAATACAGTACCTAACTTATAAAATAATGTCCCGCAAAACCGCTTGCACGGTTTGACTGCGGAATAAGTATGTTGAGTCTCTACAGCTTAACTATAAATATGCTCGAGTAACATTCTATAAAATCATAGTTCAATATCAATCAATAGTGCTCAATAGTGTTCGCAAATCTACTATAACTACCTCGATCATAAAATCGAATTGTTTTATTTAGTCAAAGTAAAGTAGGTACAATACTAAAGATAGCAAAAGTCTTCGCGCCCACTGCAGGAGACGGTCGTGTCGCGGTTAGAACACGATGATGAATTTTATAGCACTTAAGACATGAAACTACAGATACAAAACACGTTTTAAAAAAAATATAAAGAAATTTAGCGCAAACATAAATTATCGCGTCAAATTAAATAGAGTCCCAAATAAACATCGATCGCAACGAAATGCATCTAGGGTAAAATACTAAATGAAAAATGAAATGCTACAAAATAATTATACTAATGTAAGTCACGCGAAAAATTTCTTCAAATAAAAGATTCTATTGAAGTTTTGTTCATTCGAGGTGAAATGCGATTTGGTGAATCGCTACAAGGAATTTATGCTTTTGAGGTAAAGGACTAACAAATGGTTATAACGATATTGAATTTGACGACTTATGGTATTTTTATTAACTCAGCCTTATTGTCAAGTAAATGAGAGTTGGTTATCAAAACGTTTACAATGCGGAAACACGTCAAAGGCAATATCATTTTAATCCAGTAGAATAGAGACCCAGGATACTACATAAAATTCATATTATAATATCTTGCCCATGCATGCACTCCGTCGCCAGGGGCCAAATTGGCAACAATTTGACCAGGCCAAAGCAATCTTACTTCGGATTGTTCCCACCGGCAATTTGAACTCTGGAATTCTCTGGGACGCAATTTGGTATAATTCCTCCTTTTAGAAATTGAAATTTGTGGCGCTTTGTTTTGGAGTGATCATATATTATTTAGTTTCAACATATTTTTTTTCGAATAATAACAATTAGGTAAATAAAAATACAGGAGTTGGATTCGACTACAAAGGGTTCCACACCTACATCGTATTTGGTGTTTTTTATTGTTTTGTTTGCTGGACTTAGGCGTTACGTAAATACCACTTAATAAAGTGTACAGTTATATTTATTTCGCAGTATTTCACCTTTGCTAAACTAGTGAACTTTGAATATTATGTAGATAAGGTCATTGTATTTATTTCTTGGAGTCTTATAGAGAGATGTTATTGCATGAGTCTTTGTCTACCGAGGAACACTTTTGTCAAATCTTTCGACTGGCCCCCACGATACAGGCTTGCCTAGTGTGGGGACTAGTAGGTATTCCTCCGGTCCCTGTACCTGTAGTCTGTAAGAGATATTTACCTATCATAAGCTTTTTACTAATGTGTTTATTGTATCCGAAGTGTATGTATTAGTGCATATCGATAATTTTTTTTTTTTTAAAAATGGTGTTTCTTGTAATAGCCGCCGTAATCACTATATAGGGTGAGTTAATTATAGGGTGTTTATTTTTTATTGTGTTTACCTATTTTATTTCAAAGATTGCTGTCTTAAAAATATTTGTTTATAATTTAAAATATTTCAATTACATACTTACGGGGGAAAAAAAGGAGTTTAGGGTTAATTGGGTGCCATGAGCTCCCAGGTAGTAGTAGAGGGTTAAAACTTTGCGCAAGCTGTTATAACCTCAAGGCATCCTTTGACTATAGTTTCAAACTACAAGCTTTCGGGTCAAATTTTCAAAGATTATCTGCTATATACGAGTACCCTTTAGAAAGCTGGAGTACGCTTTCTTCTCTTGATTCCACTTTGTTTAATTTGTCGTCCGAAGTGAAGTCTTAGATTCGTATGTTAATTTGTTTGTTCGATAATATTTTGTAAGTAGCACTCTCAGTGCACTAGTCCGACTCGTATTTACACGTGGTTAATTAAAAAATACACAATTTTAGGGTTCCATACCGAATGCAAAAACGGAACCATTCGAATGTCTGTCTATCTGTGTTTATATAACACAGTCAGTTTATTTATTTAGTACAATTAAATACTTTCAGTCTAGAAAAACATCACGTCTTCATTCCCAGAGTGGGGTAGGCAGAGCTCAAGAAATACCAACAAATCTAAAAAGACTTGTTTACAATTCCATAACCACATTTTGCACAATCAGGAATAGTAGATTGTTCAACAAGGGACTAAAACAAGCCCTAATGACACGAGATGTTTAGCCACGCGAGCGAGCTTGCGAACGAGGGTGGCTGTAGTTCGAGTGTCATTATGGTTGTTTAGTCTCGCGTTAAACACTCTACTTTTAACTTTGAATGCGAGGAAAAAAACGACGTTCTAAACAATATTGTTTTTTAACAACGTACGCTCAATACATTACAAGTTATGAACATCTATTCAAAATACAAATAGGATAAAAAAGTTCCGCGGTTTTTTTGTAAAGTGATGTTTTAAATGCTTGCATATTTAGGCAACAGATTCAAACTTGGAAACCATTTTAAAAGTATTTGGACCACGCATAATAAAAGAGTTCGGCCTTAATATGATTAAATAGATTCATATTCGTAATAATTAATCGTGTTTCACGAAATTAAATCCTTTTTTTTTACATATTTGCACAGTTGTCATTTTGAGGTTATTTCGACACCTAAAAATATGGACCATACACAATCACTGAAAATGGCGATAATCCTCCATTCACAAACACCGTGATTGGTTGTTTAGGGGTTTCCAAAGTAAATAAAAAAAAAACTTTAATCCCTAGAGATTAATAAGGAACTTTAGTCCCGATTCGCAGAGATTTAAGTAGCATTTTAAAAGCATGAGAAGTGAATAAGAAGTTTATTAGTGTATTAGTGACAGATTGCAAGCCCATCGCCTAATAGTACAACAAGCCCTTATTCCCCTAGTCGCCTCTTACGTTATCTACGGGAAGACATCGAGTGGCCCTATTCTAACCCGGCCACCACACATGTTAATTACTGACGAAATAAATTGTACAAGATCATTAAATAAGATAAATAGAACACTAAAGAAAAATAGATAAAAATACATACTAATTCAGCCAATTGCCTGCATTAAGCTTGCAGTGACAATCGTTTCTAAGTACCGACTGGCCGATGCATTAGCTTGGAGTCAGACTCGTGGAAAACATCTAGTTCCCTGTTGCTGTCCAGAATATCGTTTAAGAGGCTCAGCGCGGTGCAGCGGCGAGTTAGAGAGTGCTCGCGTGCGCGCTGAAGCCCTAGCCAAGATGCGTTCGCTAGCTAGCGTTTCTATTCGTTAAGATTTTAAACCATTCGCGTCAATGGTAGATAAGTCATACACACTCTTAAAAACAAAAGTTGTCATTCCTGTGGTCAATAGTTAAAAGCTTGTGTGCTCATAAGTTTTGTTTTCATATGATATGTTTAAAGTAGTCCTAGCACCGTTTATGCGGGAATGTGCTTAGCCAGAAAATGAAGCCATAAAAACGTTAACTTCCGGCGTGTCCACAGGAAAGACGCTAATTTAAATCTGTGTATGACCCATATAACGTGACTTTTCGTTTCACGTGATCTACCAATGACGCGATTGGTTTAAAAACAGAACGATCCGAAACGCCAGTTAGCAAACGCATCTTGGCTATACGCTCTGGTGGGTCAGCGAACAGAAGGGTGATTTTCTTAACACAGCGCTGTGTCGAACGCAAAGGTAAGCTCCGCTGGGCGACCGAGCTCTGCTGCCTAATTGAGAAAGCACGCGCTAAAGTGTGTTTTGTACGCTCCGACGGGATTACTTAAACTTGCCGGATAAACGTTCACCTTTGCGTTCGGCGCAGCATCACTCCTAGCAGTCTACGACGGGCGCGTAGCTGCTTGCTGGACAGAGTTGGCACCCGAAAAGGAATCTGTGCTAGAAGTGTTGGATTACTAGCATATCCACGTATCAGTTGAAGGAAATGTTTAACAAGTGAAATTAACGCCTAGTTTCAAGGGAAGTATAGTTAATAATAATAATAATAAATATCAGGGGACAATCAAACACAAATTGACCTAGTCCCAAACTAAGCTCAAGGCTTGTACTATGGGTCCTAGACAACGATAAACATACTTATATAGAGAAATACATACTTAAATACATAGAAAACATCCAAGACTCGGGAACAAATACTCGCGCGGATTTGAACACAGGACCGCTGGCTTCGGAGGCAGGGTCACTCCCAACTAGGCCTACGTATCGTCGTCGTAGTTGACCATGCCTAGAATATAAAGTGTAGGGTACAGGATAGCATCCATCAGTTTGCTCTAAAACTACTGAACTAATTAAGTTGAAATTTGATGTACATAATATGTAATATGTCTGTGACTCAAAGACTTACGTATAAAAGAAATAAATGAATTTTAAAATATGGGGGTCACTATGGGTTCACTACATGAAAACATATAAGATACACTTTGCTTCGTTTTGGTTTGTTTCAATGAGGATTCCCTTGAAACGGGTAAAATATTTTCGCATATAATCTTTTCGCATAACATACTTTTAGGCTGAGTAGAGCAGAACTTAATATACGTGTATTGTGTAAGATTAAGTTAGAATAGGTTGTTACTTAATAATAAAATTTTAAATAAAACCGTTTCTATTGTAAAATCGTTTTAGGTCAAACGATTTTATGCGAAAAGATACTTTATGCGTAATAAAACGGTTACCATTGTTTCGACAAAAAGTTTTTGGTCAAATGTTTTGTTTCCTAAATTTTCATTTGCCAACCCACTTTGTTTTGTGTAATCGTAAATATTTCAGGATTTTATAAAAGCTAACCTAACCTTAACTACGAGTATAGAGTTCTACACGATAGTACTAAAAAAAAATCTGAAAAATGTATATAACATTGGTTTATCAAATGAAAAATTTGGGAAATGAGATATTTGACCAAAAATATTTTGACCAAGCGGCAGGCTCCCGTAATAAAATTATGCCATCTATATCTGAGACTCATTTCGTGAGTGCTCACTAAGTTTATAATGAATTTTATCATTACGTACTAAACACTCTCCACGCAAGTTGAACTCGCTCCCTTTGCTTTATTGCCGAGGTTTGCGTTTATTACAAAAGCCTTTAACCAGTAGCTATATAGCTTGAACGCCGAGGAAATTTAGTCGGCGTTAGCTCTGGAACGTAGTCAGAGTAACCAAGGCAAGCTGCTCGCGTATCCCCTTTGAGATAGCAATACAGACCCGACGATATCACATATCACCTTTAGCGCACAAAGCTTCTGTCATTGTGCCTACCTTATTAAGGCGGTTTATTATGAGAAATGTAACCGTTGTAAGGTTGTTTTCATCTTTTCGAGCTCTGTGGCTTTTGCAGCACGAAAGAAACCTACGAAAACGCAAATAATATACAGTAAAATAGTTAAAAAGAACAAATCGGCCTTGCAAAAAGGTGTACGCGGAGAGAGAAAGAGTATAAAGATGGCGTTTTATTTACGTAAATGTCTTTCTGTGTAAATGCTTAGTTTTTTCTGCTTGTTTTATTTTTTCCCGTTTAGGTAATACTTACTTACGTACACTGTCTACACTCTAGAAGTTTATAACGTGCTTACTGTGCGTATAGTGACGTTGCATCGTGTCTTCTTGTTTGCTGCTGTGGCAAGGATTATAAGCGTCTACTTGACTAAATAAGATTGTTTTATTTTGTAGGCAGTAGTTTAGTTTTAACCTCTCTGCGCGAAACCTAAAGATAATAATTGGAAACATCATTAAAGCTCCGCTGTTCTTCGAATATTCAAAATTTTCTTTGTCTAAATTTTCATTCTTCCGATAGCTATGTTATGTAGTAGCTATTTTAGATTGAATGAGTTACTTTATTGCTAAGATTTGATTTTTAAGCAAAATCAAAAAATCTGTATTTATCCGAGTGTTTGCCGGGATAAAGTTAGTGCCACTCCAAGTCTTCCCGTGGATGTCGTAAAAGGCGACTAAGGGAATAAGGGCTTGTAGTACTGCTAGGCGATGGGCTTGCAACCTGACACTAATAAGCAATATCTTATCCTGATTGTGCAAAATGTGGTTACAGAATTATCAACAAGTATTTTTGAGTTGTTGGCATTTCTGTAGCTCTGCTTACTCCACTCTGGGAATGAAGGCGTGATGTTATGTATGTATGTGACGACACGCTAGCCTAGTTGGTAGTGACCCTGTCTTCGAAGCTAGGGGGTCCTGGGTTTTGTGTGATGAGCACGAGTATTTGTTCCTGAGTCTTGGTTGTTTTCTATGTATTTAAGTATATATTTCTATACAAGTATGTTTATCGTTGTCTAGTACCCATAGTACAAGCCTAAGCCTAGAGCATAGTTTGGGACTAGGGGCCCTAGCCAAGATGCAAACGCTCTTAACGTTTTTCTTTTCTATCGCTCAAAATGTATGGGATGACAGTCGACCACGTGGTTTATCGAAACGCACGAGAATGTGATCCCATACATTTTGAGCGATAGAAAAGAAAAACGTTAGGAGCGTTTGCATCTTGGCTAGGGCCCCTGGTCAATTTGTGTGACATTGTCCTGTGATTTATTTATTTATGTATGTGGTCCAAATTTCAGCCCATTACCGCCATCTGGTTCAAAATGTACTTACAAGATTTGAAACGGACAACTTACCTATATGCTTATTAAAAGAGCAAGTTAAATAAAAACTTGTAATAAGCCCAAGTTTCATCTTATTTACCATCATGGTTACACGGGATAAACCTACAAAATATATCGAAGTAATTACCGTTGTGATAAACGGGGACCGTCCTTTCGCTATACATAACCATATTCAACGCCCAGTTCCCTGTGTTCTATATAAAATAGACCCAAATAGTAGGTCTAGGCAGCAAACGTGTGAGACGGTAAAATCCGCCTTATCCCTGCCGCAGTAACCGGTGAAACATGACTTCAAGTGTTCCATTAAGCAAAAAGCCGCTGTGACTGTTCGCATTTAAAGGTCCAAGTACAATGAGCTTAAAATGCTTTTAGGCTTTTCTTTTGGCATAAGTTTTTAAGCGTGTAAACAAAATGACAATTAAAACGGATTTAAAGTCTCGCATTAGAGTGTGTGTGGCAATTTTTTTCTGCATTATCAGACGTGTGCTAACTCCAGGCATAAACACTAAAGTGATGCAGGAAAATATTTTTGCGACACAAAAATATATCGATGCTACTGTCAAAATCAGGATGTTATTCAACATTAATAAACATTATTTATTTTATCGACATTTTCAAATAAAAACAGTAAACAATTGATTAGTATTTTATATTTGTAATGTTGAATAACATCCAGTAAACAATAATATACATATTTCACATTTTGTCCTTAGTAACGATAGCCGTCTACATGAAAATTCCCACTTTAAATTACTAAAGAGGTATTTCTATCCAGTCTAGCAGTATTACGTAACTATTTGAATTTATTTTGGAGAACCAAGGTATTGCAAAGGCACTAAAACTTACTCAATATAAGCATTAAGCTATAAAAGGCATTGTCTCAAAAACCGTGAAACTTTGCATAATAGTAAATGTGGTCAGAAATGATCAGCATGACCCCAACTATCATCCCTTAAAACCCCTACACCCGACAGCCAAACAACTTGTATGCTATTTAAAATTTGAGTCATGCATTACATTATAATCTTAAACAATTCTATTACAGTAATACTGTTATAGTAATACGGCGTGCATGCTCCTTATTCTGCGGACATACTCCAATGCGTTTTTTGTAACAAAATGACAACAGCGACGCTATCTATATAGCCGCAGTAATGGACACGACATGCCGCATCGCATTTTATACGGGCGTTCCATTACTCACGCTCTTTTTATGAACACTTACATACCTACCTAGACATCACCGCATACTCGTAGGTAACGCTAGACGAAGACTTCTGGAAAGCGGAGAAAATGGTATTTGAAAGAAGAAAGAAAGAAAATACTTTTATTGACACAAAAACGACACGGTTTCAAACACAAAAAAGAAGACATTTTCTGTGCCGTTGCGTCAATAAAGGACCCACTCAGCATGATGCCGCGGCAAGCCAGGGCGCTGATTTTCAGTGGGGCCCTGGGGTATTTCGTACAATTACAGACAAAACAATCCAGTGAAGCTGAGAAACTCCTCCTTTTGTTGAGATTTGTTTATGACTAAGTACTTAATTTTTTTATCAGTGCACAAATTATCTCTCTTTTACCTTCTCGTGAGGACACCAAGTCACACTAGAAATGATGACATGGTTTGTCAAGCTGTAGGTATGCGATACACTGTATTGATATTCGAAATTTGAAATTTCATGTACGGCTTATCAGACAACCAGCCCCTCTCCTACTGATATTCTAAATTTGAAATTTCATTTATTAACTTACTTAACAACACTCCCCTCTCCTCGCACCCCTGCATTAGAGGGTCCATGAATAAATAAATAAATAAATAAATAAATATCAGGGGACAATCTCACACAAATTGACCTAGTCCCAAACTAAGCTCTAGGCTTGTAATATGGGTACTAGACAACGATAAACATACTTAGATAGAGAAATACATACTTAAATATATATAGAAAACATCCAAGACTCAGGAACAAATATTCGCGCTCATCACACAAATATCTGCCCTTACCGGCAAGGAATATCGTTAAGTTAGTGGAATCATTGAATCGGCAATATCTCTAATATTTTTTGAGCTAGAGATTAAAATTTGTGCACCTATTAAAAAATTACCCTGTATAAGAGAGGTACAATAATTTTTACATGTATCTGTGTATGTGAATTTGTGTATTTGTGTGTCTATCTGTCTTCGTAGCTCCCAAACGGAAGGACGGATTTCGAGATTGATTTTTTAAGGATAGCTAATTTAATCAGGATAGTTCTTAGGTAGGTTTTATAAAAATCTATAATACCGTTAAAAATAATGACCATCAACTCTGAAACATTGGTTTGCCATTATAGCACAGGTTTCTATCTATTTAATAGTAATCTAATATGACAATTAAGTGTTTAAAAGGATTTAATTAGGAAACTATTGTATGAAGACTAGTCTATGGAGAAGAAACGATGCAAATACCGTTTACCTTGACTTTACTCTTATATTTTAGACCATTTTATTGCAAAGGTAGTCTTAAAATTATGTAAGTATTGCACTATTTCTTCTGTGCATTACTTTTGGCATTAAGTATCAAACTTCTTTTTAGAGTTCCAGTCCCAAAGAACATGTCGGAACATGCTCAGTGTAGGGTTCCGAAGCCGTTAAGTACTACAAACATAAAAAACAACAAGTAATAACTAATTTTCTATTTAAAGTCAATTGGGGCCGTCTTAGATGGATTTAGTAGGTATAAACACTTTAATCGCCTGTATCTCAAGAATTATGTCTGATTAGTCGTGATGGTTTTACTTTTCAATTCTTTATAATTTTGCGCTTTCATTTAAGATATTGTTCAGATTTTTCATATTTATAGTTTAGGCTTAAAAATGGGACCCTATTACTAAGACTCGACTGTCTGTCTGTCTGTCTGGTTGTATCTCATGAACCGTGATAGCTAGATCGTCGAAATTTTCACAAATGATGTATTTCTGTTGCTGCTATAA
This sequence comes from Acleris holmiana, assembly GCA_949316455.1. Taxonomy (NCBI): domain Eukaryota; kingdom Metazoa; phylum Arthropoda; class Insecta; order Lepidoptera; family Tortricidae; genus Acleris; species Acleris holmiana. The sequence continues at coordinate 18,489,830 of OX438766.1, forward strand.
TAACGAATACTAAAAACAGATTAAAATAAAAGTTTAAGGGGGCTTACATACAACAAACGTGTTTTTTTTTTGTAATTTATGATTTATATTCATAACGGCAACAGGTAGCCACTTGAAATATTCACAGAATATTAAGTTGTATGTTCACTTTAAAAATAAACAATTACATTGAAATAACGTAAATATTTACGGGGAGCCCCCATACAAAAAACGTGTTTTTTTTGCCGTTTTTGCTCGATTTTAATAACGACAACGGGCATACGCTTGAAATATTCACAAAATATTATTTTATATATTTACTAAAAAAATAATTATTAAAATAAAATAAAATAAGGGGAGCTTCTACATTTTATATTATATCCTGATTATATTATATCAATCTAGGATCACTATTTCTCATGTTGTTATACATAAAATTAGTCTAAAGGAACGCTACTAAATAAAAATATAGTTTTTGTTGCTATATCTAACGTGTATTGTTATATGTTATGAACGTTTTAAATATGAAATTATAGCAAACGTCATATGTTATGAAAGTCACCTCCACTAAGACTTATCACGGTCGTGTTTATCGCTTGGATAAAACATCCGTCACTTTCTGACAAGAACAATGCGAGAGTGACGGGATGCTTTATCCACCGCGAAAAACACGACCATAACATGGGCCCTTGGTTTTTACGCAACCTGAAAGGCTATACAAGCGGATCAATGTCCTCAGATCGTCTTTCTTCGAAAATTTAGCCATTGTTTGATCATCAGAAGTACCTCAGGATATTGACACGGACGATAAGGAATTGTTTCCTTGACAATGGCCACTTTCCCTTTTTTCCTGGACAAGCTTTGACCTCGATCTTAGAATCGATAGGGTTGGATAAAATAATGTTACTGCCTCGTGTTTGAGCGTTCTTATAGGTGGAATTAGCCTTATAAACAGCTGGAGCAATTATCAACCTTGTCGTTTTAATACCTTTAAATAAAATAATAAAAAAAAAAACACAGGACAATGTCACACAAATTGACCTAGTCCCAAACTAAGCTCTAGGCTTGTACTATGGGTACTAGACAACGATAAACATACTTATATAGAGAAATATATACTTAAATACATAGAAAACATCCAAGACTCAGGAACAAATACTCGTGCAAAATTACACAAATATCTGCCCTTTGACAGATTAGTGCTGCAGTACAAACAAGAAGTAAAAGTGACAAAACACTAATAGCTTTAAAAGAACATAACAAGAACAACAACACGTGGAAAGAGCAGTGCGATGGCCAATTAACTAAGTAATTAAATTATTTGATTTTAGATACCTAGGTTCAGCCCATCATGCTTTGAAATCATGATCGTATTGTTGACAATATAAATGGTAGTTTTTATTAACTTACTACCAAATGTATGTGACTACAATATAAAAGCATAATCGACTAACCCAAAGCAGAATAAATGCCCTAGGGACCTAGACAAGATGCTAAAATCGAATGATATACGATTTTAGAAAACTGATAAATTTATGGAATTGCCACTAGCGCTCGACGCAAGCGTCCGGCAGCTTACTTCAATCCTTTACATGTTCGATAGCGATAACCTTCGCCGAAAATCGTCTCTTTACTTTCTCAGCCTCTTATCTGAACGTATAGTTTGATTGAAAAGTAGTCTTTATTTTTCTTGGAACATCAGTGCTTTTCCTTCTAATCAATTAGATACGATACGAGGTTGAGATAGTAAAGGACCGAAATGCATCTTTTCTAAGGCGATCTGAAGTTCAGAATTATACAAACGCTTAAAAATTTGCCTAAAATTATTACGAGTATCAAATGTGGTGCTACTAATGTATTTTGTTCTGTTACGAAATAAAAATGAACAACGACACACTGACCTACGTTTAATAATTGATCCCTAGACTCACAAGCCCCTCTTACCGTCTCCGTGTTTGATTCCGAACTTTACAGCTTACTCGTAAGTTTAGAATGTGCAACGTAGAACTTGTTAACAAATACTTACAATTTGCATCCGAGAATAACTTTGCCCTGAACAGGGACCAGGGAGTTACGATAACATGGCTAAGCAACTCAGTTTACGGCGAAAGCAAGAGACAGAGCCATATAACTATTATAGCTGTGTCCCTTACACTCATCTTAAACTGAATTGCTTAGGAAAATCATGGTTTTTATTAAACTTGGTAAACACATTCTCTTTGATGTGTTACGGTATCGTTTTTAAGTCAGCCGCCATTACTGTCAAGTTTTTTTTTTTTTTTTTTTTTATGGCATCAAGAAGGCAAATGAGCACACAGGCCACCTGATGGTAAGTGAAAACTGTGACCCATAGACATTCGCATTCACAAGACTGCAATCTTGAGACTGCAAATGCGTTGCCAACCCTGAGGACTAAGATGGAATGCCTCTATGCTAGTTATTTCACCGGCTGTCTTATCCCCAAACCGGAACACAACAAATAAATAAAATAAAAGTAAGTAAGAACTATCAAAACGTTGAAAATACGTAAACACGTCAATAACAAAATGGTTAGAATAGAGGCCCGGTGGCCCTAGACAACATAATTAACGCTATCGTAAACGATTTTCATAAACGGTTCAAGATTATAGAATTGATACAAGCGCTTGACGACAGCCTACGTCAATCGAATATGTTTACGATAGTTACGATCTCGCAATACATCTTGTCTACGGCCACCGAACCGCTTACTATTAAAGACGCATAGATAGGGTATTTCTTAGACTTGTTTCACAATCGATTCCGTAAGCCTATCATCGACATACTCCAATAAAAGGTTAACCAGACTTAGGTTAATTAGACTCAGCACAGATTCTTAACTTAAAGTAAATAAAAAAGAGAATATCTATACAGTTGATAAATAAACGACGAGCTCGTCAGGTTACCTCATTTTAAAAGAAAATACAAAAACCAACACACTTAACGTATCGCACGAACGTAAGCACAGATGCCTTTGATCTCCGAAGCAAATGACTTTAAAAGGAACCTTATTTAAAGGAATCCGTGCATTCGATACGCCGTCGGCCCTTTCAATATAGCTACTCGAGACACGCACCCGTATGTAAATATTTCATCCCTTCAACGGGAAAAGGAAAGAGAATCGCGAATCGTAAAATTCAGCCGTCGTTTTGTGCACGGAATAGGCGAGTAGCGATTTATGCGACGAGTCGTAAACTCTTTTGAAAGCATATTTTACGTATGAATATTAATTACATACATACATAACATCACGCCGTCATTCCCATAGTAGGGTAGGCAGAGCTACAGAAATACCAAGAAACACCTACTATTTTCTTTTCTATCACTCAAAATGTATGGGATGACATTCTCTTGCGTTACGATAAACTCTACTCAACTGTCATCCTACACATTTTGAGCGATAGAAAATAAAAACTATAGGAGTGTTTGCATCTTGGCTAGGGCCCCAGAAAGACTAAAGGGTTGTACTAAGACTAACTCCAACCTGTAACAGATCTCTTCCTGGGCTCGGATTCTGCACGGTAATAACGATATCGTATTTGACGTGTTTCCGTATTGTCAACGTTTTGATAGCTCTTATGTCTTTTACAATAATGGTGACTGTGACATAAACGATTCTAAAATATGTCAAACGCGATATCGTTACAACGCTGTTGAATAGGGGCCCTGATAACACGTCAATATTTTGGTAATGGCGATGGTTGCTAGAATTTAAAAGACAATATGAACAAAGTACACCACTGAAATTAGATGGGCATAATATATCGGTATTTTAGGGGACATACTGAAGAATGTCTTACTCTATCTAATACTATTACCATTTCGGTCTCAGTTGTAATTGAATACTAGGTATGTTAAGCGCATCTTTTATTGGTGGTTTATTGACTATACTCGTAACTCTGAGATTACTAGGAGAGCAAATTGACATGTTCGTAGATTGAATAATATTACTTTTATTTATTTATTTAAACTTATTTGCATAAAGCAATTAAGTACAAATGGCGGACTTAATGTTCAAGGGCATTCTTTACCTTTTTACTTTATATATAGATAGACATCCAATAGGCATAAACTCATACTTATGTCAATTTAAGAATATTATATTTATAAATGAACAGGTTATTATGACATAACTATGAAGTTCTGTTTACGCTCAGAGAAAAAGACAGAGCTATATAATTGCCGTAGCTCTATCCTTTACGCTCACCGTAAAATGAACAGCATAGCTAAGTCATAACAACCGCCAGATACGGCGATGCGTAGTACTAATTACGATTGCGCTTGTTCCTGCAGGTACTTATGAAGCTTTCGCTTGAAAGCCAACTTGCTTGAGGCTTGTCTGATGTTAAGTGGGAGCTCATTTCAGAGACGGATGACCTTAAGGGTGAATTAGACATAAAACTAGTATGCTGGGTAGAAATAGAAAATTTCAAAGAACGAGAGGAACGCTGTTCACAGCCCGGACCCGTGGCCGGGTTAGAATAGTGCCGCTCCATGTCTTCCCGTGGATGTCGCAAGAGGCGACTAGGGCAATAATGGCTTGTAGTACTGTTAGGCGATGGGCTTGCAACCTGTCACTAATACGCTGGTAAACATCTTAGCCTGATTGTGCAAAATGTGGTTACAGAATTGTAAACAGGTCTTTTTAGAGTTGTTGGTATTTCTGTAGCTCTGCCTACCCCACTCTGGGAATGAAGGCGTGATGTTATGTATATCAATTATCGTTCGGTTAAAATCGGATCGGCTATGAAAAGAGCGAGTGGGACTGAATTACCGCAGGCAGTTGTAAAAGTTGCACTGTACCTTTATTATCAGCTGGGTTCGGAAACTCGATTCGATATTTCCCTAAAGTCGGGCGGCGTGAACTGTATGGAGACGCCCCCAATTTAATTTTCCTAATTAAATTCCCGGGATTTCTAAATTTAATATCATGTCCTCCACAACACATTTGACGACACGTTGGCCTAGTTAGGAGTGACCCTGCCTCCGAAGCCAACAGTCCTGGGTTCAAATCCCGGTAAGGGCAGATAATTGTGTGATGAGAGCGAATATTTGCTCCTGAGTCTTGGATGTTTAATATACATATATGTATTTAAGTAAGTATGTTTTCTCTATAAAAGTATGTTTATCGTTGTCTAGTACCCATAGTAAAAGCTTAGAGCTTAGTTTGGGACTAGGTCAATTTGTGTGAGACTGTCCCTTGATATTTATTAATTTATTTTATTAAGAAATTATGTTACGTACTGTAAGCTAAAATTATGTGTGTTTTTACCTTCTCGTATTGTTTTATGCAATCCCGGAATCCCGGAATAGCCTCGGAGCTACCCCCGAATTTTCCTAACTCTTGCCGGGTTTTGCCAAGTTTACGTAAATATACCTAATTTCCGAATTAGCACCCAATTTTTTAAGACCAACTATCGCCTGTAACTTAAGCCTGATCCAACGTCCAACATGCCAGAGTCCGAGCCTGTGTTTTATAGTCGACTGACGACGATAAAGCTCATAATGCACCGTTCTTTACTTGAATTCTTATACGATAAAACGCGTAGCACGTCTAATGTTATTTTAACACGATGCTATTTAGGATGTGTATAATGTATGCTTGCCTTGATATATTAACGATTTCGGTACATTAGTATACTAGTTCTAATTCTTTCACCCTTTAGGCAATTCAACTGTGGAATGATCTTTCACTCCAAGTTAGGCAAGCACAAACTAAACTCTCGTTTAAACGCACGATCCGCAAACATTCTGTTGATAACCTTTTAATAAGTCTCTGCATTGTGTTCAAATAGTGGGTATCTATGTATCATTACATGTATTACTTACTTATTTACTTATATTGCAAAAATCATTGAAATTACATTGTGTCATAAAGAGTATTTGTTTTCCTATTTAGTATTAGTTTACATACATATATACATAACGTCACGCCTTCATTCCCAGAGTGGGGTAGGCAGAGCTACACACATACCAACAACTCTAAAGACTTACTGATATTTCTGTAACCACATTTTGCACTAACAGGCTAAGAGGTTTACTAGTGTATTGTAGTGTAGTGTAGTATTAGTTTAATTGTGAGTAAAGTTTCATTTTGATCGTATCCTTTTTAGAACCAACTTTGTGTCTGTTTGGCCCATGGCTAAACTGGTAGTTTTTTTTTATGTTAAGGAGAAGGCACACGAGCACTCAGGCCATCTGATGGTAAGTGGAATCTGAGACCCATAAACATTTGAATTCTCAAGACTAATAATCCCAAGACCTCAAATGCGTTGCCAACCCTGAGGACTAAGATGGAATGCCTCTATGCTAGTAATTTCACCGGTTGTCTTATCTCCACACCGGAACACAACAATGCGAGCACTGTTGTTGTTGTTGTTGTTGGAGTATGCCTTAAGGAATTAAATTTGTGTATTGTGCAATAAATTTTAAATAAATAAATGTATTTATGTTTGAAAACACCTATCGTAGGCATAGCCAAGATGCACACTCTGCTTAAGTAAGATCCCGTTTTCTGTCGACTCGAAATGTATGGAGTTGACATATGCGGTAGGTACGGCCTATCATCAGTTAACGTCAATCCGTCGATTTTCAAAAATCACTATCGTTAGGGCCAATATTTGTTTGTTTGTGCGACACTAAACTAAAAACAAAACCATTTCAATAGTGACATTATTGCGGTTAAATATAATTTACTTTAGAATGAAATTATTTTTTGTATAGTGTCACTCTCGAAATAAACGCGCGATGCTTCGTTTAAATCTTGCACTTGTGAATTAATTTCATTTATTGTCCTGCAGTGGACGTCTTGCGGCTGATGATAATCGAAATAGGGTGATGATAATATTAAATATTTGAAGTTGATCGTAATAGCAATATTATGGTGTTAATAAGCTGGGGTGTTAGCATGACATGCTTAAAGGATTCAGTTTATGAGTATAAGAAGAAGAAGAAGAAGAAGAAATACATTTATTCAAAGCTATAAGACACCCATACGTGTAAATAAAACATTATACACAAAATAATATTAAGGCAACCGGAAAAGTGTGTCGTCACGGCAGTGAAACGGACTCTGGCTCATCAAAATGCTGAGGTGTCAGACACCTGCAGCGCTGATTTCCAGGCAGAACCGACAGACAGCTAAGGGACAGCTATAGCAGTTACTCGGATCTGTCTCTTTCTCTCACCGTAAACTAAATTGTCACGGCAACCTTCTGATCTGATTATGAAATTGGAAAATGGCATCAGGATTCCGGTCAACTCTTGGATGTGTGATATGTTTTACAATGTGCAAAATAAATATACATAATCAGGGGACATTCTCTCACAAATTGACCTAGTCCGAAACTAAGCTCTAGGCTTGTATTATGAGTACGAGACGGCGATAAATATACTAATACAGCGAAATATATAGTTATACACATAGAAAACATCCAAGACTCCTTGCATTCATCACACAAATATTTGTCTACACCGGGAATCGAACAGCGAACCGTTACCTTCGAAGGCAGGGTCACTATAAACTAGGCAAGAAACAGTCACGTCATTTGTTATTGTATATTTAAACAAGATAATAAAATAACACGGCAAAATACTGCATAACACGTAAAAGCCGCAGTCAAATAAGTTATTGATCGGATCCATAAACAGTGGTTTCGTTTGCGGAACTCCAGTATAAAGCCCGTGGGCATAATGTTTCAATGCTAAAGTCGTAAATCGCATTCCCGCATAACCAAGCATAACGTACGGTTGGCATGAGTATACTTTACAGTTGCGACACAGAATTCTTACTGTTTTTTTTTTTTTTTTTTTTTTTAAGTAAGGCACACGAGCACTCATGTCACCTGATGGTAAGTGGAATCTGAGACCCAGAGACATTTGAATTCTCAAGACTATAATCCTAAGACCTCAAATGCGTCGCCAACCCTGAGGACTAAGATGGAATGCCTCTATGCTAGTAATTTCGTCGGTTGTCTTATCCCCACACCGGAGCACAACAATGCGAACACTGTTGCTTGGGTCTTATGCACTTAGGTGTTTTATTGTATGTAGATCGTGACGTTCCTTAGTTTTGAAATAAAAATTCATCTAAATATCAGAGCCTGATTGTGCAAAATGTGCTTACAGAATAGAGAACATGCATGAAAATCAGAATTGAGTTTCATTGATACGATTTAGGAAAAAATGAAAAAAAAACATAATACGTTATATATTATATAACCCAATACACTACATTTTGACCCGTTTATTAAGATTTTATACAGAATCAAAACTTGTTAAACTATTATAATGTTTAGATTGTTTTTTTCGTCATCCTTCTTTTTTCACGTAATATATATTTTTTTTATCACAGGACAATGTTACACAAATTGACCTAGTCCCAAACTAGGCTTGTACTATGCGTACTAGACAACGATAAACTTACTTATATAGAGAAATATATACTTAAATACATAGAAAACATCCAAGACTCAGGAATAAGTACTCGTGCTCATCACACAAATATCTGTCCTTACCGGGATTTGAACCCAGGACCCCTAGCTTCGAAGGCAGGGTCACTACCAACTAGGCTAGCGTGTCGCCAGACGGAATTCAACGATATTGGATTAAACATAGTAATTTACGAAATATATGCAGATTTCATTATAAGGTCCATATATTTTTAACATGTAACAACAGCTGTGACGTTATTCCTGTCATCGATTTTGTATAGAGTGTTTTTGCAGGGGTCTGAACTATGACTTTTTTAAGCTTTATATGTGATGAAAAAATTACAGAGAAATATTTCGCGTATACAAGTAATTCCTCTCTTTCATAACACCTTCCAAAGAGCGTAAGAAAATATTATAAACAACTCTTTTTAGAGTTGTTAGTATTTTTGTAGATCTGCCTACCCCACTCTGGGAATAAAGGCGTGATGCTATGTATGTATCAGGGCCTCTATTCCACTCGCCAAAACCATATTGTCTTTGACGTGCTATGGTATGGTTTTAACTCGGTCGCCGTTACTAGTAAATTAACAAGTTTAATTATGTATAAAATACTTTTCATCCTTTAACCAGTTCAGTGAAGGTCGTTCTATACTCGGATTTTAGACTACTAGGCAAGTAGTATACTAGACAGCACAGTACAAGACGTTGCGATAAGGTTTATGTTCGATTGCAAATGTGCAGTTAACAGTGTCTTCGATTGTAACAATGTACAGTGTAAAAAGTATTTCAGCCAAATTCTATAGGACTCGCAAAACATATGAGAGCGAACAAACCAGATGGCCTTTTTAAGCAATATGTTATTGTATATATTAAGCCCACGTTAGTAATTAACGAAAGATAGGAAACAAAGCTAAGCATCAAACCACGCGTCAGCTATATAAAATTAAAAAAAAACCATTATATTCAAACACTTTAAAGGATTACTAACCGATAGGAGTCAGTGGTATATAATTATTTAATTTTATAACTATTCATGTTTATACTAAAAAACTCTTCTCCTACATTTCAACTTAGGAAGAATAACGAACGTACATACATATAAATACATATGTATAAACCGTTTGAAATTCTATATTTGAAATGTGACGTAAGTTCCATATTACTTTGGTATGCAACTACGTACAATACTTTTAGTTGTACCTTGTACACTATTAGTTCAAGGAAGTATTTGTAAATTTCATTTTCACGAGATACACACAATAATAAACTTTAAAACTCTCGGATTTATTACGATTATGTTAAAACATTTCAAGTAATAAGTATTCTATTCTATGTATATGCTTCTGTCGCTAGATTTTTCGTTACAATTAAGTCCTCTATAGTTTTGTAATAACAAAAAGTCGCACGGAGCTACATACTAATGGATAGCTTTGTTTGATTGTTTTTGTTCTCAATATGTTTGCTTAGAGTATAGAACGCAACACTGCACATCTTTTTTGTACCTTTAAGTAAGTTTATTAATATTTTTATACCAGGCAGCAAAATGACATATTAACGACGAAAGTATACATTGAATCCTTAACGAAGCGAAGGATTCTAAAATATAAACCTTAACTTAGTGAGGGATTCAAGTGTTAACGCCCAAGTTGGAAATAATTTTGCTGCCGTTTGACACGTACTGCTTATCACATCACTACGAGGAAAATAAAAGATCTTAGTGATGAAACAAGTTAAATTTTTTACACTCTCTAAAATTGCTGAAATTATCAAAGTTAACAGGCAACAAAATGTCCTCGAACAAAAAAGTGCCACTTTGATCCCTCTTAGCAAGTAAGAAAAGTCCACTTTCCGAATAGGTGAAGTGAAAAAGTGCTTTATGCACTAAGTTGCAGATTAAGGTAAATACCCAAACGGGTTCCTTGTGGCACTCCCAATGTAATGAGATTTAAGATTAAATCGTCTTGTCTCGTGTTTGCTAATATGTTTTTTGACCATTTGTTACTAGTTACAATGTATTCTTAGTAAATAAAAATATGGCGACCAAGAAAGAGCAAACGCTTTTTTTTAATGCGGATTATATCAACCTGTTTGTAAATATTTTCATAACAATACATTTGCTACACGATATGACTAAATTGAAGAAATACAATCGTATAAGAGATAGACGTAGCGAGAATAACGAGGAAAAGGCGCATATCTACATTTGTCGTTGATAATAATTTGATCTTGATTGGCTCCAACGTTAACTGGCGGTAGAGGTCTCGCACTGATCTCCTTAACTCCAACCCATTGGACTCTGGAACTAAAGACTATGATTTTTACATCACACTACAACGTATCTTTTAAGTAAAAAATAATGTTCGAGATGCATAACAGTTAGATAGTAAAAGTTCCGTCGAGTAAATTGTAATTTCTTCAGTCGGCAAAAAAGTAATTCTAAAAAGGCTTTTTTCGTTCAAAATAAAAATATTCTTGGCCTAAGTATATCATACTAAAAAAAAGTGTTTTCCTCGCGTTGAAAATAGCACTTTACCTGCTTTGACAGAAAGTGCAATTTATGGAATAGCAGGTACACTAAAAAGCCTCAACTACGGTTCGGCCGTCTATATGACTCTCATAAATCGCGTTCTTTTTACCATCGATAACAAAGTAGTAAGTAGTAAAAATCTATACATATAATTATTAGCACATACGTACCAACATAAATAGATGTTGCTGTAGCCAAATGTACAACTTAAAAACACAAACTGTCAAACTGTTTTGTAAAAACTTAATAACAAATTTTGGTTAAGAACGTTTTTTAGGGTTTCGTAGACAAATGGCAAAAAACGGAACCCTTATGGATTCGTCATGATTGTCCGTCTCTCTGTCTGTCTGCCGTATGTCACAGACACCTTTTCCGAAACTATAAGAACTATACTGTTGAAACTTGGTAAGTAGGTGTATTCTTTTTTTTTTTTTTTTTTTTATGTTAAGGAGAAGGCACACGAGCACTCAGGCCATCTGATGGTAAGTGGAATCTGAGACCCATAGACATTTGAATTCTCAAGACTATAATCCCAAGACCTCAAATGTGTTGCCAACCCTGAGGACTAAGATGGAATGCCTCTATGCTAGTAATTTCACCGGTTGTCTTATCCCCACACCGGAACACAATAATGCGAACACTGTTGCTTGGCGGGTGGTTAATGGATAAGATGGTGGTAGCGATCCGGAGGGACCCTGCACAGGGTCCTACCACCACTAAATGAATGAATGTATTCTGTGAACCGCTAAGATTTTCACACAAAAATGAAAAAAAAAACAATACAGTTTTGGGTTTCCTCCCTACTTAGAACTGAAACTGAAAAAAAAAATTCTTCGAACCCATATGTGTGGAATATCTATGGATAGGTCTTCAAAAATTATATTCAGGTTTTTAATATCATTTTTTTCTAAAGTAAATAGTTTGCGCGAGAGACACTTCCAAAGTGGTAAAACTTGTAACTTCTAAAATAAGAGAATGATAAAATTTGAAAAAAATATGATTTACATCACCATGCAAACTTCCACCGAAAATTAGCTTGAACGAGATCTAGTTAGTAGTTTTTTTTAATACGTCGGAAATCGTCTTGCTGCTACGGAACCCTTCATAGGCGAGTCCGACTCGCACTTGGCCGCTTTTTTTTACATCCAAACTAGTTCATAAAGCAACCACAACTTACACAGTAAAATTACGTTATGGAGTCTGGCCATCAGCCTCTTCAGGCATTCTGCTTCGTTTTGAGCGCATTGTCCACAGTAAAGCAAAGATATCATAGCCAATGTGTAGTTTATCACCATTATGCCTAATCCTGCGTTTCCATCTTGCTAAAATTAAAAGACAAAAAAGTGAGGAGTATAATAATTACTGAGAGCCGTTTTCAGAAAAAAAAAGAATTGGCATAATATTATGTAAAACTCAATTCTTTATACTATTGATTTTACCATTTTAATTTAGGATGCCAATTAACATCAGATTCAGTAGTTTTTCATTTAACATTGATAGGTCATGACTTGATAGTGACTTGACTGTGTGGACGACTGAACTGTTTTGGATAAAAACTTTAATATAATTAAAATAAATAACAAATATGAGGGGACAATCTCACCCAAACTGACCTAGTCCCAAACTAAGCTCTCGGCTCGTACTGTGGGTACTAGACAACGATAAACATATTTATAAAGAGAAATACATAGAAAACATCCAAAACTCAGATTAAATATTCGCGCCCTTCACTCAAATTGAACTCAGGACTGCTGGCATCGGAGGCAGGGGTCACTCCCACCTAGGCCAACGTGTCGTTCCAAATATGGAACCGATTCGGATATATTCTTTTTATGAACGTGCAATATTTGTATGTACTCGTATGTTCGGATCAATTCTTGCAAGAATGATGAACCACTTCCCGGAGACCAATTGATCTGGAATTTGGTATACCTACTTAACTTCCATAACACTAAAACATCTACGAGCTGGTTTGATGATGGAGTAGGAAGGTGGATCTGGGTCATACACAGATGTAGGTTACCGTCTTTCCTGTGAACACACCGAAAGTTAACGTTTTTAAGGCCTAATTTTCTGGCTAAGGCCATACCCGCAAAATCGCTCAGGACTGCTTTAGACATACATACATAACATCGCGCCTTAATTCCCACAGTGGGGTAGGCAGAGCTACAGAAATACCAACAAATCTAAAAAGACTTGTTGATAATTCTTTAACCACATTTTGCAGAAGTAGGCTAAGATGTGTATTAGTGACAGGTTGCAAGCCCATCGCCTAACAGCACTACAAGCCCTTATTCCCTTAGTCGCTTCTTACGACATCCACGGGAAGACATGGAGTGGCACTATTCTAACCCGGCAACCACACGGGCTTTAGACATATCATATAAAAGATAACTTATATGCACACAAGCTCTTCACTATTGACCACAGGAGAGATAACTTTTGTTTTTAAGAGTGTGTATGACCCATCTCCACTATACTTAAAGTAATCCCACCGTGCTTAGACTCATTAGCTTGGTATTGATTAGCAGTTAAATACTTCGCAATAAAAAGCACAGTCAACAAAATGAAGCTTGAACAGAACCTTATTTAATTAATAACAGATAGTTAAAATAATGGAACACTGATTATAGAATCTAAATTTGTTTAATTCCAAATTCTTGTTTGTCTAGAGATGTTTACAAATATTTTTAAATTAGAAAACACTGATCCGAATAGGCTCCAACATAAATTTCAAAAAGTTAAATCAACAATACCATCTACTTTATATTTGGTGATTTCGGCGGCCTAAATTGCTTCAATTAGGTATTAGTTAATTAAATAATTGAAAGCAGTTATGCTCAGTGTCACAATAAGATAATTGGCTCAAAGTTCTATCTTCTGTAGATTTAGTAATTAAGTAAGTCAAAAAGTTCCCCAGAGACTCTTAAGAACAAAAATATATCTACGTTTCAGAATAAAATAAGTTAAATAAAAAACATACACATGTACATAAGTTTCTTAATTTTTGTCCTAAACGATGTACCCTTTTTTTGAAAACCCCCTAACTACGTTAAGTATTGGAAATCAAACTGGTGAAACATACAAAATAATGAAGTCATGTTATTACGGTTCTTATTTAGTTTGTAGGTGTAAATGTATTAGATATAAAATGATTACTATCAATGGCCTTCCGATCTGTATCATAAAAGACGACATTATTATTCTGTAATATTTGGCCAGTTAGATTCCTGGTTACAGCATACGAATTTTAAAAACTCCACAAATGCAGCATTTTATCGTTTTTAAAACTAAAATTAAGTCTCCTTTGTGTCTAATTTGCTACCTATTTCCGATATTAAAGTCCACGTGGCGTTATTTTCCATCTTGTGCACTCTTTTACGAATGAATATTTAATACCATATTTACAAGGCTTTATTTTGTGAATCGTACCTTAGAAACAAGGTTGGCAATAACCACGTAACTTGAACCAATGAAGTAACATGTAAGAACAAACAGCGAAAACCAAATCTGAAAAAAAAAAATGATTACAATTTATCAAAATACTAGCGACCCGCCCTCGCTTCGCTCCGGATTAAAGTATTATACATATAACCCTTCCTCTTCAATCACTCTATCTATTAAAAAAAACCGCATCAAAATCCGTTGCGTAGTTTTAAAGTTGTTAGCATACATAGGGATATAGGGACAGAAAAAGCGACTTTGTTTTATACTATGTAGTGAAGGTCGATGCAATGATACAATAGATGAAGTAGATTCTATAAAATTATGGGTCACTCTTAACTATATAGACATAAGGCCGTAAGTAAACCGTTTTTCAACAAAATAATTTTAATTGTTGAACAAAGTATTTCGTTTAACAAATTAAATCTAGACCTGTGTCTAAATGAAAAGGAGTAATACCTGAATTCCAAAGCATTGTCTCAACAATCCGCCGCACAATACCAAGCCATTGTACGCCGAGCTCCACTTCCGCAAGTCCTCCCGTAACCGCGAGCAGGTCACTTCGTCGATGCCTTCCTTCATGCCATCAAGGGTCTCCAAAATCGTTGTCAACTCGGTATTAAGATGCATCAAACATATAATTACTACTTTTATAAAGACATTAAACATTAGAAATTCGAACTGGAAACGGATTTCCCTCCAAAACGACATTGAAGTTTGGAAGAGAGCGAAACAGGCATTAAAAAGGTGATTATTATGATATATACTAATCAAATCTGGTGTACTAATTAAAAATGCTACCATGTAGCAAAAAATAAGGAATGCTATGATGATCAGAGTGTTTTTCTTTAAATTCTTCACCCTTCTATCGTACGCAACAGCTCCTGCGCAATGTTCGCGGAGTTTGCCGATGTTGAAATCATATGCTCGCGTTATTGCAAAAAAGACTGGTATCAAAGAATTGACGGTTGTTAATATAAAATAACAATAAATATATACAGACGATTGCAAGCTTGATTCGTAATTGTAGGTGATAGTTATAGCGGATACACAGGCACCGATATTTAATACAAACATACTGATCGCCCTGACCACGGCCAATAGTCTACAACCATTTTTCAACATATAAAAATTTCGGTAAATGCAAAACAAGTTTTCTATTGCTAGTAACAACTGTAATAAAGTTATTTTAGTCATTTTAGATGTGGGCGCGTCAGGTCTGATCAAACAGTCAAATGATTATAAAGTGATTCATAAGTTATTTGACTTGAAAATAAATTCTGTCCTTTAGAACAATTACTTAATTGTCTTGCTGTAACGAAAATTGATTGATTAAGTTGTTATCTTTAGACTGTCAAAGTGTCAACATAGCACGTAAAAACTCAAACATAATAAAGAAGGGAGGTAAGCAAATAAGCAATAATTTCAAACTTTATATTCCGTTCTATAAACCATTAATGAATTATGTTATTATAAGCGATTTAATTAATTATCATTAGCGATAAATTATACTAAAATTACTATATAATAAACATTTTGATCCAATTCAATATATGTACCTTGGTAATTAAAATTCAGATGTTTTTTATCATTGAATTTATATTTTACATGGATACAGAGAAATACTTTATTGGGTACCTAGAGTCATCCCACAATAAATTTGCACAAGATATTAAACGGCATCCCATAAAATACCCTTAAAATCTGTGTTCTTTCATGTCACTCAAACATGACATATTGGTATTATGTGGATATTTAGTTGAGGGTTTTTTAACGATTCCTATTTTCAAAATGGGTAAACCTATTAAAAGTTGAGTTAAAGAACTTATTTTCAAGATGATAATTTCCATTTCCAAAAGGTAAAAGAAGAAATGGAGTCCGTCCGTAAGCAAAAGCAGCAATGTTTACATGAAATGCTAAACACTACAAGTAAGTCCCGATAAATTCCCTGCAAACCAAAACACTTTTTTAATTCTTCATTACAGATGCTTAAGCGATTATAGACCTGAACAATCTTCCTAAGTTTATTATTAAACAGAATACAGTTTAATTCAGTTGCATCAATGTCACCATTTGAATTGTTAACTTTGCTCAAAAACGACAATACAATTGAATTTATATGTTTTAATGACAGATTAATTAATCTAATATAAACACTGAATGTCAAAAGTTCCACAAAATCGAAATTCTTGCCATGGCGTAATAATTACGATAATTATAGTGATAAATGCGATCTCGTAAAACGTTTTGAAATATGTTCTACACCCAAAAAGATTCCCATTGAAAGGAGAAGATTGAAAACTAGAAACACCATTACAAAGTAAGTGTATAAAGCCAGCCTTTTGACAGATTTCTTGTAAATAGCCCCTTCGTTGCAAAATTCGTGTACAGCGCTAATCTCACTGACAAGACTTACAAATGATTTAGATTTCCGGACAGCATGATAAAAAGCTAACAAAGATTGAGCTGTTATCAGAGTAAAGTAAGTTAAGAAGTTCATGAATATTGCGTTAATTTTCAAATTTGCCATTTTCATGGCCAGCGTTGATTTCCATTTATAAACTGCTACAATATAACAAGCAACTGTAATAATAATACGTAGTATGACTACTTTTTTCCTTAACTCGGTAAGTGACGCGAAGTTTCGGTGAATGCACAAAATGTTTTCTATTATAGTCAATATGTTTATTAGACAGACGATGGCCATTTTAACGAAACTAATACGCATGGAAGAAACAAACGAAATGGTAAAGAAAAGGATAAATTTTAAAGTAAAAAATATCCATTTAAAAGGTAGATATTATTTGATGTTTTCAGTTCTAAACTGTGACAACTCATTTTCGTATAGATAAAATATTGTTTGGCCATAACTTGCCTGATGGATTCTGTCCGAGATAATTATATTGGTAGAGTACGTGGGCATAATGAACATAAACACATTAAAAGTAGATTATTTTTTATTGCTAGAGTCACATTTACAAGTCATTATCATAAGTTCTTTAACCTATATTATTGTTTTTCCCATAAATTATACTTTTTGTATATTATGATACATCATTATAGTATAGTTATTTATGCAACTGTCTCATAATGAACGGTATTGGCTCTAGGCTAAAGTATTTTGGATTTAGCTCTAATGATACCCGATAACATAAATTCAGTCGACTAAATAGAGATACAATAAAATAATAACGCCGAACAGGGGGGTTATTATGTCATAACTATGCAGTTCTGTTTTCGCTCAAAGAAAAGGACAGAGCTATATAACTGCTATAACTCAGTCCTTTACGCTCACCGTAAAATGAACTGCATAGCTAGGTCATAATAACCCCCTAGTACGATTTAATCATACGTATACCAGAATCAGTTCAGAAATTATTTATTTTAGATCGAGTCGGAAGCCGAGAAATCCACTGTCACAGACTATAGTGCCCGGCCGATAGTTACAAAACCATGAAGTTTCTAAATAATTATAGTATTCAACAGGAAAATAATGCTCGGAAATATTAGCATTACTGTTTTACTCGTAATCACAGCCTGCGAAGATCTGCGTTCCAGGCCAAATAAACAAAAGGTATCAACCGATCGCAACGGCCCCGAAACAGGTATGAAATTTTATTACGTAGCGCGTTTTTTACTTTTAAAACCATGTTTAGACTTGGATAACTAGCTCCAAACAGCCAAACACTCGTATAATTAAGTTCTTTCATGTTTTTTACTTTTTAAAATGTCATAAACTAAAACGCTTAACCTTTACGAACGTCGTTTACAGCGTATTTAAAAGTGTATCAAATAGTTTTACTATTTTTTAAACATATTGCGTTCATACATAAAATAAATGGCTGAATTAACTTAATTTATTGAAATTAGGTTTATAAGATTTAAATTTTGTGCTTTTATTTCATGTTTTATTTATTTTTAGCGACAGGAAGTGGCTGGAGTTGTATATAGATAGCGCGACCTATGTACGAGTAATACTCGTCCCGCAATGTCGCGTCGTTTTAAACGTTGTCCGATTTTTCCGATTTTTGAATATGTTGTAGATATTATGAAAAACTTTTGTTTTTAAAGCATTGTACCTCTTTTGACCTCACGCCACACGATTGACCACACGCTAGCCTCGTTAGTAGTAACCCTGCCTTCGAAGCTAGAGGTCCTGGGTTCAAATCCCGGTAAGGGGAGATATCTCCGTGATGAGCACTAGTATTTTTTCCTGAGTCTTGGATGTTTTATATGTATTTAAGTATATATTTCTCTACATTTGTATGTTTCCAGTACCCATAGTACAAGCCTAGAGCTTACTTTGGGACTAGGTAAATTTTTGTGACATTGTCCTGTGATATTATTATTATTATTATTTATTATTTTATGGAAATAAAAGATATATTTTTAATCAATATTCAGAAACTGCTGGTAGTGCAATGCGTCAGGTTTGACTTCTTACCTGCTACTTTAGGTTATAATTTTAAACGTATATAATTAAACTACATGATTGAATTGCAGTAAAATGATCGTGTAAGAAACAATGGTTGATAATATTTGCAGCAGAAGCGTCATCTCTACCGGCAACATCGTCAAGATCTTTATCCTGATAGGCTCGGTAGCTGTTTGCCGTTGGAAGTTTTTTATTGACTGTCTCAATTTTAACGCATCAGAACCTGAAACTAAATTAATATTTTATTTTATATTTTAGATGGCTTGGAGAAAGAAAAAACAAGTAACTAAACAAAAAGACGACATGCATCTGGCTGACCTAATGTCAGATGTAATGAAATGGTCCCAGCTCACCAAGTTGCTGGTAGTAAAACCTGGGCTGACCTTCCGCAGGGACCGTTTGGTAACCTAACAGCAGGCCACATAATGCCATTGAAAAAAAAAACAAGAGCAATAAAAAACAACAATAAAATATTTCGAAGAAAAATTAATAACAGCATAGCCAAAAATATTAACATGTTTCCAATGCCAACAAAAATTTCAACAGTAAGTACATTATGACAAAAAAATATAAACAACTGTGAAGCTCAATACTGCACATGCGTTGTTGATAACCCCCAGCCCTTGCAGTGAATGCCTCTGCTAGTCGTTCACACAAACAGTCTGAATTCTTTATTACATAAACCCCTCATTCATAAACGCATAACAAACCTATTTTGGTTGAAGTATTCTTTGTCTCTTTCAGTCAAATTCAAATGTCACACTGACAGATAAAGACAAATCATATTTTAAGCACACTTTAGCTATTGCGCGTTTGTGAATAAGAGGGTAAGAGTATGACGTTTTTTTTTTTTTCTTTTTTTTTATGTTAAGGAGAAGGCACACGAGCACTCAGGCCTCCTGATGGTAAGTGAAATCTGAGACCCATAGACATTTGAATTCCTCAAATGCGCTGCCAACCCTGAGGACTAAGATGGAAGGCCTCTATGCTAGTAATTTCACCGGTTGTCTTAATCCCACACCGGAACACAACAATGCGAACACTGTTGCTTGGCGGGTGGTTAATGGATAAGATGGTGGTAGCGATCCGGACGGACCCTGCACAAACGTTTATTAAAAATGTCAGCTCGGTGTCTTAGTAAGTAACGAAAGGTTTCTTATTGGGATAGTAGTGCCATAGTCTGTGTCAACTTAAATTGGAAAAGATATAAACAAATTAGAACTGTTTGACACATAACCTCAAATATTCAAAGGCAAACCTACGTCAAAGTAAATTATTTATCAAACTTACATACAAATCACGCCTTGATTCTCAGAGTAGGGTAGGCAGAGCTACAGAAATACCAACCACTTCACAAAGAGTTTTTGGTAATTCTATAACAAACAGGCTAAGATTTTTACCAATGTATTAGTGACAGGTTGCAAGCCTATCGCCGAACAGTACTTCAAGCCCTTATTCCCTTAGTCGCCTCTTACGACATCCACGGGAAGACATGGAATGGCACTATTCTAACACGGCAACCACACGGGCAAACCAATTGGCAATCAAACATGTTATTTAATCTTGAACTTAATGTTAAAGTAATTATTAAGTGTATAAATCAATACAAAGACCTCACTTGATCGTTAAATCCAATTCCAATTAACACAGACTTTAGTGATTGTTTGATTTGCGACTAGCTGATAGTCAATACTGCCCTGCTAACATAAAATGCAGTATCTCAGACAAAACTTCTGTAGCAAGTGTAACCTTATTACTAATGGTATAGGATTGAATCTGCTTTGGTCATTATTAAATCTGAGATACTGCTTTTTTGCTTAGGAGGGCAGAATAACCGCTGAACTTGTATTACAAAACTTACTTGGCAACAGTCTATTGTACAATCTTGCTAAGGATCTTGTTAAATTTTCCATTTCATTGTGTACTAACTGTCCATAGTAGAGTACCGATATTATGCTGCCCATGAAGTTGATTAGCTGAAGTGTAATCATTATATGGCTAGAGTTGTTTCCATAATCCTGAAGAAAGAAGAAAAAATTGCGGTCAAGCAAAAATTTTCAGAGGCCAGCGCTGGTAGAAACTCTTTTGATCCAGTCAATGGAAGAGATATAAATGAAGGAGTAATATATCTGTGACATTTTGACTATTTATAACTTGTCAGGTAATCAACAGCTACAGTACAGCCTCAGAAGCACTTACTTAATGCAAATGCATAGAGCACCTGTAGGCGGGCTACTATATTTGATCCCTAAAAACTACTGTTTCAATTAAACGATAATAACTTTATGCTTTCTGGTTATACAGCGTGTACCTACATTTCATATGGGCATATATTTTATCAACAGTTAAACATACACACATACACACTAATGAACGTAAAAAGTTGTGCAACAGCAACATTCTTACTAATCAATTCAGCAAACAATGTATCACAATTGCGCCAATGAAATAAAAGCATCTACGTAAACGTGATGTAATGAATTACTGTAAGTTTCTCACTGCCAAATTAAATAGATTACATGTGAGTACCCTTAATGTGTTAGGAAATGGCACTACTAATTGTAATAAAGATGAATAATTAATTATAAAACAGTCAACAACATAAGCAACATTTTTGAAAACTGTGCGGCCATGGATAAAAATACTTACTTTAACAATAGAAGTAATACCATGAAAGCACAAAAAGACATAAAATAATGACAAATTGAACAGCGTAAACACCACCTAGAACAATAAAAAACATAGTAGGAGTGATGACGTCACTTAGATGTTCGAAAATAAAGTTGTGTAGCGCATTATCGTTATAGTTTTCCACACTATCGTTTTACATTTTGATTTGTTGTCAATTTTAGTACCATATATTTGACTAGAAATATGTCAAATATATTTGATTCGGTAAAACAACTAGAGGAGGTAAATAAAATATAAACATACTTGAACCCCAAAACACTGCTTCAGGTTTTCACTACACGATGTTAAGTAATTAAATACTGTTACATTCTGATGTATATGTTCTTGTAGCCGACCGCAATGAATGGTAACATTTTCACCGTCATCAATACTTTCATTGCCATCAATAATTTTACCATGATCAATATTTTCACTGTCATCAACACTTTCACTAATAGTACTCAATGATGTTATTAATGTCAGGTTAATTTGTTGTAATGTCATAGTGATTAACCTGATTAAAACGTTAAAGTAAAGCAGCTCCACATATAGTTGTATTTCTCTACATAAAATTAGAATCACTCGTATGGCATCTAAAATATAAGTATACAGCTCGTAATCGAACAATATCATAGACGGATTTAATGAATTCGCTACTACAAATATTACTAAGGTTACAATTAGTATTGTTGAGTTAACCATACACTGCAAATTCATTTTTTTAAATTCCTTTGCATAGACATTTCCACGTTTGCACATTTCATGCATGTGATCTATGCCTATTATTACCAATTGAAAAGCATTTGAATTTCGAACACCAATAAAGAAACTAAGTAACGTCAGTGTTGTTGTCAATACATGATAAATCGCTTCGTAAATGAACATCATGGCGTTTTCACTGTGTTTTAGTTTTGTCCAATCAACATTCAAAACGCAAAGTGCAGTGCCAATTAAATTAACAATTGATATTATCACGATCTTTATTGCAATGAGCACTTGTGTAAATTTAGTAAAACAAAAGATATTCCGGTAAACACCCATAAAATTCTCCATGGCTGTCAACACATTTATTATTTTAATTTTTGACTTTAACTGTAACATTTTTATGCACGTCTCTTTAGAAAGGGGTTTTGTATGATATTAATTTTCGTTAGGATATTAATCGTAATATTAATTTAAGCACTCAGGCTAATAATAATTTTGTAAAGTAATGGAGCAACGGCGTTCCATTAGTGAATCGATGTGTACACTAACATGATTAAACATCCCACTGCGTTGTAAATTTTCAAATTCATTTCGAATCGTTTGTATTTCTACGTTTGGACAATCATGATCACCAATAAGAAAATTGGTGTGCTATGGACTAGCTAAAATTTAATAAATACATTAAGCTACGCGCCATTTGCTGTATTAGTTCATATTATTATAGTTGTAATGACTGACTTCATCAAGTAACGATAACGTTCTCGCACATCTTCTCTAGAGCAATAGACATTATTATAATATTAGCGTAACTGAATCTTATGATAATGATACATATGTGACAAAACAGCTCCTTAGGCATTGACTTTTTTTCTGCTGGTATGAGCTGTGGATTGGATCGTTTAAGTAATAATAACAAAAACAACTCACTAATCTTATTCAACAACGATTCAAAAAAATATCTATGTCGAACATTTTTTTTTAAATATTCCCTATATTTTTATCACCTATGTAACATTATGTATTTCTTTGTTGTTACCACACAAATACGACTTTAATATGGTTTTTTTTCCAAAAGAAACTGGACAATCAGTCTAGTTAAGGCACTCCAAATAAATGATAGGTAGAGTTTCACAAGGTTTCATATTGGGCCTGTCTTTATACCTTATCCTTTTCTCGTAGATAGGCCCTTTGGAATACACCTTGACCTTGTCGGGCTTCACTTCTTGCACTTAGTTGTCCGAATTTGCAATTTGAGATTTGCAAACATTGTAAGTTGGTAAAATTCATTAGTATTTAGCAATTACCTCACGAGCACGAGTCAACACCAATAGATCTAGAGGCAGCCGTTTTAAGTCCTACCTTATCGGACTATTGGAAAAAAGCAATGTGTATAAAAAGTATACCATTAATAGTTCTTAAATAAGCCAATCCGCCGAAGAGCAACTGCACTGAGATCATTCTCACCTTGATGTTTTAGGTTAAGGTCTAGCTGGGGGGCCATTTATAAAATGTAGAATTCAAAAAGTGTGATTGGTTCCACAGATCCAAGCGACTAAAGACAATAAAATACACAAAGCACCAAATAAATTTAAATAGAGAATAGTTTTTTTTAATTGATGGTAACGGCTTCGGAACTTAACACAGTATGGTCCGATATGCCCGATTTTTTTAGCTTCTAACTGCTTAATTTGAATGTATAGTACAAGACGTTTTGTGTGTACGAGAGCGAGCGCGAAAGAAGAACAAACCTAACGGCTGACTTACAGTTTTCTTCATCCATTGGAATTTAAAAAACTAACTAATGATAACTTTAGTGGTGGTAGGACCTTGTGCAAAATCCGTCTGGGTCGCTACCACCATCCTATCCTTTAACCTACCACCAAAGCAGTGTTAACATTGTTGTGTTGCGGTGTGGAGTTAGAATCATTCCATTGTTAATCCTCACGGCTGGCAATGTATTTATCTTGCAGCTTGTGAGTATTAAAATCTTTAGATTTCAGCCTCGACAATGCAAATGTGCATGGGTCACAGATCACACTTACTTTCTCCATGAAAACTTTGCTGTGTTTTTAAACGTGGGCTAGCTAGCAATAGTCGAGCAATGCAAATGTAATCACTGTTAATTTAGAGAATGAGGCCAATCATGAAGTTTGCTGAATCAAGGACGGTCTATTTACTCGTATAGCCAACATCAAAAGTAGGTGATCACTTTTGTAATTTATCGTAAAAGCGTATTTGAAAATCTAGTTTAAGATTGCTTACATGGCTGAAAAGCGACAAGGTTCAAAAGTGTTTACCTACTTTTGATGTTGACTGTACTTTGGAAGTGTTCAAGTTATAAGTATACATATAGGTTTACCATTATGTATACCTTGATATAAAATACTAACGAGGATAAGAAACTAAATATGTATCACTTCGCAGTAGGTTTACACATTACGCAGAAAAAAAAATGTTTTGAAATCTTTATTATTTTTGAATATGCTTACACAAATAAAGGATGATCCCATTAAAACTCACTTATTTATATTAGCACTACGCAATCATCGATATTCGATATTACATAACAAACAATATTGTTTCTTACCATTTTTCATGCTGGTTTTAATATCATTCAACATTTTAATATCTTTTTTTCCAAAATATAACAAGATGGAGCTTTACAACATGAATGAAAATATATTGGACTAGCTTCCGCCCGCGACTTCGTACGCGTATAAATCGGTTCCCGAGGGAATAGCGACATGAACGGTAGCCTATGTATTAATCCAAGGTATAAGCTGTTTTCATTCCAAACACCTAAATCCGTCTATTAGTTTTTGCATAAAAGTACGAGTATATGTTTGGCTCTGGATTAAAAACAGTATACAATTCTGCCCTCCTAAGCTGAAAATGAACATGGACAAGACGAAAGTCATGTCTAATGTCCATGTTGTGCCAACTCCCGTGATTGTCGGAGGCTCTGCACTCGAAGTTGTTGACGACTATGTATACCTGGGACAAACGGTCCAGTTAGGTAGGTCCAACTTCGAGAAAGAGGTCACTCGTCGAATCCGACTCGGCTGGGCAGCGTTCGGGAAGCTTCGCAGTGTCTTTTCGTCCAAATTACCGCAGTGTTTGAAGTCAAAAGTCTTTGACCAGTGTGTGTTGCCGGTGATGACTTACGGATCTGAGACGTGGGCGCTAACGATGGGCCTCATAAGAAAGCTCAGAGTCACTCAGAGGGCTATGGAGAGAGCTATGCTCGGGGTTTCTCTGCGGGATAGAATCAGAAATGATGATATCCGCAGTAGAACTAAGGTTACCGACATAGCCCGAAGAATAGCGAAACTTAAGTGGCAGTGGGCGGGGCACATTGCTCGCAGGACTGATGGCCGATGGGGCCAGAAAGTTCTCGAATGGCGTCCACGGACCGGGAGACGAGCTGTTGGTAGGCCTCCAACAAGATGGAGCGACGACATCGTAAGGATGGCGGGATCGCGATGGATGCGGAAGGCACAAGACCGGTCTAAGTGGAGAGCCTTGGGGGAGGCCTATGTCCAGCAGTGGACGTCTTTTGGCTGATATGATGATGATGAAGCTAAAACACAGTATGTCAGATTCAATTGCCAAAGTAGATTCAATCTTCTCTTGTTAGTAATAAGGTTTTGATTGCTACAGGAGACTTATTTGACTTACTGCTATTTGGCTTAGCAGGGCAGAATTTAAGATAGATGTCATTTCCATTACCTACATTATAACCTGCCTTAATTTAAGTTTCCTGTCAAACAATTTTTCGTTTTGAGTTACATCGTAATTTAGGACTAAGCTTTACACAATATGCATGGACTGTAGAAGAATAATCGTATTTGTTATAATTATAGTTAAGATATCGGGTAACAGTGACATCTGTAAAAACACAGTGGAGAGGATTTTAATTCTGATCGGTTCCATGATCATCTGGCGATGGAGATTTTTCACTGGTTTCACTAGTTCCGCCGTATCTTCACCTGAAAATGAAATGTAATCTCGTATGACCACCTATTTTAGTATTATTGTAGTTGCAACCTTATACAGTGTGTAGCCCAGAACCGGGGATAATATAAAAAAACACAGGCTCTACGAAAAAAAAAATATAACACGGGACGATGTCACACAAAATGACCTAGTCCCAAACTAAGCTCTAGGCGTGTATTATGGGATTTACAAGACAACGATAAGTACTTATATAGAGAAATATATACTTAAATATATAGAAAAAACCCAAGACTCAAATACTCGTGCTCATCACACAAAATTATCTGCCCTTACCGAGATTTGACCCTAGGACCTCTAGCTTCGTAGGCAGGGTCACTACCAACTAGGCCAACGTATCGTCGCAAGGTCACCGGTAATTAAATCATCATGGTCCCACTCAATTAAAATCAAAACTTAACTTTTGTTTTTTTTTTTCTAATAAACTTAATCGTAAATTCAATGTAATGCAAACAATAGTTCCTCTCAACTTGACCGATTGAGTTCGTTCTGCATCGTACTCATTCTCAGTTTAAATCTACCTTGTGCTGTCATGGCACCCTGTGCGAAAAATTCGTTACCTACTTTTTTTATTAACATTGTAGGCTGTTTTCACCAAAATTAAGGACTTCATAACATTAGATTACAGTGATAGTTACTTGAAATGTTCCAGGGAATCTTCATTAAAAAAAAAGTCCTGGTTTTGGGCCACACTCTGTAGAATTGACTATAGAGTTCCTTTTATAATTGGCATTATGTACTAAGTGGGTAAACCTGGAGACTCGGCAGGCTAAGTGAAGTTTATCAGGGGTCTTACCACGTGGTTTGGTTGGTTTTTGGTAGGGGGTATTATTGGTTGTTTACTATAAGAGCCACGTGGCGTGACCAATAAAACTCCTTTATCGAGCTTTGACGTAGTTGTTCCGTTTCCATTGACTGAAGAAAAATTTATCTGGTGGTTTTTGTTTTCTTTTAATTAAGAACCTAAGCAAATGAAGTATAAATAGCTTGTTTAAATTATGACTATAGAACTTATTAGTAAATAAATAAGGGCTATTACAAGTAGCTGTGGTTGTGTAAATTGAAGGAAATGTTTTTTTGTTGTTCAATAATGATTATTTGTATTGTTTTGTATTACTTTCCGTGATAATGTATCTGTTCACTTTTTACAAGCATCATATGACTATCCACTTTAAAAATGAATTTCTCAACCAAGCTATCAAAAACACTCCTTAATCACTTTTCAGCTCTAGATTTTAAGGTCCAAAAGTGGTTTAAGATTTTCTTGGTCCACTATACCTAAACGTGGAAGTCGAAATGCTATGCGAATAGTTATTGTATAAGACTCATATAACTGCCCATGTCACTGTCTGGATCTTGTCAGTTTTAGATTTCTAGCTATATAATTATTTCTTACTTGTCACCAGTGTAATATACAGCCGGGCCAACATCCTCGTTACCCCGTTCACCTCATTCCGCGCCTTCTGGCCCGTATGCAGTAAATACACTATCACCACCGAGGAACAACTGAGGAGTATTATCGAGTTCCAACCAATTGAATGAGTATTTTCCTGTTGGAGAAAAAGCATTTGATTATTTGATACCTAGTTATGCAGCTTCCTGCAGTCCTGGTAGAGAGCCCCAAAAAGGGGTGAGCCAAAGTTCATATAAAATTAAAAAAAATAGATTATTGGAACTCCAAAACCATTTTACTCGTACATCATAATGATCTCTGTTCATAATCAATATTAATGAGACACCTGTTTATTTTCAGGATTTTAAAAATATCAAAATAGTAAAAATAGTTTAGGTTAGGTTAGGTTTGGTATATAAACGTCCTAAAATCAGAATGGTTTTAGTAAAATTCACTTTAGGAGTTGCGATGATTATGAATAACAATTATGAACGAAAAACTCATGACCAAAATTTTCGTTAGTTGTATAAAAATTCGAAGGACCAATTTTATATGAGCCAATATGAACCCTGCAAAAAGTATAGGCGTTCTCGTTGATTAAGATGCAATGCCTTGTTCTAACGACTGCTCTAATGTCGTATTATGATCTTTTGACAGCTCTTTTTTACTTGACAGTATAAACAATACGGTATCAATAAGTGTAAAAAAATAGGGCAAGAGCATATCGGGCCATGCTCAGTGTCGGGTTCCGAAGCCATTAAGTACTACAAGCATAATAATCAACAAGTAATAACTAATTTTCTATTTAAAGTCAATTAGTGCCGTCTTAGATGATTTTAGTAGGTATAAACACTTTAATCGCTTTATCTCAAGAACCAATGATGTCTACTTAGTCGTGATAGTTTTCCTTTAAAATTCGTAGCGCTTTAAAGCTTTTTTTGAAAGAACTATCCAACGATACCCCAAACTTGTAGGGTAGACGAGAAAAAAAAAGTTACGTGTAGGGGAGGTCACACTTACCATCAGGTGGCCTGGGTGCTCGTGTGCCTTCTCCTTACCAAAAAAAAAGAGGTATCCTAAAAAATGATTTTTTTCTTTTATTGTACCACTTTGTTGGCGTCACTAATATGCATATTCATGCTAAATTGCAGCTTTTTAGTGCTAAGAGTCTCTACGCTAGGCTGTGGATGAACGGACGGACATGGCAAAACTATAAGGGTTCCTAGTTCGACTACGGAACCCTAAAAACAGTGTACCCCTGGCCCCCTGCCCCAGCCCTACCCTGCCTGGCTGCTGCTGGGGCAGTGGGCCCCTGGTTGACTCGTTAGCGCGTAAATATTAGCCCCTCTTATAGAACACACTTTTAATTCGTTGACGAATTTAATAACCGGCGAGGCTTAGGCCCGTATTAATAATATGATCTCGGATAAAAGCCCGTCTCAAGAAACGTCAAAAGTGACAGTTTTCTATGGTTTGACGTTTACTTTGACAAATCTTGAGATGGGCATTTAAACCGAGACGAGTTTATCAATACGGCCCTTAGTTGTGTTGTTTTTGTGTGTTGTTAAACCCCCGATTTGTGTGTTCTTCTACTATATGGCATCGTGGTTCCCAAACTTTTTTTTGAGAAAGCTTTTTGTCACTATACAGAGGGTTATCTATTATGAAATGAAAATAAAATGATATAATAAATACTAAGCCTACAATTAAATAGTCGACAACAGGTGCCCGCCTACTCTTTTAGTATGTTTTATGTGTATTTTTCCATTCTAGAAAAAAAGTTAAGGGATCACTGTCTTGCATTACTTAATATATATATATTTTAAATTAGGGCTCCAATATTGCCTGGTTGCTAAAATAATAATAATACTCACTTTTGTTAAAGCAAAGACTTCTTTATAGATGATTAAAATAAAGTAGACGATCGCGGCAAAAATGGAGAAAGATATCTGAAATAAAATACACATCTATAATATTGCACTTTTTCTGAATAATGTGTTTTCTTCAATTGTGCATTTTACAGAAAGCAATATCGATAAAATCCTAAAAATTTAGGTGAGAAATAGTTCATCGACAAATCAAAGTATTAGTAAAATTTAAAATGTCTACTTTAAAAACTTGTCTCGATTCATATTTTACTTAAATATTTTTTATATTATTGTCAGTTCCATACCTGGTTACCGAAGCATCGTCTCAGCTGATCGCCACACACGGACAAATTTCTAACAATTTCCACCCACTTCTTTAGGCTAATTTTGAATTGCGCAGCTTTACTACGAGCTATCTCACCAGCCGGTAAGTTTAACATTTTTGGCAAATTTTCTATCTCGACGTTAAGAAATTTCAAGTACAAAATTATAATATTCGTTAGCATGATAAACGATAAAAACTCAATAAAGAAACGATACTCTCCACAAACCGTGCAAAACAAAACATATAAAAACCAAAGATAAGGTTTTGTACCCGATTCAGATAAAACCAAGAATACATCGTTTATATAAAATATGAACATTGTTGCATAAATTAAAAGGAATGACATCGCTAAAACTAAATTGTAAGTTTTCATGCTGTTAAAATTTCTTTGGAAATTATTGTCATTTTTAAACTCGTTGTATACCACGTCCAACCGCCGGCACAGATCTTTAAAATTTTCAGTGTTCTTAAAATCAAGTACACTTGCTAAAATGGTATTAGCGTTAGCGAAAAAACCAAATGCCGCAACGAATATAGAGTCCATATTAACTGATAATGAGAGAAGGAAGTATATTGTTCTCGAAAGGGATATCGCGTGCATAATAAGTTTCATAGTAGCACACGTAATTGCAATACGTTTGAGCCTCTGGCTTATTAATGAAAGATTTCGAAAAACGCAAAACATATTTTCGAAAAATAAAAGCTGGCGTATAATGCCTACTTGTATCATATTTGAGGTCTGCAGCGTAACAGTGAACAGTCTGATGGTAAAATATATGACTTTTACCGAAAAGCGGTTGCTAATGGTCATTAGACTTGACAAATGATGTCGAACTAAGTACTGTACCTAAAAGTAATTCTAGTCAGGGCTCTGTGTTTTGTCTACTAAAACTAAGTGATGATTTGCTAAGGGCGAGTCGTTTGATCAGTAGTTAAACTAACAATTTGCTAAAAGAAATGTGTCAACATTTTTTTATTAGATCAGTTAACTACTGATCAAACAACTCGGGCTAAGTGTACTACTTAGCAGGTCAAGGGCAAAATGAGTAGGTAGTAAAAGTCTTTGTGTGAACAAAATGTCAGCTTTTGTAATGTTAATCATTTCTAACTGACTAAAAAACCAAAAAAGTTTGAAAAAAAAACTCAAATAAACCAAAGTTAAATGCGAATGTATAAACTCACGAAAACTGGCATTCGAAGTATGACGACCAATTGCATCCACAATAGACAAAGCCGCGTGAAAATCCCTATACTAAAAACTTGGTTCTCTGCCTTTTCGCAACCTAATCATTTGTCAACCCACTTTTTTTTCTTTAACTACAAATATTTCAGCATTTTTATAAAACTAACCTAACCTAACGTAACACGATGGTCTTGTAATAAATCCACAATTATTTACAGTTTCGAGAAAAAAATCGGGTTAAAAAAATGATATGTTTGTGAAATGAATCATTTGTAAAACATTGTTTATGAAATGATAGGCTGCCTAAAAACTTACTCGGACGGTTTGAGATAAGGTTTTTGTTGCTCATAAACCTCATAATTATTTTTTTTGGCTTTGTTAGTTTCATTTTGAATAAAAAAAATGTTGGTTGTGTGACCTGCCGTGGTGTCACCAAAATGGTTCCAGCAGAAGACCAGCTCTGACCTGAAAAACCAGTAACATGCTGAGCTGGAACCATTTTACATCGTCAACCATAGCTTTTATGTTTATGTTTTTGTTTCTTATTACTTTTGATGGACGATATAAATAAACACGCATTATTTGTTTATTACAAAAATATTGCTAAGCCCACGCCAATGTTAATGATAATAATGATGATGTAAGTAGTTACGAAAGCTTAAATAACGTAAGCGCTTATGTAAAAGGCAATAAATACGAGAAATAAGATGGTCACAACAGATAGCAGTCGAAAATAAATGATTCATACACTATATCATTATTATTAAAGTGCTTTATTAACATGCAATGTTTGTATAATATGCTTGTAAAGTTCAAACTTTGTTGAAATTTAAAACACTATGTTAACCCGATGACAATGCAATATTATGATATCTAACATCTGATCTGGAGTCTGAAGATGACGTCAGGATGTCCGCTCTTCTTAACATAGGGTTCCCCACACCTATCGACGCGGAATCGGCGTTAGCTGATCAAAAAACTCTTTATGTCTACGCAATAAGAGCGGAAAGACGTCGAATAAGCTCGGCTGACGTCGGCCGGCGACGGCGGAGCTTTAAATAATATATAATATTTTCTATTCTATTCTATTCCTTAGACCCACCGTATTGGGACTCGCTTGTTTTGTTTTGAAAACAATAGCCTATTCCTAAAAATATTATTTGGCTTGATTCTTTAAAATAACCTTATAACACAAAAGGACACTTAATTTGTTGTCATAATATAACTGCTAGTTTATTGTGTACAGTAAATACTAAACTAAATTAATCTCAGGGAATAACTTTACACAAATTAACGTAATCCTTACATTCTTTGGTTTTGTAGTAAAAACTGGGCAAGAGCATGTCGGAGCACGCTCAATGGTGGTAGGACCCCGTGCAGGGTCCGTCCGGATTGCTACCAACATCTTATCCATTAACCACCCGCCAAGCAACAGTGTTCGCATTGTTGTGTTCCGGTGTGGGGATAAGACAACCGGTGAAATTACTATCATAGAGGCATTCCATCTTGGTCCTCAGGGTTGGCGACGAATTTGAGGCCTTAGGATTATAGTCTTGAGAATTCAAATGTCTATGGGTCTCAGATTCCACTTACCATCAGGTGGCCTGAGTACTCGTGTGCCTTCTCCTTAACATAAAAAAAAAGTCACTACAGTTACTATTATACCCAAAATTAGAAATTTGAAGTGATGTGTACTATGGCGGCGCGCCTGCGCGCAGCGCCAGTAATAAACGAGCTTCAGTTCGAGTTGGTTGTTTCACTGCTTAATCCGCGAACACCTCACTGGCGACGACTTTGCTACATACCCGCGTGTTTGTATATATAAAAAAGAAACAGGAAATTATTCGCGATAATGACTACGTATATTGGAAACCTTAGTGCTTTCCTTTCTAATCAAATTTCTCTAGATTTAATTACTGCTTCACCATTTGTAATAATCACGATCCATGACCTTCTTGTTTTTCGCTCATTCGAAAATGGCAAACCAAGGGGTTAATTACCCGAGTGTAATGTTTGTATGTATGTATTTATGGTTTTTTGTTTTCTTGTAAACGCTGAACGGATGGCCCGATTTCGATATACCTATGCAATGTAGTTAAATTGAAGAAGTATAAAATAACATATAATTTTGACTACTAACATTATATTGACAACATTGCAAATTGAGTTTTAGAAAATTATACATACATAACACCACGCCTTCATTCCCAGAGTGTAGGCAGAGCTACAGAAATACCAACAACTCTAAAAAGACTTCTTGATAATTCTGTAACCTTTTGCACAAACAGGCTGTGTTTGTGTAAATCATATTTATACATAACGGAATTTCCAATTACATAGAAATTTTAAATAATAGATTAGATTGAAAACAAACGGCGACTATGTCCGACTGGAAATGATTAGTAGTGGACATCTTTCGGTTGAAACGATAGTGATAATGATGATGCAATAGGTAACGAGTGTAAAATATATTTTTTCACCTCATCACCACAAACGGGCAGGTCTTTCTGTTTCAAGGCAAGGAGAAAAATTGGAATTTGCTGCGAGCGTGAGACAATGTAACTTTTTAATTATTTACATGCATACATACATAACATCACGCCTCGGTTCCCAGAGAAGGGTAGGTAGAGCTACAAAAACACCAACAACTCTAAAAATGCTTGTTTATAATTCTATAACCACATTTTGGACAATCAGGCAAAAAAGTTTACTTAGTGTATAACTATTATTGACAGGTTGCAAGCCCGTCGCCTAACAGTACTACAAGCCTACTTATTCCCTTAGTCGCCTCTTACGACATCCACGGGAAAACATGGAGTGGCACTATTCTAACCCGGAAACCACACGGTTTTATTAATTATTTTTCACATCATAAAGGTGGTCGTGTGTGTACTACATGGGCGGCTGGGTGACAATATACATATCGTTTAACTTTTATCATGTTGAATTTTTTAAACTTAAGGTAATAAGTATGTTCTCGTTGCTGAGTAAAAAGTTGTAGGTATGTGCAAAATGAGATCAAAGAGCATCTCGTGTCTCACACGCTACGCTCGTGATTTAATTCTGGAATTCTTCGTTTGCTCCGGATTCACAATCATCACTCGCAGCAAAAACCAACTTTGCTTTGTTGCACAAATAGCTATTTTTTATTTCATCTGCCTCTCAGACATGGTATTCCTTTTGTCTACGTAAAATGCATTTGATTCAAGTCTTTTCTCGTTTTTTTGGTCACAAAAACTTGCATTTACTCCTACTAATGGAACTACTAACGGACAGTCCTTAGTTGTCTCTTTCTTAACAAAAGCAGTTAAGTGCTTAAAAAACGAATGGTACTAAAATAAAAACAGCAAACAGACTTCTGTCCTGCTAACACAAATAGCAGTATCTCAGACAAAACTCCTGCAGCAAATGCAACTTTATTAATAAAAATATAGGATTGAATCTGCTTTGGCCATTTAATTTGGGAAACTGCTAATTGGCTAAGAGGGCAGCAGAAACACTCGATGAATGCAGTCTCGTTTGAAACACTTTTGTACCTTGTCGCTTTACAGCCAAGAATGTCAAACAATATTATTACTTATGTTTAATGATCGACAACCGGTAGCAATTCTCCGACGAAAGGATAACATGGATATGATACTACATAATATAAATTACAGATTTGTTAGAAGCTTAATAACAACGATGATATATCGGTTTACAATTACGCACCTTTTACATCTGTTGATGTAAAAATAGATTCTCAATGTTAAAAGGAATCGATTGACAATATTAAACATTGAAAAAAAAAGATAATTAAAGATGGCTAATTAAACCTATACCTTTACTTTTGAGATTGTTATATTATTACCATTTTGACATTTAACTTTGACCTGTTTTATTATTATTATTTGTATAATTATAATCTTTGATTTCTCTCGCTTGCATAATTTACATTTTGTTTTGTGTTTTTGACGATCATAATATGAATTCTTTAAAATTGACATGTGCATGAACAATATAACTGTAACTTGTATTATGAAATAAATAAATCTAAATCTAAATCTAAAATCTAAAAGGAATCGATTGACAATATCAAACATTGAAAAAAAATGATAATTAAAGATGGCTAATTAAATTTAGTGAGCCTTAAAAGACTCACTAATGTTAATTAGCTATATGTTTTTATTTTTACCAATATAGACTTATTCATATTAGTCATTACGTTTGACGTGAAAGTGAGTGACATAACGTCACGCCTTCACTCCCAGATTAGGGTAGGCAGAGCTACAGAAATACCAACAACTCTTAACTTGTTGATAATTCTGTAACCACGTTTCGCACACCTAGGCTAAGATGTTTACCACTGTAATAGTGACAGGTTGCAAACCCATCGTGTAAAAGTACTACAAGCCTTTATTCCCTTAGTCGCCTCTTACGACATCCACGGGAAGACATTGAGTACTATTCTAACCCGGTAACCTTAACCTTAAGTAAATTATAACAGCATTTCTTGATTTTTACATTTATTATGTTTATTTGTAACTCAGACAGGATACAATAAAAACCCAAACGTCTAGTTATACCCAAATAAGTGTAAACATACATACATATGATTTTAGATAAAAAAAATAACCCAACTTACTTGAAATGGATTTCATATCCGCTTATGAAAACATTAAAACGCAAGGAAAAGGTTTGGCTCAAATGGAAAACCTATCAATCTCTTCGTGACTACAGCGAATTCTCACTTTTGCGATCACGGTGCAAATCACTCATGCTTGTTTCCGTAAGTATGCAGAACACATTGAAGATGCGATGAAATCATATATCAAATCCTTCTAGGCGTACATCTTGTGACCAAAAATAAAAAGTCGAACAACCCGCACACAATGTTTCTCGGTGATAAGGCTGCCAACACACCGCATGATATTAGCTAGCTTTTCTCGACATTTTTTAAATCAGTATTTGAGACTCATAGTAGTTACCCACCATAAACCCGATGTTTATAATTTGCCATATTCCTCTACCGCTGATATTATTTCAAATGTTTTTATTCGTGAAATTGATATAAAACGAAAGCTTTGTATGTTGGATCCTAATAAAGGCGCTGGACCCGACAAAATAGGTCCCATCTTTTTCAAGAATACCTCTCAAGTCAGGAGACTTGTATGAACCTCCAGGATAATTAATAGTACTCACAAATGATTCTGATCGGTAGAAAACAGGCAAAATAAAAGAGAGCGCTGGTAAAGTTGACAAATATTTTTTTCTTAAAACCTGCCGCTTAATGTTATCGTTGCCGTGTGGTATTTTTACTACAAAAAGTAATCCTCAACAAGTTTTATTAAATGTGTAGAAATAATTATCAGCAACATGCTTTGTCAAGAGATTACAATATTTTTTCAGCTACATGCTTCGTCAAGAGATAACAATGGCTATTCAGCAATGTAACTCCCCTGGTGCTGCTGGTGTCTATGGGTGACGGTATTCGCTTACCATCAGACGATCTGTCTGCTCGTTTGCCTCCTATTCCATAAAAAAACAAACACGTTTCGTCAAGAGATAACAATATTTATTAAGCAACATGCTTCGTCAAGACATAACAATGGTTATTTAGCAACATGCTTCGTCAAGAGAGTTTAAGTTATTCAGTAATGTGCGTCGTTAAGAGATTACAATGGTTACTCAGCAACATGCTTCGTCAAAAGATTACAGTAGTTATTCAGCGGCATGTGTCGTCAAGAGATTACAATAGTTATTCAGCAACATTCTTCGTCAAGAGATTACGATAGTTATTCAGCAACATGCGTCGTCAAGAGATTACAATAGTTATTCAGCAACATACTTCGTCAAGAGATTACAATAGTTATTCACAACATACTTCGTCAAGAGATTACAATAGTTATTCAGCAACATACTTCGTCAAGAGATTACAATAGTTATTCAGCAACATAGTTACTTCGTCAAGAGATTACAATAGTTATTCAGCAACATGCTTCGTCAAGAGATTACAATAGTTATTCAGCAACTTGCGTCGTCAAGAGATTACAATGGTTATTCAGCAACATGCTTCGTCAAGAGATTACAATTGTTATTCAGCAACATGCTTCGTCAAGAGATTACAATTATTATTCAGCAACATAGTTCGTCTACGCCAACAATATTAAAATTACACATTACACATAAATACATAACATCACGCCTTAATTCCCAGAGTGGGGTAGGCAGAGCTAAAGAAATACCAATAACTACATTTTCCACATTCAGGCCAAGATGTTTACCAGTGTAATTAGTTGCAAGCCCATCGCCTAACAGTTCTACAAGCCCTTGTTCCCTTAGTTACTTCTTAAGAAATCCACGGGAAGACATGGAGTGGCACTATTCTAATCTGGCAACACGGCACACGCCATTCCACATTTACTAACGTAAAATTAATTTCTGACAGGCTATACTTGAGAACAGAGCTGAGATTCTTTACAGTATAAAACATTATTGTCTTTGACGTGTTGTGGTGTCGGTTTTAACTTGGCCGCCATTACTTTCAAGTAAATAAGAGTTATCAAAACGTTAACAATACAAAAACACGTCATTGGCTATTGCCAATGACGTGTTTTTGTATTGTATTCTATTGGGGTAAAACCATATTTAGTTTTACCCCAATAGAATAGAGGGCCTGGTCTTGTTTTTCTTAATTGGGAATGTCACTGCAATATCCGACGATATATCCGAAGACACAGACTTTTTTTGCTTGCTCTTATTGACTACTACTGGATAAGAGCTGTAATAAACTCAACAAAGATGACAATATCAAACAAGATATGATAAACCAAAGTAAAGGAAAGGCTCTGTGTGGTTGTCAATTTCAACCGGGCCCATCACATCACAAACAGGGTGATTTTTGGGAGTTGGAGTATGAATCTACCAACAAGAAAATAAAGTTTAATTACCTTGGCTCTTAAATCCTTTCTTCTATTATGAAACAAATTAAAATGAACTTTGTACTCGTCAAGATATAGTTAAAACTAAATTGCATTGAATATGTAACTCCTATAGAACACTAGGTCTCACGAGGTGGTTACACGACATGGTTAAACTGGAGAAAGACGATGGCATACGTGAGGATGATATCTAATATTCCTGGCAATAAGGGCATCTGTATGACTACTGTCGAGAGGATCTTGATTCTGATGGGTGCTACTACCATTTGACGATGTAGATTGTTCACGGCCTTCTTTAGGTTCTCTGAGTGTTCACCTGGAATGGAAGGAATGAGAATTAATATAAGTTGATAAAACTGGTCAAACGTCGATCTCGCGCGCAAGGGTTCCGTACTCATATGGTCTATGGAATGATGCCCCAAAGGTCAATACTCATTCGTTTTGTTTACTTAAAGAATGCGGGTAGTAGGTACCATAAGAAAGCCGTTTAACGTTTGTCTCTTTTACCAATCACTTGAACACCTAACACGATACGCTACAGATGTATTGCATAATTGTTTTCTATCGTATTTTCACGGAAACGTACGTACGTGTCTTGCTATTTCAGTCAGTAGCATGACAAATACGAACGTTTCCGAGAAAATACGATGGAAAACAATTATGCGCTATATCTCTATCCTAAATTTTTTTTTTTTTTTTTTTTTTTTTTATGTTAAGGAGAAGGCACACGAGCACTCAGGCCACCTGATGGTAAGTGGAATCTGAGACCCATAGACATTTGAATTCTCAAGACTATAATCCCAAGACCTCAAATGCGTTGCCAACCCTGAGGACTAAGATGGAATGCCTCTATGCTAGTAATTTCACCGGTTGTCTTATCCCCACACCGGAACACAACAATGCGAACACTGCTGTTTGGCGGGTGGTTAATGAATAAGATGGTGGTAGCGATCCTGCACAGGGTCCTACCACCACTAAAACTAGTTGGTAGTGACCCTGCCTTCGAAGCTAGGGGTCCTGGGTTCAAACCCCGGAAAGGGCGCGAGTATTTGTTCATGGATGTTTCTATGTATTAGTAAGTTTATCGTTGTCTAGTACCCATAGTATAAGCCATGAGCTTAGTTTGGGACTAAATCAATTTGTGTGACATTTTCCTGTGATTTATTCATTTGTTTATTTATAACTGTGGATAGAATAGAAAAAACTTTATTCACCTTAATAAGTATACAAATACAACAAAAATACAAAAATATACACAGATGAAAGTTCAAAACAATGTGAAATAAATTTTAATGCCACGGTATATCCGTGAAAGAGCGCCGGCGCAGCATGTGTAATTAGCATTTCTGCTACAGCGGTGATATTCTGCCGGAAATAATGGGTCCAGCAGCAGGGGACGCACTTCAAGAGTCACTTACTCAATAGGGCACATCCATGAAAAACAAAATTTAATTTCATTGATACGACTTAGGAGAAAACGTAAAATATAGCATATAAAATGCAATACCTACTCTAAGTTTTGACCCGTTTATTAAACA
The DNA here is from genome assembly GCA_949316455.1 of Acleris holmiana. Lineage (NCBI taxonomy): Eukaryota > Metazoa > Arthropoda > Insecta > Lepidoptera > Tortricidae > Acleris > Acleris holmiana. The sequence continues at coordinate 18,529,281 of OX438766.1, forward strand.
TTACTTAAATGGAATCAAAACTTGTTAAAATCTTATATATTTACATAATATTTGATTGCATGATATTGGCTTAAGCAAAGTTATTTCTGAAATAAATCCAAATTTATTTATAAGGTCCGTATGTTTAAAACATTGAGCAACATTGTGACGTCATTCCTGTTGTGCAGAGGGTCTAAACTATGACTTTTTAAAGCTTAGGACCTTCAAAGATTACAAACACGGTTTAGGTTAAAAAATTGTAGATTATTGTTGTAAAAATCGTTCTGAAATGGCATTTAACTACAGATAACGGTATGGATTACAAAATCGCAAGAGTTTTCTTTGGCGTATTTAAAAAGGTGAATCAGCTTTGTACAACGACTTAAAAAAAATAAAAAAATAAACAGGTTTACATTAGGTCACTTTTAATAAATGTTCGAAGTGACAGCCGCCTTCCGAGATGCACAATGTAGCTCGTCGTCACAAATTTGTGTTTAAACTGCTTAAGACGAGAACATTATTGCGGATTTTGTCGAATGCCTCCACTATCGCATTTCGCAACTCAGTAACGTTTTAAATTCGTTTGGTCTATCGTAAACTAGTCGTTTTACGTCACCCCATAGGTAAAAATATAACGGCGTACCTACCAGTAGACCTTACAGTGTAGCGCGTAATGGCCTGCCGATTAGGAAATTGTTCAACCTAACGGTGTCAGCAATGTTTTGACCACTCACAAAGTAAATGTTCACAACATCAAACATTTTACGATTGTCCAGAAGTAAATTTCTCGCGGAGCCATTTTTTTATCAATTAAATGATGTAACACTCGGAACTGACATCGCTTGCGCATAGTTTTGTGAGAGTGTTATCAAACAATAACATCGTGACGATAAGCGGCCTACCCCCTTCGTAGCTACAGAAACGAGAGACCATGATTTATAAAATAGCGAGGACATTCTTTCGACTTTTGACGAAAAAAAAAAAACGTTAAAATTATATATTTTTTGAGCTCAGAAACATGAATATAGTAACCCCTATTGTGGAAGTTGCTGACCAAAAAAACACCCTGTATAGTTTAGCAGTGTAAAGGGTGTGCCAAAATTTACGCAAGAATTACCAAACTGTTTGTATGGTAAATCTTGAGTAAATTTTGGGACACCTTTGTGTCTGTCACTTTCTCTCAGGAACCAACAAATTTCAATTGAAAAATTAATACTGCAATGTTTTACATTTATAAATTTATGGTACCGCCTGTTGTATACCTATGATTTGAATGTACTGTTCCGTGTTCTGTTTCTTTTTGGTGTTCAATAAAGAGTATTTGTATTGTATTGTATTGTACCTCCCGTACGTCGTACGCACACACACTTTAGTACCTTGTCACTTTCATTCACTGAGATCATTCCATATATTATGCATGAAATTGTCTTAGTGAATGAAATTGACAAGGTACTAAAGTGTAAACATATTTATGTCTTCGACTGTACATGTAAAGAAAGGCAGAAAGTAATGGCATATATACGTTCACTAAGGATTACAGCCAAAAATGGGATTGAGTGGCGTGAAATAAGTATGGCATTATGTCCAGAAGCGAACTGACACGAGCTGATGATGATAATACATACACTGATGAAGGAAAGCCCTACTTTTTTTTTCTGATTGTTAAGTCTGGTAAAAATACGACTAGTGATAAAATGATAGCATATGTACCTACTTGTTACTAGTGCGTTGTACAGCCGTGCCAGCGACCTGGTCACCTCATCCGCCTCGTTTTGTGCCTTTTGCCCGGTAAACAGCAAAGAAGTAATCACCACACAGTAATTACAGAAAAGGGCAAACGTGTTCCATCTCCCAACTGGCTGCGCGTTCTTCTGTTTCAGAAAACATACAATACAATACAGAAGGACAATATGAAAAACGAGTTTAGACTTAAAAAAATCAGGAAGGAAAAATTCTTCTTTATTCCCTCGTTAGTATTTCTGGAACTAAATAAACTAAATTGTTAAAAATAAATATTGTGAAAGTTTCTAAACCAAGATTACAAAATTCAGGGGTGTTTTGGAGGACTTTTTTAATATCGGGTCTTTTATGCGAATTATTATTATTTGAAAACGCAATTCAACGCAATACCTGAGCTGGGCCTCTATTCAACTGCGTTACAACGATATCGTTTTTGACACGTTTAAGAATCGTCTATGTCACAGTCGCCATTATTGTAAATGACATAAGAGTTGTCAAAACGTTGACAATACGGAAACAGGTCAAAAACGATATCGTTATAACGCAGTTGAATAGAGGCCCTGGGATTTTACACGGTAATAACGATATCTTCTTTGACGTGTTTCCGTATTGTCAATTGTTTCCGTGCTGTTTTGATAACTACGATTCTAAAACACGTCACATGCGATATCGTTAAAATGCAGTAGAAAAGAGGCCCTGGACTCTTTTTTTTCCAAAATAAACTTTATACCTACTCGTTAAAATAGAGTTAAAACATTAAATAAACTTACAAATGAACATTAAAACCTCATTTTAATTCCATTCGGCGTCATTACCCTTGATCCATGGGGTCTTACTTATCGAATTTTAGTAAGACTTGTAGAAATATACATTGCAGTTTAAATAAAAACAACAAACATTTACGCCTAGCGATTTTGTGATTTAATTTAAATCTTCTAATATATAAAATTCTCGTGTCACGGTGTACGTTATTGAACTCCTCCGAAACGGCTAGACCGATTTTAATAAAAATTTGTGTGTATATCGGATAAGTCTGAGAATCGGCCAACATTTATTTTTCCCTAAGTGATGTAAAAAAAAAATTGCAGCGGGCGAAGCCGCTGGCTGGTCGCTAGTTAACTATAATATGTCCTTTTTTACTCAAATGGTTATTTTGACTCCATTATCTGGGTTTTGCGTCCCGCTCATAACAAATGAACTTAACCTTCGCATTAACAAATTCTATCAAAACAAAACAACCCAAATTACAAACACTTTACAAAAACTTGCCGCTTATTTTATATAACTGCCTCTGTGTTCTAATATGAATATATACAAACGAATGTATAAAACGAAAGTGCACTTACTTCCGCTAAAATAGTAACTAAGTTGTAAATAATCAAGATGAAGTAAGCAGTCACAGCGACAAGAGAAAACACGATCTGAAAAAAGAAGCATTTATAAATTGAAAACTTTAGTGTAATTCGTTTAAATAACTTTACCACTAGCGTTAAACTACTAGATAATAAAGTTATAAAACCAACATTTTCGATATAACGATGGTATGCTGATTTTTTGCAGAAATGATTACCAATAAGATGGTCTATCTATACATTGACATCTGATATCTTTAAACTGACTGACGGACGGACCTTTAAAACGTTAGGAAAAATATCGTTATCATAACGTTATATGGGTCATACACAGATTTAGGTTACCGTCTTTCCTGTGGATATAACAAAAGTTAACATTTTTAAGGCTTATTTTCTGGCTAAGCCCATTCCCACAAAGACGCCGTCCGGACTGCTTTAGACCTATCATATAAAAACATAACTTATATGCACACAAGCTTTTAACTAATGACCACTGGAGAGACAACTTCTTGAGAGAATGATCTTTAAGTTTGCACTAAATATTAATTTGCACTAATATTCTTTGCGTACCAAGTCACGAGTGTCCTCTACTCCAAGATATTATTATTAATTGATGCCTGCAAATGACTTACCTGGGTAGAAAAACATCGTTGCAGCTGGACACTGCACTCTGACAGTTGTCCGACAACCATCTCCCACTTCTCCAGATTAATTTGAAGCTGAACCTCGGACCTAGATTGTCGCAACATTATTGCAAAACTCAGTATCTTCAACTTAAGAAACTTCAAATATTGCCGTATAATGCTCGTCAGCATAATCAATGATAAAAACTCTAAAAAATACCTATACTCTGCAAAAATCAAGCATAATGTTGTAAAAACAAACCAATAATCTAGTTTAATATCCGGATTAGATCCATAATAAGTTGCCATACCATTAAATAAATATGTCAACATAGCTGTGTAAATAATAATAAAGACGGCCGTCAGTATTATACCAAAAAGGTTCACGTGATTAAGGGATTTTTGAAAATATCTGTCATCTTTAAACTCATTGTACAGAACGTCTATGCGCCAGCATAGATCTTTGAAGTATTCACTGTTTTTAAAACCAAGCAGTATTGCCAAAATCGAATGAATGTTTGCAAAATTTCCAAATGTTGCAAGGTATAACGCGTCAAATTCCATGGAAGATGTGAAAAAAGTACGATTTGTTATTGTCAGTGCAATTGAATGCACAAGCAGTTTCGTCACAGCACAAAATATTGCAATACATTTCAATTTCGGGCTAATTAATGAATAATTTCGAAAAATACACAATGAATTTTCGAAAATTATCAGCTTGCGTATGATGCTTATTTCAGTCATGTTGGTATATCGCAGCGCGATGCCAGGTATGAGAGACTTTACCGACTTAAACGAACTGCGATTAGTTAATGGAGGTATGCATGATTCATTTTCTTTGAAAAGTAATTGAACATCAGGGTTCCCTGTCTTGTTTGTGTTGAATCTATAGTAAAGCTGGGTGCCTGTAACCTGTCAAGTTTCAGTCAGTGAAAGAAAAATAGCTTTTGGATTCAGAGGAAATCAGGGTCCAGTGACCCTTTTAGTGCCTGAATTGACAGGTTTTGAAGACTTGTAATACGTCCTCCGCGGAAGCGTAAGGTTATTTTTAAAGTATACTTTGTCACTTTCTGTCATATGTCATAATGACAAAGCTTATTTTAAGCACATTAGCTTTGCGCGCTAATGAATCACTAATGCGCAAAATTTTTTTATGACTTAAAATCAATCAGTCATTTATTTTCATAATTCTTCTTGACAGCTATTTTTTATAACCCTTAGCCAGGCAGATATCACATAGAAACCACATGATACCTAGTAATAAAAAAACGAGAACTTACTTTTTTATAACACTGATGGCTTTCATGTATTAAAATCCATATTCAATAGAAAAAAAAATACTAGGCTGGCTAAGAGTTAAAATGCGCCGAATTGGTAATTTTAAATGTACTTACGTAAACTTAAATAATTACTTTATAAATAACATTCAATTTGGTGTTTTTATAATAACTTCGTTCTTTAAAAACTTACGTTGCCAAGATCTGATCATGATCCATAGAAAGTATGTACAGTTGACGTCATAAATATGTTTACACTTTAGTACCTTGTCACTTTCATTCACTGAGACAATATCATAAATAATTATATGTAATTATCTCAGTGAATGAAAGTGACATGGTACTAAAGTGTAAACATATGACTTCGACTACGTATTAAAACACTTAATTATACAAAAGAAAAACTATAACAATAGAATGAGTATAAAAATATGTACAGAGGCGAACTTTTCCCTTTAAGAGATCTCTTCCGTTAACCCATGAGAGATTGAGAAAAGTGAAAGGTCAACGGAACTCCTCAATAATTCGTAGTCGCTCCACTGTTTTATGACGACTTCTATTTGGTAATCCGGACGCAATGCCTTGAAATTATTCATCATATTATAGTTAATGATACTGTCAAAATACTTTTAACATTGTCATATATTTTATTAGCATTACATAAATGTGTGTCAAGTCAGAGTGAAGTAATTGGCTACTTTGGAAAAAACCTTAGATCACTCATCCATCAATAATAGACTTAATGTACTATTATGAGTAGGTGATTTTTCAATGGTAGTAAATTGATGTAAAATATTAAATAAATAAATAAATAAAGTAGTAAATAAATAATCACAGAACAATGTCGCAAAAATTGTCCTAGTCCCAAACTAAGCTCTAGGCTTGTACTATGGGTACTAGACAACGATAAACTTACTTATATAGAGAAATATATACTTAAATACATAGAAAACATCCAAGACTCAGGAACAAATACTCGTGCTCATCACACAAATATCTGCCCTTACCGGGATTTGAACCCAGGACCCCTAGCTTCAAAGGCAGGGTCACTCCCAACTAGGCTAGCGTGTCGTCAAATAATACCAAGTACCGTAGTCCTCAGGGTTGGCAATGTATGTACAGTTATAGGAATGCAGTCTTTAAATTGCACTGTTGAGAATGTCTATTTGGTCTCGGGCCCTTCTTATCGTTAGGTCGCCTAATGCTCGTTTGCTATGCAATAACAAAAAGTATATCTGAAAGCTTTCGGCTACTCAACTGATTTAGTGGCTTCCACGCATGACGAAACGTAATTGAATTGCAAAAGGATGAATGTCTATCTCCAACTTGTGACTAATATGGGGCAGTAAAGGCATTTGCATGAACACCGTAGAAATAATCTTGATTTGATTGGAATTGGACGGGCCCTTATGCAACCCTACCTCATCGAGGCGCAAGATGCGACCAATCTAGGATGTTATACATTAAAATAGTTTGTCCTAAAGTACAGGGTTGTCTAGGTCTAACCTGAAACGTTTTGTAGAGTGTGCAAAAAGAAACATATTTTTGGGTGTAAATTATCGCGTTACAAGTAGGATAGTACATTCGATGGAGCTTATTCAAAAGTGTTAAAATGTACAGGGCTGCCTCGCTTAGTGTCACTCTGTATAAATTATAACTTAGGCCGTCTCAGGTCAAAAATATTTATCACAAATAAGTAACTTGATTGGTTCTTGAGAAACAGGCGACTAAAATGTTTATACATACTAAAAATCATCTAAGACAGCACCAAATAACTTTAAATACAAAATTCGAACTTGTATTTCGAGATAGTTTTGTTTTTGCAGTAACGGCGTCGGAAATAAAATACTCTTGACCGGTTTTTTTTATTTCAAATGAAAAGATTTTTTTCTTGTTAGCATGATAAGACTACCTGGAACAAAAAAACAGTGTTTATATAATAAGTACGAGTAGGTACCAGTAAAGCTTAAAACAGAGCATCCATCATCCTGTCATATAGCGAGTTCCTTCATTTAACGGGCTGTGCACGTGTGACATACATTTGTTTTTTGTAGATAAACGGTTGATAAAATAAATTAAAATACAAAATTACACTCGCTCGGCTGTAAATACATGTATTGAGTGGTTCACAATATGTATTTTCCTATGTCATAAAACAAAGGTTAAACTGGGTATTAGTTCTTTAATTCTGATTTCCTAATAGAAATTTTAACAAATAAGCATCGTTGTACATCAGCAATGTTGGTCATAATAGCCGAAGAAAACTGACAACCGTTGGGGTCCACGGGCTTTCTAGTGAAGACCGTTAATTAGCAACGGTAGTGCAGGACGCTCCTGATGACGTGGAGTGATGATCTCCGCAGGGTGGCAGTTGGATGAGGTGAGCTGGGAATCGTACTCAGTAACGTACATATGGAGATGCCAATGTCCAGCAGTGGACTGATGCTGATAATCATCATCATTAGCAACTCACGAATAACAAAGAAGAAGCAAGATACGATAGCGCAAATGAGACACAAGTAACATTGACGGTACAATATTTAAAAAAAGAAAAATAACAAACGCGTATTAATGTGCTCAAAACTAGAAAGGAAGCATCTGAATTTATCACAAGTGTTTAAACCGGACCATATACATGGATGACATTCTACACGGTAATAACGATGTCATCTTTGACGTGTTTCCGTATTCTCAACGTTTTGATAGCTCTTATGTATATGAAAGTAATGGCGGCTGAGTTATTAACGATACTAAAACACGTCAAATACAATGTCATTTTAACGCAGTAGATTAGAGGCCTTGTACAATGAACTAATGGTTATCAAGACAAAAAGCTAATTTCAAAAAATTGTATGAAATTGATAATTACCTATAGAGCACCAGGGGCCCTATTTAACCCGTTAAAACCATATTAGTTTGACATGTTATCGTATTGTTTACATTACGATAGGTCTTATTTACTTCCGTGAGGGTTGTAGTCTCGAGAAAGACTTAGGCCCGTATTAATAAACTAATCTTGGCTGAGACGCCCGTCACAAGATACGTCAAAGTAAATGTTAAGCCATAAAACTCTGTAATTTTTGACACATCTTGAGACGAGCATTACAGTAGATATCAGTTTATTACTACGACCCTAAGCGAGAGTCCCGGAGCCTGCGGCCCTCGCCAGGAACGGCATGGATGGAGAATCTCTGTGTTTTTAGTGGGTATTCCTTCCGTTCTCGGTTGGTGAGTTTAACATGACTATTTTGGGGGTCCCCCCGAATATGATATGAGGAACGATTAAAAAAACTGAACTTGACAACCCTCCAAAAGAGACGTGAGGAGACATGATTTAAACCTTCAAAATTCTAAACGGCTTCTATGACTGTCCTGAATCGAATCACTTGTTTACTCGTAACACACGCACAAGAGGACACAAGTTTAAAGTCGCAAAAAAAAAAAAAAATATCGGCAAAAACTTCATAGCAAACCGGATAGTAAAAATGTGGAACAAATTACCCTCTGATGTCGTGAACTGTATTATAAGTGTTAACCAGTTTAAAAATAAGTTTGACAATCATACTAAGTGAACAGTGATTTGGGCATATCAATGTCAACTGCCTGTCCAAAATAAAATAATAATAATAATAAAGAGCTAAAACAAACAAGAACACCGCCAATAAGGTTTCTGTTAAGCATCTGGAAATCACGACAATCTAGTCTCTTTTGCTAAACGGCTAAACGATGGATACACTAAATTGTTTCAGTTTTTATGACTACCCAGAGGTTTATTTTAACTATTATTGTAATTTTTGCCTTCCCCGATAAGACCATCTTAAGAAGTGCCACTTGAGTCACTGTATAAAATCAATTTGCTAAGTTTATTCAAGTGATTGATTGAGAGACCTTTTAGTGATTGCCAATTGAAGTAATTGCCATTTAAATATTCAATTAAGACTTATTTTCTCTGCTGCGTTATCAATTTAATACAACATTAATTAACGCTTTATACAAAATGATTTCAATCCATTTGATTAATTGAAGAACTAATCCTGCTAAACTAATAAACGTTCACAGAAGCGCCACATTCGTCGATTTGAGTCGATTTATCAAAATCAGTTAAGTTGTCCTCCTTACTGGCTAGCTATTAGTCCAGCCAGACCGTTTCGAGACAAATTGCCCACCCAATATATCACGATAGAATGATATACGCCATCCAGATTGTGTCCAATCTTTGTCCAATACTGCCCTGAACACAGCATACAAAAAATCCCTACAGCTTGCTTTATTTATACTGCTATTTTACACCGGGCTAAACTGCAAATATTTTATGCTATAGATTCGACTCTCAAATATACATAGCGCAATTTGTTGGAGTAAATACCTTTTGATTATAGCCAAGACAATGCATTTTGCATATCGTTCTAAAAAAACCCTTATTTACAATTAAATTTTTGCAGGAGGTAGACTTTTTTGATTATAATTAATCATATATTACTTTAGGAATGAATAGAGCATAAACAATGCTCTTTTCTCAGTATTTGTATTGTCAGCAAGGGAATATTATTAATATGAATCAGACGAAATGATAATTTAAAGTGATTCGTACTTAATATTCCCTTTAGAGAGTTCCAAGCTGGGAATTATTAAATCCGCATTTCACCCGGGATCAACGACAGCTATCCGGAGACTGTTATGAATAATCGGGTAAAGATGTCCCCGAAGAATTATGTCCGTGTTATACGGTTTCTAGTCTGTAGGGCTAGACAAGTTGCATTCGACAATCGTCAGCGATTATGTTTCGATAGACTAATGTATGGAATTGACATAAGTCACCGAGATAATCACGTGGTACTATCTCGGTGGCTTACGTCAATTGCATACATTTTTCAATCGAAACATAATCGCTGACGATTGTCGAATGCAACTTGTCTAGCCTCACTGGTGTACATATCAGTACGTAAATGCTTTTATATTCACATCTTTACAAAACTAAGTTTCAGGCAAAAAAAATGGGACAGCATTTTGTTGCCGGCTGTTTTTTTTTGCAGTCATTATCATGCTTATCAAGACCTAACTAATGAGTCCCAACATCCTCCTGTCACCACCTTCCGACTCGGTCATAAGATCTGCATGCTTTTAGATACTCTGTTGCATTGCATTCATTTTTCTGTAAGTAAGTTTATCGTTGTCTAGTACCCATAGTACAAGCCTAGAGCTTAGTTTGGGACTATGTCGATTTCAAGTGTGACATTGTCCCGTGATATTTATGTATATATTTACTGACATCGGGTTTACATAATGTAGTCCGAATTGCAGCCCTTTTCATTAACACACAGGCCTGAAGGTATGTATGTATGTACAGAAATAAAATGTTTAGAAATCTAGGCACTAATTCTTAAGTAAAGGTATACCTGTGCCCACTTCTATATCTACACAAATATTATGAAGAGGAAAGATTTGTATTTGTATAAAATTTGGATTTGTTGTCCCGTGTGATTGCCGGGTTAGCAGGAGAAGGTAGTAGTTAGGAAAATAGTGCCACTCCATGTCTTTCCGTGGATGTCGTAAGAGGCGACTAAGGGAATAAATAAAGGCTTGTAGTACTGTAAGGCGATGGGCTTGCAACCTGCCACTAATACACTCGTAAACATCTTTGCCTGTTTGTGCAAAATCTGGTTACAGAATTATCACCAAGTCTTTTTAGAGTTGTTGGTATTTCTTCAGCTCTGCCTGTGGGAATGAAGGCGTGATGTTATGTATGTATGTTTTTATTTTTGCATGTTTGTATCGAGTAAATTCAAAAACTGTTGGACCGAGTTTGAAAAGTCTTTCACCAAGTAGAATGCTATATTTAATCACTGAGTAACAAACGCAACAGCTATCGCTAATATATTTGTTACGGTATTTTATAAAAGTTGTCTGACATAAAAAACAACATCAAGACGAGCGCTTTCAAAATTACAATAATATTTCGTTGAAAAATCGCGGTTAAAAATGTTTCTGCTTCAAAAGTTTCAAGCAAGATGAAGTGTTGAGAAAGTGTCGAAGTTTCACGAAACGTCTCCCAAATGTATCTCTAATGTGCTTTGCGCCGCAATTTTTTTCCTCACCCTAATTTGACTTTTGGGAGTTGACATTTTATTATTGTTAGAACAGTTAGACGTTTGGTGACAAAAAAAACATAGGGTTTGACGTAAGAGTGTACCTCATTTTGACTGTCTGTTTTTTTTTTGTCGGTTTAAACTAACTTCCTAGTGTTGGTTCGACGAAGCGTTCGCCTAGTTGGGAGTGACCCTGCTTCCGAAGCCAGCGGTCCCGGGTTCAAATCCCGGTAAGAGCAGATATTTGTGTGATGAGCACGAGCATTTGTTCCTTAGTCTTGGATGTTTTCTATGTATTTAAGTATTATATACGTATGTTTATCGTTGTTTAGTACCCATAGCCTAGAGCTTAGATTGGGACTAGGTCAATTTGTGTGACATTGCCCCGAGATATTTATTATTATTATAATTTATTAGTGAGATAGGGACTTAATAATGACACTGTTGCACTGAATGACACTGCAATAATCTATTACAATAAAATTGTACGTCTTACAAAGGCATCGCCGATAAAGAGCGACCACACTGACACGTAAAATATGATGACATTACGTAAACAAAAGAATGGACAATACTAATTACATGGCGTCAATTTTGATGTACCTACCGTAATTTACGCACCGTTAAGCTCCGGTGTGGTCGCTCCCTTATGTAATTATGGATTTCTGGTTACCTATTCAACTAATCATATTTTATTTTATTTCTTATTTCAAAGTCACTGAGTTATTTGAATTATCGCATTTACATACATTATAAATCAAAGGTACTAACGTTTTCTTCCTGACTTTTACCCTGTACCTTAAACGCATATTTTGTTTTTACAGTCGTATTAAACAAAAGGCGTCACCTGGCAAAATACCTATGCAAAAGGAACGCGACGGCATCGAAGGCGTTAAAAAAAAAATGCAACATGCAGTAAATGCGCAAGTGTGGCCAGCGATTCTACATGAATTTGATGTGTGTGCAACTTTTGGATGTAATAAAGCTATAGACAAGGGTACTACCACTTTATTTTTTCCGCTGATTTCCTAAGATATGTATTATACTGTCTCATAGGAAAGCAAACCAAAGGGTTTAGCGTTTATATTCATAAGGTAGAAAATTTCATATCAATATTATAATTACATATTAAAAGATTTTAGGGTAACATATGGAACACTTCCTTCTTTAGGAGAAGCGAAGAACGTGAAATGATTGTTTGCGCGCGCCTTTCTGTTAACTTACAAAGTACAACATTTTGTTTACCTCGTAAGGCCCAACGGCCTAAATTTAGGACATTTGTCAAAGTGACTTTAAACTTTAGTTGACTTACACAAGGTTCTTTTTTGAACTAGTAAAATTTGACGTGGGCCTAACGAGGTTAAACAGATGGTTTACCAGGATAAGGAAATTACAAGTACTCAGCTATTCAATGAAAAATTATTGTTAAGTACCATCGTAGGGTTTCAAAGATTCAACCAAAAACATGCGGCAAAGATGTCATGTTTAAAAATAAAACTGATCTGAATCGGATGAAAATGATTTGTGAAAATTACTGAGTTAAGGGCATTAATATGTACAGTGTGTGACATCCATAAGAACAAAAATTGTAAGTAACTATAGCTTTAGATGCTGTGAACGGTTTTATCGATAAAATATAACAATAAACTTTTCTAAAGGAGAGTTTTTTTTTCTCGAGCAGCAATGTAATGCGAAGAGGCAAACGAGTTTGGTACAATTAATCAAATTTTAGTGTCAGTTCTTAGCTTTGTTACCGATACATTGCGTGGCGAATTAGTTGGTATGACAGAAAAATGTTCGTATGCCTCATACCTCAACCTTATTGGAAATGGCATAAAGGTGTATAGATATTTTTGACGGTTTGAGAACGTATTTATATTTGCCCTTAACTGTACAGAACGCGGAACACCACCATTTTTAGCATATTGTAGCCTTGAAACCTTTTCTATTAGCAAATTAAAACATTTCTTAGGTTGGATAATTAATTATGCAGTTAATTTGATACAAAATGTATTAATATTAGTGTACAAATTTAGGCAAACCTTTAAGAGAAGACCAAAAAACTTTGTGGAAACTTAACATAAGTTTCCAAAAAATTCCTAACAACTTATTTGCCACGCGTTCTCATCTACATCTTTTACTACCTCAAAAATAAGTTTAATAGCTACAAAAACGAGTCACACCGAGGGCAGAAATAAAATATGCCTCAATATTTCACATGTTTTAAAACAACATTTTATCCTTTAAAATATTTAAAGCCCGGAAAGCTTTGAAATGATGCCTAGGCTTTTTATTTTTGCTCTCCTTCGCAGCTGTTAGAGGCTTGTAAATTCTAGACTGAATATTATCTCAGCAAGCAGTTAGTTCGTCTAGTGATTTTACAGAGTTATGAGCTGGAAACTTTATTTAGAAAAGTACTCATTAAAAGCGAGCCATTTTAGTGCGATAATTAAAACATTTAATAATAAGTCTAGATTTTTTTTTATTTATTTAACCAATTTAAATTTAACAGTGGTTTACATGTTGCAGAATCGTATGTTTTTGGGTTAAATTAAAGAACTCATTAATTGCTGATGGCCCTATTAAAATAAACTGGTCAAGTGCTAGTCAAAATAGCACCCGAGACTTGCATACCAGTTTTGCATGGGACCCACCATTATTTCTATTTTTATTATTGGTTGTAATCGACGAAAGCTCACTCTAATTATTGATCACAAATGCTCTTAATCTATTACGTTTAACCGACTTCAAAAGGAGGAGGAGGTTATCAACTCGACTGTATGTTTTTTTTTTGTGTGTTTGTTACGAGATGTCTCCGTCGATTGTGGATCGATTTTGAAGATTATTTTTTTGTTTGATAGGTTGTACTTTCGAGGTGGTCCCATTGCCACCATGTTGGTATCTGATGAGAGAATCCGTGAGTAATTGAAATAATTCCTCAAATATTATAGGCATACACATAGCGATTTTGGTATTTGCAGTATATCAAGCATTTGCATGCAAAAAATATAATTTGGTGAAGTGAATCTGATGATGAAGACTACTGATGGCCACTGGAACTCCTCAATGGTATCTATTTCAAGGGTGGCGATAAGATGTCTAGATTTAGATAGTTGAGCGACTATGGCGAAGCAAATTTGAATATTTTAAATATAATTATGCACTATGACTTTCCCGCGGCGTCGTTTGCGGCAAGTGAGAAATATCCTGTGTTTCTTTTTCATTGAGAAGTTGGAGTTCAGTAGGACATTAAGTTTTTTTTTTTAATTATAGAATCGCCTTATAAAACCCACAAAATAATTTCTTTCCAAATGGTACTAGGTCAGTGAGACTGAGGTCGGAGTCCCGCAATTTTTTAAACAAAAAGCCCACTTTAAATTGACTGACCTAACCATGTGGAAAGAAGTTATTTTTTGGGTTTTTGAAGGCAGTTTATTGTTTTTACTTAACATTACCTATACAGAACGATGCTTCCAATAAAATACATGTTGAAGGTCAAATTTTAGGATTTGTGCGAATTGCTGTGACCTCCCGTGTGGCCGCCATATATTGTCGACGGGTGTGGACCCAGATCAAAAGCCTCGTGCTAGGCCACTTATCACCAGTGTTTTATTGTAAGTAGGTAAAGTTTTAGGTAGGTTCGGGAAAATTTAGACGTTATTTTAGTTCCATTATACTTCCTGTCTTACTGGTTAATAAGACTCCGATTATTTGAATGAAATATATAAAATGCCCCGACAATGTGGTGAATCCTTAATTTTAATACCGAAATATCTTAAACGGCCTATATTAAAAAGAAAAAAAAAATATCAGGGGACAATCTCACACAAATTGACTTAGTTCCAAACTATGCTCTAGACTTGTACACTATGTGTACTAGACAACGATAAACATACTTATTTAGAGAAATACATTCTTAAATACATAGAAAACATCCAAGACTCGGGAACAAAAATTCACGCTCATCACACGAATATCTGCCCTTACCGAGATTTGAACCCAGGACCGCTGGCATCAGAGGCAGGGTCACTACCAACTAAGTTGGCCTAGTTGGTAGTGAGCTAAAAAATAACGCAATGAACTAATTTTATAAATAAAAAACACATTAGAATAGTTTCAGAATAACAAAGCCACAGACCGACATAATTTACATTGATAATTAAGTAATAGCACATACATAAATTCAAGCCTACCTACTAAAAAAACTTGTTTCCTTGCAAAAAGTAAATGTTTCATTGAGTACACAGGTTTGGACATAATGAAACAAAACTAATATTTTTTTAAATATTTTTTTTGGAAAGAAGTTTTAAAATTAACTGAAATGCCAACGATTAAGTAGTAAAATTTTATATCTTGTCGCAAAAAACTAAACTCGTATAACAATAACTCAAACTTTGGTATTTCAATGCTGGACAGGTGTCACTAGGTATTTTAAATAAATTTGCCAAGTCCACTCCTTTTACCGGGACCTGTTTTATTTTGCTACTGCTTTAGATTATTTACTTACTTTATTTTAACGACGTGGAAAAAAAATATTTCCCTTCTTTTTTAAATACAAATTTTAAACAATGCTTCTCTTCCCTCTTTTTGCTCCTCTTCCCTATTTATGCAAGTAACGTTATACCACTCTAAATGAGCAGAACTTAAATTCAAATAGCCACCCATAGCTGCAACCCCTTTGACCGGCACATTTTCAAAATGGGAAAGACTGTAGCTAATTGCAGTTTTATATCTTCGGTGATTCCTCAAGTCGTTCCAACTTGTTTGTTATGCGAATGGCAGCGATCGTCCCCTCAAAGGCAAAGTTAAAGTACCCCGTTTAACCCTAATATCGGGAACTATTCTAATTTTAAGCCTTGGAACTTGGTCACAACTTGAGTGATCGATCATGATCGCGGTTATAAAATTTAGCCGCCGTCTTTGTATTAATAATGACTCATCTTAGACGGAGAGTCTTGGAGGTTACGAGGTTCCTGATGTTAATTATACGTCACTGAATAAACCAACTACGCGGGATGTTCATATTTAAGTGAACTATAAAAAATCAAATAACTAAAGCTAAATTAATTAATTCTTATTTTAATTAATGACATTTACTCCTGTTTAACTGTATATCGCCAATGTCGAGTTATTCATAGACACTCCCATGGACTTATTTAGACAAAAAAGTCCATGGATTCCGTGTGGTTGCAGGGTTAAAATAGTGCCACTCCATGTCTTCCCGTGGATGTCGTAAGAGGCGACTAAGGGAATAAAGGCTTGTAGTACTGTTAGGCGATGGGCTTGCAACCTGTCACTAATACACTGGTGAACATCTTAGCCTGATTGTGCAAAATGTGGTTATAGAATTATCAACAAGTTTAGAGTTGTTGGTATTCTGTTGCTCTGCCTACCCCACTCTGGGAATAAAGGCGTGACGTTATGTATGTATGTATGTAAGTCCATGGATATCACACGCGAGGATTATTGTTCGGTAAAAGAATGAATTACGAATGGAGGAAAACCGCTCAAGATCGGATTGAGTTATTTCTAAACTTAAAAGAAGAGAAAAAAAAAACAACAATAAGAATATCAGGAGAATGGTCTTTATATTTAAATATCCATAGGAAGGTACATTCAAGAATTCCTCTTAGATACTTAGTAAGTCACTGAACGTAAGATAAGGTCACAAGTATAAATTTAAGATCCATTTAAAAAAAAACTGCTTGAATTTGTCAATCTCCTTAGAGATGCCGAGTCACTTGTAACTTAGAGGACACTCGTAAGGCATTTTTCGACACATATTTAAGTTT
Organism: Acleris holmiana; assembly: GCA_949316455.1. NCBI lineage: Eukaryota > Metazoa > Arthropoda > Insecta > Lepidoptera > Tortricidae > Acleris > Acleris holmiana. The sequence goes on from OX438766.1 coordinate 18,546,130, forward strand.
ATTTTTTGGCCGTCGCAAGTCTACCCTACCCTAACCTGCGTAATTAATTTATAAAATAGCCTGAAAACATGATGGTTTCAGCAGAAAATAGTGTTCGATGAATTAATTTAAATCAATGAAGTAAAATTCGATAAATTTATGGGTTACCAATATTAACAAGTTTAATAAGAACAATGTTTTTTTTATGACAGATGTTTTTGTGTATTACAAATACAGACAGGTTTATGGTTGAACTATAAAATAATTTAGTTGTGGAAAAACAAACATTATGTAACCATGTATTGTAAAAGCTCAATTTAAACAATTATGGTGAGGTTATATTAAATTAATTAAGTTTTTTTTAACATTTATTAAAAATATAAAGATGTAAAAAACTTAGTACATTTTTTAAAAGCTCTTGCTGTCAAGTGAATAGGAGTTGTTTCAAAATATGATAACGATATATAGAAAATATGGGCGGAATACAACTGTAAGACGCAAGAATTCAACTCAACAAACTCTACTCTACTTTCACTAACATTCATGAAATACTCGAACATCCTGCAGGCTGTAATTGGAATTAAACACATTTCTTTTTTGTGTTAAGGAGAAGGCACCCGAGCACTCAGGCCACCTGATGGTAAATGGAATCTGAGACCCATAGACATTTGAATTCTCAAGACTATAATCCTAAGACCTCAAATGCGTTGCCAACCCTGAGGACTAAGATGGAATGCCTCTATGCTAGTAATTTCATCGGTTGTCTTATCCCCACACCGGAACACAACAATGCGAATGTTGCTTGGCGGGTGGTTAATGGATAAGATGGTGGTAGCGATCCGGACGGACCCTGCACAGGGTCCTACCACCACTAAAACCACGCACCACACCACATGTAGCGATATTGAATTTAAGCATGTACAGTTATGGGCAAAGACCAAAAAGTTGGACCACAGTTTAGGCGCAGTTAACCATACAAACAACAGAGGCGAAAAAAGCTCCTTTTGTGCGACGAAAAGTATCCTTACAATTGTATGGCTAATTGTCGCACAACGGAGAAGTTTCATTGAAAATTTTATGGCTTTAGTTAGCGTGCCCAACTTTTTGGTCCTTACAATTTTTATTTCACGAAGGCTATACTTGTGAGTGTAAATGCCCGTGCACGTTGTCTCTAAATGCGTAGCTGTCATTGCTAAGCGTCACCGTAGTGTGCGTGTCTATACGTGTTACAATTACAAGTATGGCCCACCCGCTTTCATAAGATAAGCAGGAAACAGGTCAAAAACGATATCGTTATTACCTTGTAGAATCCCAGCCCTGTTTCCGTATTGTCAACGTTTTGATAACTCTTATGTCATTTACAATAATGGCGACTGTGACATAAACGATTCTTAAACGTGTCAAACACGATATCGTTTTAACGCACCTGAATAGAGGCCCTGTAGATGCTTTTATTCAATATAAGCGTGCCCGTGTGGTTGCCGGGTTAGAATAGTGCCACTCCATGTCTTCCCGTGGATGTCGTAAGAGCCGACTAAGGGAATAAGGGCCTCTAGTCAGGGATTGTAAAACCGGTTTTATTTAATACCTGTATTTACATTGTCAAATTATTACCGCTAAAAATAATACCTATATTCGAATTAGGGGTATTGTTGTCATTCCGCTTTTGTTTTTATCGCTATGTATTCACTATTAACAGTATGAAATACCTGTATTCAATACCGCTATTCATTGTACCTGATAAGTGAGATGTCAATTAGGCTTTAATGAACTGTAATTTCAGACTTGTCTAAGGCGAGTCTAAGTTTTTTGTAAGAGCACCGAAAACAAGAATATTGACACTGACAGGTATTACTGGTTATGGTTTTTAGGGGTAAAGTAGGTATCAAAAAGGGGTATTGTTGTCAATTGTCTAAACCGATAAAAAACTTGAATACCGGTATTCATTATACCGCTAATCAGAGCTTTATCGGTATAAATAGTGAAAGTCAATTATAACCGATAATACCTCATTTAAAACCGGTAGTCAGAATACCGGTAACGATCCCTGCTTCTAGTACTGTTAGGCTATGGCCTTGCAACCTGTCACTAATACACTGATAAACAACTTGCCTGTTCGTGCAAAATGTGGTTACAGAATTACCAACAACTCTTTCTGTAGTTGTTGGTATGTATATATGTATGTATGTATTCAACATATAAGCGTGTACAATACGCTAGTTGTGTTTAATTAAAGCCCACAGGGTGCTCAAGTACACAAGTAGCGATATTGAATATAAGCGTGTACCAGGGCATCATCCGTCAGCGTCGTTCTTCGGCGCATTATTATCGGGAAGATTGATGTTGTCCCGACCGCTTTGTCTGTCTCATTGTTCCGTGCTTTAGAACGTGATATTAAAAAAAATGGCCGTTAGAAAGGTAGAGAACTTCTTGAGATATTAAATGATATTATTTACAAAGAAAAGTATACGAAATATAAGCCTTTTAAAGTTATGACGGAGTAAGGGCGAATTGGACGCAGGAAAACGTCATGGCTCTGCAACTGCAAGTAGACGAATTTTTTCACCTAGCAAAAGACAGGTACCGATTCCAAGATCTATCAGACAGCTTCATTGCCTTCATTGTCTATCACCTTAACCTTCATTATCAGGACCTTCATTAGTTCAAGAAGCATATTAAGAAGAGTAATATAGTAAAAATTAAATTAAATTTAAACCATGTGGAAGCACAGCAAAACACTGAAACCAATTTTAGTTTCAGTGTTTTTATCAAATTAGTTGGAGATCAATATTGGTGATTGAAATAGAAAAAAACAGGTGATAATGTAAGGATTAAAATGTTTAGATCTAGTGCGGTAGTTCTTAAAAGGTACATGTCTTTTAACGCCCTCTTGCATTGTCATATCGATGGTTAAAATGGCAATTGACGTAAGGGACAAATCACTACTTTTTAGGACAAAGGAAATAAAAAAAATATAGAAAAGTTACCATATCTAAAAAAGAAATTATGCTTTCGTTTTGGTGTAAAGGACATTATAGTATATTTTTTCGAGCTGAATCGATTACAACCATTAAATTGTACGTAAATTGAATAGTTTCCAAGATAGATGTCCTTTACGTTTAAATTTTTACAAACTTGCCCTTTAATGCCTAGTCACAAAAAAAATATTTTCGTTTTTAGGTCTTAAAAGACTATCCAAAGCATATTTATGGGTCGTATTGGACAAATTTGTTAGGAATGTAAGCATAATGACCGTTTAAATCTAAAAAAGTGTACCTATTTAACATCCAATTCATAAATAAGCTAATAGCTAACTATAATCTTTTTCATTTAAATATGAAAGTAATAATATTTCAACTTTTAATAAATTTACAAGAAATTGGTAAATTTTAAAATAAAAATAAGTAAGTAAAAATTTTTTTTTATTAGAAAATCGTAATATACTTTCTAGAAAATGTAACATTGAGGAACTTAACTTCTTCATTATTCTTCATTATTAATACTAGAACCATTAATTTGCATATTAATAATAATCTAGCCAATTTTAACAGTCATTAAAGTCGTTACTGAGTTCTAGAAACACAACATAACATTTAGGAACTTATTGTTCATTACTATAATGAACTAAAATTAAAATAAAATGAACTAACAAATCGTATTAGTTTTAACGATTCTTCTATGAGAAATCGTTATAAGCATGCAAGGAAATATAACATAATAGGAACTTAAACTTTTATATTAGGTTTATAAACTGGAACCTTTAGCATTATTGCATCTAAAAAAAAATACAATACTTACTCATCGAGTGAATTATTAGCCTCATCATCATTTGTACTTAGTTCTTCTTCATCTGTCTCAGGAAGTCGGTCTCGAGTCGCTAATGTAGTTGGTAGCGATAGGAATTCAGTATGAAACCTCTTTGGAATGGTTCCATTTAGACATAGTTTTCGCAAGTCATTTAGTTGAGATATACTTTGTTTATGTGAGTAAAGAGGTCGTAATTAAGTCTTATACGCCCCAAAGTTCTTCAAAAAGAAAAATTGGATGCGGGTTGTAAGAAGAACATTGATTTGACAATGTCATTTAAGAATAAGTTATTAAGACTCGAGTCCTTTAAGAACCATTTCGATTTAATTTATAATGTATACGACCAAAAATGACTTTTTTGCTTATTTTAATTATTTAATATCTCGGTAAATATAGTTCATAGCGAAACTTTATATTTACTAGTCAATAGAGCTTTGCGTTTGGTATTAGATTATGTAAAAAAAAAAATTTGGCCAAATGTCCATATACGTCAATTGCCATTTTAACCATCGATATGTTATCCTTGAGATGGAAAAAAGATAGTTATGTGTCCTGGTATAAAACTGAACCATCATATTTTATCTCAGTTTAAAATAAAGGATTACCAAATATAAGGAATTACCATTTTTTAGCGTAGCCATAATACCTACCTGTACCTAAAATAATCGATAGGTAAACCGTTTCATCACAACGGACATCTACCAACCCGGTCTAGATCTATCAAGTTTAAATCAACCTAACGGTGCAGAAAATTAGGGTGATTATCCGATGTTTACTTTACTCGGATCTTCATAAGAATAGTGTTAGTGCTTAGAAGGTTTTTTTCCATACTATCAGTATTTGTTTAGTTCCATCGTTAGGGGGTTAGCTTCATAAATGAAGGCTTTATATCGGAGTTATTTCTTTGGATATGCTTGCTTTTTGATATTGCTGTATATTAGGGCTTTCTGTAATTGAAATAAACTTAGTAGCTTTTATCCAAGACTTTTTCCACGTTTAATGTATTTGTTGGTCTGTGTCATTAGAAAAATAATTATTACAGAATTTGGAGCAATAATACTAAATACCGGGTGTCCCTTGAAATCTCGACAAACTTTTCATCGAATTTCATTTCATCGAAAACGATTCATAGAATATTTAGTATAAATATAAATAGTATTATGGCGGTACAAGGATTTTTAAATCCTTAAAAATATATTTCATAAACTATAGAAGATAAAATAAAATACATTATAATTACTATTTAACTAAAAACTAGTTTGAATTGCAACACATTGATATGTAAACAAAAGTTTGTTATTCGACAGAGTAACAAATAGGTGCGACGACGAGCGCAGCGAGGAGGAGCGTGTTAGGTTAACTGCGACCTAACCAGAACCGACTTGTTTTATTTCAAAATATGCCACACACAATGCTGAAATGATTTTCATACATTTACAATATAAAATAAAATATTGGATAATAAAGTATAAAATAAAGATCTGTGACATAAAGTATCTAGTAAATAATAATCATACACATTAAAAATCGGTGTTTTAAAAATACATCATGTAATTTTTCGATGTAAAGAATATTCGATCAAATGAAAATAAGCGAAACATGACTTTGAACTGAAATTCGATTAAAAGTATGTCGATATTTCAAGGGTAAACCACTAAATACCACTGTGCGAAGGTGTTACTTTATACCTAAACGATGGAGTCGCGCGCAAAACCTAGCATATACAGTGTGGAAAAATAAGTCGGGCCCTGGATGGAAACTACCTTAAATCCTTAGGTTGGCTCATTTCACTTAAAAGAGGCATTACTTTATTTTTAAAAAGAAACAAAACTGCATTCAAAGATTTTCTTAAACTTGCTTGCCTCGCACGGCACTCAAACCAACTAAAATTAAAAAAAAACACTTGCTATTTTATTATACTAATCGATAAGATTATTATTCAGGATAAAATTTCTCTGACAAAAATTTGGTCTTAAAAATAAATATGATCGTAAAATCTAACCTTAACTTTATTTATTTATTTTGTACTAAATAGGTATTCTTCATGGATACCTTGTACGATAACCGAGACGATGTTTGTTACATCAAAATACATACATAATCAGTTTCATTGAATGCGTCATTAAAACATTTTTTTAAAAGCACGTTTCTAATGGAGTCATTTTATATTTAGACATTATTTTAGACAAGTTATTACCTAGGTTAGATTTACGACTATCACAAAACTTTAACTCCAATTGGAATTGCCTGTCAGTGACATGAAAATCCTGCGAAGCGAAACGTTCTTTGAAACGCTTGCCTATATTTTAAGGATAACAGAGGGGACAGGTCTGTGGCGTAGAGTGGTTTCATGGCATGGTGTGGTGAGGTCTAAGTACATGTGCCATCTCAAGTTCTCATAACATACATAACATCACGCCATCATTCCCAGAGTGGGGTAGGCAGAGCTACAGAAGTACCATAAACTCTAAAAAGACTTGTTGATAATTATGTAACCAGATTTTGCACAAACAGGCTATGATGTTTACCAGTGTATTTAGTGACAGGTTGCAAGCCCATCGCCTAACAGTACTACAAGCCTTTATTCCCTTTCCCTTAGTCGCCTCTTGAGTTTTTTTATAAATATGCCAATAATAGGGGTGGTAGGACCCTGTGCAGTCCGTCTGGATCACTACCACTATCTTATTCATCAACCTTAGATTTGGCCTAGTTGGGAGTGACCCTGCCTCCGAAGTCAGCGGTCCTGGGTTCAAATTGAGCGCGATTATATCTTTCCGAGTCTTGGATGTTTTCTATGTACTTAAGTATGTATTTCTCTATATAAGTATGTTTATCGTTATCTTGTACTCATAGTACAAGCCTGGAGCTTAGTTTGGGACTAGGTCAATGTGTGAGATTGCCCCTGATATTTATTTATTTTTATTAATAACTTATTTATGTCTATGTATCTCAGATTTCAGTTACCATCAGTGTGCTTTCTCCTTGCCATAAAAAAATATTGATCTATGATCTTTCTCAGATTAGCATTTTTTCCGCGCATATCTACACATATCACGTTTTTAAAAGCGTGGATATACGCGTATACGCGCTACGAGTGTCGAGAGACGTTCTGGATAATCATCAATAAATATACTAATGTACTGCAAAATACTTAAATAGAAAACACCCGAGAGTTGGAAACAAATACTCGTGATTATCACACAAATATTTGACCTCAATGGGAATCAAAACTTTGCTAACTTGGTAGACTGGTTTCTACCAATAAATGTGAGGTAAATTCAGTATTTACATTAACAATGTTTTTAAAAGACCACAAAGTGACTAGGGATACGTTCCAAAAAAAAATCTGTCACACGACATATTCCAGGAAATGTTTTAATTTCCGGAGAGCGTCAGATGCGAGTTTCTTTGGTGGTATTACAGCGTTTGCCGGGATAATGTTACTAATATTTGCATATTCTTTTTTGCAAGAAGCTTTAAAATGTTTGCGCATTTTCAGACATAACTTTTTATTGGAAGTCCAAATTTATTTCTCATACCATTTTACATCATAATGATCAGTCTTCATAATCAATATTTGTCGTTCATTTTCAGGATTTAAAAAAATTCCAACTGGTAAATAAAGTTAGATTAGGTTTGTTTTATAAACGAACTAAAATCAGAACGGTGCCAGTAAAATTCACTTTAGGAGTTGCGATGATTAATGAATAACAAGTTATGAAGAAAAAAGTATGAGAAAAAAAATATGAAGCGAGATTATTATGAATTCAAATCAGTAGTAATATAAAAAAATAGGAATAAGAATTTTATGTGAGCCAATATATGGACCCCTTTTAAATGCATCAGAACAGGAAATATTATTTACTTACATTTTGGTTTTCGAAACAAGTGACCGGAATAGGTAGTGCCATTTCGGGTGAATGATCTTAAATATTGTACATAACATGGATAAGACTTGGGATTCCGGGACTCGTATTTTACCATAGAAAACTTTCCTAACATGTCATTAATTGAAGTAGGTAATAAAAGAAAACGCAAAAATAAAAGGCTTTGTCATTGTAAATACATCGTTCATTTAACATTACGAAAAGATGCAAAACAGGAAAAATATCGAATACGGTTTCTTAAGGAATGCTCTTAAAAAAACAACATTTGAATACCCAAAGATAAGACGTATGGTAATACGGTTTTTTTTTGTTTGCATGAATGTCAAAACTAGTGTCTTCGTATTTCGTCAATGCCATATTCTATGCTAGCAAAATGATAATAAAATTATACATTTATAACATTTCTAAACCAAACGCAAACTTAAAACTTCTTATATGTTATCGCGGGGTTAAATGCTATATCCATACTAAGCTTACGCACTAAAGTCCCGTGAAATGGTACTACCTAATCCGATCACTGTTAATGACCCTTCTTAATATAAGCGTATTAAAAACCTCACTACAAATATTTGTCCAAATATATTTCACGCTGATGTTTTGTGGGTCTGAAATATAATTTGTTCTTAACAGGTTTTTAGCGGAGTTAAGTTTAGTTTAAGATTAGGTTAGGGGCTTTATTGTAAAATAAATCATTAAAAATCATTGTCTGCCTTAAAAGTAGTCCGTTATTTTTGGTTGAACTGTTGCTAATCTGTCAAATGCGTTAAAGCGACAAAGTACAAAAGTGAGTAGCTAAATACTTATAAGAGCAACTGTACCTACGTATATGCTTTCTTTAAAGTATAAATGCAAAAGTTTAATTGTTACTTCAGTTTTTGTCCAACAACTCAACCGATAGACCAAAAAAAACTGAAAGATATGGTTTATAGCCTAAAGATGGACATTGGAAACTTTTATTGAATGAATAAATGAATGAATTGTTTATTAACAAGAACAAATAGTAAAGTATTACGGATCTTGAAATTGGTACAAATAGTTAAAATAAATTAAAATTATACAATAAAAAAGAGATGTCATATAACAATATTACTTATCAATTTAACAAACCTAATAACATTGACAATATCTGAAACTGAAACATTTAAAAAATATTTATGTTATAAAAATAATTGTCACTTGAGATTCTGTGTAATTTCATTTTAAATTCACTATGGCACAATATATCATTCTGGTTAATAAGACAGTTCCCAGATAGCGAACAATTACTTCAACGCGGACGGTGTACGGTCTTATAAATAGCCGCACAATTTAGTGCCTTGTCACTTTACGTCATGTTTGAACTACTGCACTAATCTGCCAAAGGCGTAAATTCGACAAGGTATACAAGTGTGCAGCTACTTATAATGCCGACACTGCTATAAGTTTAGTATAGAATAAATAGTAACGAGACGAAAGCTCCACGCGATGACTGCGCGTTAAAGACGGCTGAAGACGAGCTTATAGATTTAAGTGTAGGTACGGCTTCTGACTGATTCGGACTGCCGCGGGTCCTCGAGCGGTAGGTATACAACGCGACGCGCCCCGCCCACTGCAAGCTCACTGCGCTAAGGACTAAGATGAGTATATGCTTGTAATTTTATCCATTGTCTTTGTAGTATAACTTCAGCAGTATTACCAAGTTCGAACACCGTTGTCACCACGTACAATGAGTTTTCTAACTTAAGTACATTACCCAATGCTCTTACAGTGAAAGAAAAACATACATACATAACATCACGCCTTAATTCCCAGAGTGGGGTAGGCAGAGCTACAGAAATACCAACAAATCTAAAAAGACTTGTTGATAGTTCTGTAACCACATTTTGCAGAAGTGGGCTAAGATGTTTACCAGTGTATTAGAGACAGGTTGCAAGCCCATCGCCTAACAGCACTACAAGCCCTTATTCCCTTAGTCGCTTCTTACGACATCCACGGGAAGACATGGAGTGGCACTATTCTAACCCGGCAACCACGCGGGCACAAAAAATCCTAATGAGGTCGAAGTGTACATCCGAAAAGGCTCACCAGTAAGGTAATTCAAATAAAAAAAATCGTATCTAGTGGGATTATAATTAAGTACCTATAATTAATATAAATGCGAAATTTTACGGTACAATTACCGTTTGTCGCCACTGAACCTTTTAATGGCACTTTATTTCCAAATCATTTTATAAATACAATACAATTATATATTACATTTAAATAAGTGTTTATGTTTCAAAAATCTTTTTTTTTTTAATTTAGACTTTTTATTTATTGGCTTACATTTACAGTGACGAAAAAGGATACGAAGATGGCCAAAACTGGTACTTCTCCTATATGTTTGTTTCGTTTCGACCAAAAACCGATTTTCGTAAAACTAAAACATATGGTATAGCCTAGAGATGGACATCGGGAAGTTTTATCCCGGATAATAAGACAGTTCGCAGAAAGCGATAAATGACTTCAACGCTACAGCTAGCATAACAACGACAAAAAATCTCAATAAGTAACGTTTCGTCCGTTACACGAGTACAAACATGGCCGACGTCCACGTGATAAACGCGCCCGTCACGCTCGCTACATTAGTGTTTGGACATTATGAAGGGTCCAGTTCAGACTGCCGTAAGCGGCGAGCGGCACGTGACACGCAACCCTAATGTGACTAGAGCGGGTCTAACCACCATACTGTGGAGGGTTTTTTTAGTTGAAACCGTTTACCGTCAAATATTTTGGAACATGATTTTTGGACCTTGTGCACGCCTGCCACAGTACCCTTTAATCTATCGCCAAGCAGCGATGTTCTTTTCTTTTTTCTTTTTTTTTTATGTTAAGGAGAAGGCACACGAGCGCTCAGGCCACCTGATGGTAAGTGGAATCTGAGACCCATAGACATCTGAATTCCCAAGACTATAATGCTAAGACCTCAAATGCGTTGCCAACCCTGAGGACTAAGATGGAATGCCTCTATGCTACACGGGAACCCAACAATGCGAACACTGTTGCTTGGCCGGTGGTTAATGGATAAGATGGTAGTAACGATCCGGACGGACCCTGCACAGGGTCCTACCACCACTGTTCGTATTGTTGTGTTCCAATATGGTGGTAAGACAATCAAATCAATAATTATCAACTTCTATCTTAATCCTTACTGTTCTCATTAATTGATTAAAATTGTATAACCTTTGTAGCTTATCCTTTCTAACAGATGAGACCTTTTGTATACACTTCGACCCCTTTAGGCTCTTTTATACAATTACCCTCATACACAGACAGCTGTTCCAACATTTTCCTTTACCGTAAGAGCATCGGGCTATACAATACAATACAATACAAAACACTTTAATGACCACCAAACAAAATCATTACACAGAATTTGCACAATTTAGAAGACCCAGGTAAACAACAGGCAGTCTTATCGCTGATTAGCGATGTCTATGCTATGGGCTATGTACTTACTTTAAAAAACTCACTGGTACATGGGGACCGCGCGAGAACTCGGTACCTTACGATTACGAGTCGACACTCTAAGGGCCTGTTGTTTGATCAGGGGGGTTATCATGAGCTAGCTTTGCAGTTCATTTTACGGTCAGCGTAAAGGACAGAGCTATGGCGGTTATATAGCTCTGTCCTTTTCTCTGAGCGTAAACAGAACTGCAAAGCTAGCTCATGATAACCCCCCAGTGCCTAGAAACTAATGGTTAAAATTCGAAAAAAGAATCGAAAATTTTGACACATTTCCTTGAAATTTAACCATTAGTTACGATTTTTAACAATTAGTTAAACTAACTGATGAAACAACAGGCCCTAAGCCGCTAGGCCACTGACGCTCTACTACGAGTACTATAAGAGCCACCTAAAACAACCTAACCTAACCCAACCACGGTGTCTGTATTAAGATCGAGAAAAAACTGCAAAAAAACACGTCAGTTGTATGGAAGGAGCTCATATATTTATTTTTGGAATGAATATTCAATTAAATATTCTGTACTTAAACATTTCAAGCGTCTATCTGTTGCTGTTATTAAAATCGACCAAAACACGCTAAAAAATCACGTTTGTTGTGTAGGAGCCCCCTTTAATATTTATTTTATCCTGTTTTTAGTATTTTTTGTCATAGCGGCGACAGAAATACATTCATCTGTGAAAATTTCAACTATCTAGATATCACGGTTCACGAGATACAGCCTGACGACAGATAGACAGACCGACAATGGAGTCTTAGTAATAGGGTCCCGTTTTTAGGGTTCCGTAGTCAAACTAGGAACCCTTATAGTTTCGCCATGTCCGTCCGTCCGTCCGTCTATCCGCAGCCTAGCGCCAAAGACTCTTAGTACTAAAAAGCTGTAATTTGGCATGAATATGCATATTAGTCACGCCAACAAAGTAGTACAATAAAATGTAAAAATAAATAATACGGTACCTCCCCTACACGTAACGTGGGGATGTAATTAAGCTTAAAGTCCTCATTTTTGATGGGGTCAAGTATCCCCCCCCCCCTCCCACTACCAGCCAAAACTACAAATACTAAAAATCTGAAAAAAAACTTAAATGAAAAAACATATAACGAATTTTAAAGGAAAACTATCACGATTAAGTATACATCATTGGTTCTTGAGATACAGGCGATTAAAGTGTTTATACCTACTAAAATCATCTAAGACGGCACCAACTGACGTGAAATATAAAATTAGTAATTACTTGTTGATTTTTATGTTTGTAGTACTTAACGACCTTGGAACCCTACACTGAGCATGGTCTGAAATATGTCTTGAGAGCATATGCTCTTGCCCGGTTTTACTCTATGGGTACGGAACCCTAATAAGTAGCCGGTTTGACCTGCCAGTCCGATGCCTAATTGTTGGTAACGTTTGTATCAAAACAGCATTTAACGCTTTAAGTACATTTTTCTGAGAAAGATCCACATAGCAACTGACAAAACTATCATATTTGCTATACGGTTGGATCAAAATCTGCTCTGCGACGGATCCAACCTCTAGAGACCGATTTCCCTAATGCTGTTCACAAAACTTCCATAGTATTTGAATATCTCATCATATTCCGATACATTTTTTCCCTCCATTTCCTCTTGGTAGCGATTTTACTGGTTAGAAGGATTCTATTTAGAAAAATGCAACAATATGAAACAGTATCAGCAAACTTGGAACACGGTTTTTGTATTGAAGTGCAAAGTATTATCTGAGGATTTATTTCAGGACCATCCCGTAGAAACCTATCATTTAGGTTAGGTTAGGTTAGTTTTCTAAAAATCCTGAAATATTTACAGTTTTGGAAAAAAAAAAGCGTTGGCCAAAATTATGAAATAGGAAATGACACATTTGACGAAAAATAATTTGGCCAAACGGCAGACATCCTAAATAATCACTTAATACTTTGTCGGGTTTTAGGTTCACGTAAAAACCTCGCGTTAAAAAAAAAAAAGGTGTTAATTATTTGTTAAACTCGCTCGTAAGACTTCGCTTCCTCGATTTACCATTTGGCAAAAAGCAGCAAAAACACTTCAGGAAACTGAAACTTTAGTTTAAAACTTCATAAGTTTCAAAAAATTACCGCATTGTGTCACTTTGTTAAACATACAACCACGCTTATAATAATACAACAGGTTTTCGTATTGTAAATTGTAGCCGCGGTAAGACCCCGTTTTATTATTTATGCTCTGGCATTCTAAATTCCTTCGCATTGTCAACGAATCAGTCATGTAACGGTACAAAACGTGTCTCATTCCCTTCCAACAATGTAATTCCAAACCTAATTAATTTACGAAAACGCCTGAATGTAACTGTATACGTTCATAAATCAAACGGAGCAAGAACATGTGGCTAATATTTTGTTATCCATGTGAAACTTAGCGGAGTACGATTTGCCACAAAAAATGTTACCTACTTAGTTGTGATTAATTGTGCCTAGTAATTCGCATGCATTGTTCACATTAGTTATCTATAACATTTGGGTGTATTCTTTTGTGGTTTTGGTATTAAAAAGGTGAAGCATTATTTCAGTAAAAAAATAATTGTGAAATAGTCAAAGTATTAGCCCTATTTCAGGATTTCCTTTTACCGGATTAGAAAATACATTTCATAAATATATCTGCTTTATATGTAAATCATAAATCATAAATCTTTATTGTGTATGAAATTTGGGTATAGGGTTGTTACAATTATTAAGCTTGTATCACCAAGTTCTATCTTCACAGATGTACACACAATTCTTTATCGAATAAGCAAAACCATTTGTAGTACCTAGTCATAATACATCGCAATACAACTTGAAATACTTAAACATTATGAAAACCAAATACAATTTACATTATGTCAATTTCAATTCCAACACCTCATATATTAAAAATAATAATTCATTATTAAAAAATTATTCAGGTGTATATTCTAAAAATTCTTTAATACTGTAGAAACATCTATTAACGAGCCACAGTTTTAATTGATTCTTGAACATATTTACTTTATTTGATTTAAAACTATCCGGCAATTTATTGAAAATTATAATACACATAATATAGCAATTTTTTGTTGTCAACTTAAGTTTAGTACCAGGCTTGTACAATTTGTGCAAATATTGCGACCGTACAGTTCTAGCGGATAATGCCTGCACTTGTTGGAAGCATTGTTTGTGTTTGAACACAAACATACAAACTTCCATGATGTAAAGGCACGGTAAAGTTAGTATGTGATGCCTTATAAAAAATGGTCGGCACGAGTCATCAGGTTTGAGTCCAAAGACAGCTCGAATGCAGCGTTTTTGTATCAAAAATAAGTCACCTCTATCCGAGGAATTGCCCCACATGACAATACCGTAACGTAGTGCTGAATCTACATAACCGCTGTAAGCCACTAATGCTGCTCTCACGGAAACCAATTGACGAACCCTTCTCAGAGCATAAGTAAATCTATTAATTTTAGAACATAAACCGTGCACATGAGCCTTCCAGTTACATGTATTATCTAAGTTTATGCCCAAAAAAGTTGCCTGCGCTACTTCCTCAATCGGTTCCCCATTGTAGCTCACATCTAGTTCGTGTGATTCGCTTTTATTAGTATGAAATTGTATGCATTTAGTCTTTACTAAGTTTACTTTCAAATTATTCCTTGTCAACCAATTTATCACATTATTTAAAGCCGTATTTATCCTTTCAATATAAGTTAAACGCTCCTTTCCATCTATGATTATGGTGGTATCATCTGCGAACATTATGCAGTTTTGTGGAAGGGCGTTTGGCAGATCATTTATGTAAATTAAAAAAAGAAGAGGGCCCAGAATACTGCCCTGTGGGACACCAAACTCATTGAGAATATAATTAGATTTATATGTTACAATACTTTTAGTTTTGGGGCAGTATCTTGAGATTTCAACACATTGGATTCTGTCAGTTAAGTATGATTGCATCCAATCATACGCAGGTCCCCGGATTCCATACTTAACCAATTTTACAAGCAAAAGTTTGTGACATACAAAGTCAAACGCTTTACTCATGTCCATCAATAATGCAGTAACTGGTATTTTTACATCAACATAACTTACAGTATAACTAAGGAAATCTTTTATGGTAAAGAGCACTATACTTTGTTCAATCTATGCTGGTCCCTGTGACAGCCTTTTGTCCTTTAAATCACATACCATACTCATAAACGTGGTATTTAAAAATAGGTGATTACTTATTTAAATTCGTAAACGGCGTCGCTAGATTTGTACCAATGTAGTATTTATGTAAAGTTAAAGAAATAAGTGCAGTGTGGTTGCCGGGATAGAATAGTGCCACTCCATGTCTTCCCGTGGATGTCTTAAGAGGCGACTAAGGGAATAAGGGCTTGTAGTAATGTTAGGCGATGGGCTTGCAACCTGTCACTAATACACTGGTAAACATCTTAGCCTGACTATGCAAAATGTGGTTACAGAATTATCAACAAGTTTAGAGTTGTGGGTATTCTGTTGCTCTGCCTACCCCACTCTGGGAATAAAGGGGTGAATCAACTTTTAAGGTACTCCCCAATTTTCGACATGTCTCACTATGTCACCTTAATTTGGTAGAATGCAATTTTTTTTTTTGATGTGGTCAATATATTGAATAAATCAGACAATTAAACTTACTTTCTAGCTGACAATTTTAAAAATTCTTCTATGATTTACACAAATATATCAGGTAACGCAGGGTACGACGTTGTCCCCGGGTTTTGTATGAAAAACGTGCATTTTCCACTGCGTTACCATGTTTTTACAAAATTATAGAATTGGTTTATGATTATGAATAGTGAAATCCGAAAATCTGATTATCTAATTTTAACATGTGTAAACCATTATCAATCTCACATATTCTAGTAAGTTTTTACTAGCGTGTAGAAAAGGAGGACTTTAAAAGTTGATTCACCCAAAGGCGTGACGTTATGTATGTATGCATGTAAAGAAATAAGTGTAACATGACAAGATTGGACATAGTATAATATGCCTGTGCTAGGTTTTTTTCAACACGGAGATCGTGATTCCTAATTTTAAGTAAAGCTTGATATGGAAACTACATTAAATATTACTGCGCGACTAAACATAACACAGAAAGATTTACGTAAATTATCAAACAGCGTAGACAGCCACAAATAGTAAGCCGTTCGTGCACCAGGATGCAATAGAGGACAAAATGAGAGGTAATTTGCTCTCTGTCCCGCATCGATCAGTTGCTGCACTATGGACTGCAACAGTAAGAAAAAAAAACAGTATTCGCCTAGTAGGTAGTTTAATGGTAGGATCTTATCCTTTAACTTGCTGCCAAGTAGCAGAGTTCGCATTTTTGGGGATAATAGTACTGGTAAAATTACTAGTATGCAGGCATTCGATCTTAGGGTATGTCCGCAGATTATAAGAAAGGGTATGTCAAAAGAAATAGAATAACGCGATAGACATTTGACACCGAACGGTTTGGGAACTTCTTCTCTTGCACGCGCCATACGCGACTAGTGTGGTAGAAAGAGATGGAATATAACAAAGAAAAATTCAGTTGGCTGCCTTGAAATGCGAATCGGATTCTCCGTGTCTTTCATTGGCCATTCAAGGCCCTAGGTTATGTTTTCCGCTTTTGGTTTGCCTGTTTCATTGTATTGCTCTTGTTTTGTTTATGTTAGTTTAGTGCGTGTGCTGTGTGTGTGATCTATCGTGGTTGCGCTGGATAGTTCCAGCGGAAGACCAGCGCTGGGTTTAATGCCAGCATAACGCTGAGTTCGAACCATTTCGTGACAACAGTTCTTTTGTTTATGTCAGAATTTTGTTCCTTTTTGTTTGTCTGTTGTTTGTCACGATTCTTTTTTTTTTCCTTCTTTCTTTTTTTTCTTTCTTTCTTTCTTAGTCTTCAGGGTTGGCAACGCATTTCTGCCGTCCGATCACTAAAAGGCCGTTAAGTGAAAAAAACACTTTTAGAGATATGAGCAAAAAAGGTGATAACTTAATTTTCTAAATATTTTAAAGACTTATTACGTTTTTTGTAATTGATAGTTATTTGTCTATTTTTGCTCTTTCCATCAGTGTAGGAAGTATATTAAAAGGTTACGTGGTAATTTTTTTATATAGGTTTTTATGTTTTAGCCTAGCATTTTTCTATAAAAAATAATATATTAACAACTCTTAAAGACGGCTTGCTGAATTGTAGCCGCTTTTATGTGTTGTAATATATGGTTACTGGAGGACTGTGGCATTACAGACCACAGTTATAAACAATATCACAGCTAAACAACGGTTAAGTCACTTAACCTTTTTCTTGAATTGTAACTAGTATAAGTTAGTATCGTCAAAACTTTGAACAAAAGCGTTAATGACCTTATACTGTCTTTATCATTGTGTCCTTAGAAAGCAAAGTACAAACACAACTACATAAAAAAGGGTTTTATTTAATCCAATCTACGTTAACTGTGTTTTAGTGTCGAAAGACTTTATCGTAAACTGAATGCATTGAGGTAAATAGACGGTTAGGTCTCACTTATTTCGTTGTAACAATAACAAGAACTATGGTCAAACATGTTTATTATTGCTATAGAAGTAAGTGAAATTTATTATTAAAGTAGAATATTTAGTAATTATTGGTAATAAATAATACACCTTCTTCGTTGATAAAACTTTTATTTCTATAATTGTTACAAACAAAACTATAAAATTAGGCAATTATTCGAATAAAATTGGTAACAAAATAATGTCCTCTAAAAACCGTTAAGGCAATAACTTCTTAAAATCCTAATTAAAAAGAAACCCTGTAATAAATATACTCATAATAGGAACTGTATACTAATCAACAAATATTTTATCAAATTAAATCTACAATTACTTAATATATCTGTTTAGTTAAATACTTTAAATTAAAGTCAATTCTGATGACTATTTTGGTACCTATCAATAAAAAAAAATCTTTTCTAAAGTCGTTCGAGAAATAATTACAAGGTAATAACTATAATAAATCTAATTTGATAAAAAGAGATCAGCAGTTACCAAAGGTAGGTAGATACTTAATATGAGATCAATTAAACTGTTAAGCAAATCACGACGTAGCACCTTGCTACAGGTGTGTTTTCTTGAATATTATCACTAGAAAATAAAGAATACAAAACTGTAAAAACTAAAATATACAAAAGATATCTAGCTTTACAAAGCTGACCTCACAGACGCATGCCTCTCTGTTGTACATACAGGCATTTCATGCCAGAATTGCATTTTATGAGGTGGAGTCATATCATCCAGTGCTTTGATGATCGAATCTTTCCTATGCTGCTACCTTACCTACCTTTTGGAACGTTTTGGAACTGCATTGCTTGGGTCTCTTAAAACTTGGCTCATAGCTATTATCCTCAGATTCAGACTTGGACTGTAATCTTTATCCTTGACGGAATCGTCTGAAGAAAAGTCTCCTGTTAAACGATGTAGTGAGGCTTGCGGCGAATTGTCTTGGTGCTTATCTTTTGAAAAATCACGATAATCCAATAATGCTTCAAATGACGACAATGAACACGTAGACATCCGTTCAATATTTTCATGATAGACCAAATCGAGAAGCGATTGATTTGGCTCATGAATACATGCTTCTTGGTCAGTCATTTTAGTTTCATTGCATGAATCGGGGTCTGGAAGATGGCGATTTGGAATCTGAACCGCAGGAGTCAAGTCTTCCCTATTCAAAGGCAAAGCTGCTCTACAAGCTTTAATTAACTTTAATGACTCTAATCCTGTATCTAAAGATGTTTTGGTCCCTCCAAAGTTATCAAAAATTGAAGTTGTCAAACTGTGTTCTACAGAATATAGAGAGTTCACAAGGTTCACTTCTGATAGCGGATCATTTCCGGGGCCATTTTTACTCCATAACTTTTCATTTATCTGTTTGTTAGTTGATGGTGGGGTGGATTCGGGCTGTTACAATGGAGGTTGGTTTTCTTTTTCTGAACTTTATTGTTCCATGCAAAGATCTAGAATCGTATTTATTCTAGAACCGCGGAGCCTAAGAAAAAAAAAAGAAAAAATATATATATAATATATTTCTATCTTGGTTACAGATCAGCAATAGACATAAACAGTTTGTTTTTTATAACACAGGGCTTTTCCCGGACATAATCAGATAGTCAGATTTTTAATGTAGCCACGCCAATCACGGGGGTACTTAACACAAAACAAAGAACAACATAGAATGACAATAGTAGTAAGTACAACAATAGTAATAGCGTTTAAAAAAAATTGAATTATCTACTACAAATTTACATTAAATAAGTCTTAGTGAATTGTTTTATGTCTATACACGTATTTCCTAGCTGTATTTTTTATAATGTGTCCAAATTCGATGGGTCTACGTTAAGTACGACGGAGCTCATGTTGCCATCGTCCGGCTCTAGACCTGTTCCAAGATACCCCATTACTGTATTGTCATCAAAATCGCAGTTTGCAACATTTAAACTAAGTAAACATACTCGTACATACCTACCTTCATACCTAATCTGAAGTTAAATAATCTAAAAAATAAAATTTATAAGCAAACTAACAACAAACCTAATAAAAGTTACTATTTTAATACAAATTGCTAGCTAAAACTCTTACCTTGCCTTCGAAGTCATTTTTGGCGGGAGCTCGACCCGAAACAGCGCGCGTCCCGCCCTCCTAACGTTATGGCGACAACTGCGCAGGCGCGCGGTTGACCCTTCGAGTCTCTGAAGTTTGCCGTTTTTTAGCGTTGTAATTTCACTTTGCCATTTTATAGTATTGCATCCATTGATTGTTTTTAATGGATTGTCAAAACTTGAAAGCGGTGACTGTCTTTAAGCGTTGTAAATGTTTGTTACACCTATGTGTTCTACTACGACGCAACGGTTAAGAACCTTTAACGATGTTTTAAAGAATTAGAATTTGTGATAACGGTTTTTTTTAATTGTAGCCCCCGACGAAGCTTGCATAAAATAAATTGGTAAATCACAGCTAGAGTAAGATAACTGTTTTAAAGTGAAGTTGGTTGCAGTAACCGTGTTTTAAGTTTGCACTGAGAATCAGTTGTAGCTGTTATCAACACAGTTATTTGCCTTTAAACGTGCTCTAGTGTCGTGTCGTAACTTAACTGTTTTTAAGTATTGACAGATCCAAAAAAGTCTTTACTTAGCCGGGTACGGGATGCTCATATCTCTGAATCTATAAATGATAAAAAAAATAGCCTACACTAGTCGATAGAGAAAAAAAATCTCTTTCGCGCTGTATATAAAACCCAAAATTGACAAAATGCTACTTAACGGCCTTTTAGTGATCGGACGGCAGATTTGCGGTCTCATCTTGGCTGAGATGCCTGTCATAAGATACGTCTAAGTAAACGTCAAGCCGTAGAAAACTGATATTTTTGACGCATCTTAAGAAGAGATCAGATTATTAGAAAATAAAAATATTTATTTAGTAATATGGCCACAAGAGGGCTCTTTTACATGTCGATAATATGAAGTTAATCTACAAGCGCTTTGGAAAAGACCATTATTCGGGAGAAGAAGCGCCGCAAGAAACTACAGTATAATAGGAATAAAGTCTTGAAAATGCATTATGTCTATGCGATAGTTGTTAAGGTGTCATTCGAATTTACTTCTGTCTCACTCGCTCTCGTACGCACTTACGAGTCTAACCTACTTTTATCTGAACCTGAAAGATTTTTTAAGACGTTTTGTAATGCACTCCGCTGGCTGGGCTTAGCTTGGTCTTCTTTATCCTTTCAACAGTATTTGGGCCATCCAACTCCGGTCGTCGATTAACCGGCCGTCCCACATACGATCTATTAACCGCTTTAAGATCTGGCATTATTTCTATATATCTGAACTAACTGAATCTTGCGCATATCACTACTAAACTAAAAACAAGTCTGAGGCTATTCTTTTACTTATCTGACAGAGACCCTACATTTCAAAGAGTTTTCCTTGACTTTATTGTTAAACAAAAATACCGCCATTAGATAACGCACTGACAGATAAGCCTTACAATCACAAAAGTGGATATAAAAATTACGTTAATTTAAATTTACAAATAAATGTATATGTATGTAAATTACACACTAATTATCAATTTTTATTTCGTTAATCCTTGAGTATTATTTTAATATACCGTAAAACTGGGTGTATAGGGCCTGAAATAATTTCCAATAGAACGTAACGTTACTTTCATTTAATACTTATTCTTATTTGTAACAAGTTATGCCTTATTTTAGGGGTGAAGTCCCCTTAGTCCCTATTCACCCCGTTTTACGGTGCATATTTCATGGTTTACGTTCTAAATTCAATTTAAAACAAACCTTATGCAATGATCACAAAGTTACTTTATATTGTTTCCTTACTGCTATTAACACACCCACTGCGAGCTGCACTCGATTCCCAATACATTCGTATCGGAACCTCTCTCAGTGCGGAATTAACGGAAAACAATGTAATCCTTCCAAAATCCAATGAAACAGACGATCCAATTTCGTTTCGAAACAAACCAGTGTGACAGCTCAGTTTTTGCCATACTTGGAAAGAGCGATGGGACAATTGGAACGCGGCATTTATTATTAAAATTGTACAGATCTGTGGGTGAGGACACCTGAGAATAGAACACCAGTTTCCTCTATTCTATTTGTTGATGATATCGTATTGTTTTTAAATCCGCCTTTACAGTCAAGTATCAGCTATCATAACGTTGACAGTTTCAGAATGAAAGCATACATTCATTCATACATTCATTCATTCCCAGAGTGGGGTAGGCATAGCTATAGAATTACTATTAACTCTAAAAAAGACTTGTTGATGTAACCACATTTTGCACAATCAGGCTAAGATGTTTACCAGTGTATTAGTGACAGGTTGTAAGCCCATCGCCTAACAGTACTACAAGCCTTTATTCCCTTCGTCGCCCTCTTACGATATAGACAGGAAGACATGGAGTGGCACTCTTCCGACCCGTCAACCACACGGGTTGGGTCAGAATGAAAGCGATTAGGTAAAATAGAATCCGTGGTACAATCAACAACTTTAACTATACAGTGCATATAGAACCCTGTCTCAGAAAGTTAATGAATAATTTGGACGTAATTCCTTTCGCGTGACTTCACGCTGTTATCATGACAGCGTTCTTAGATGGTCAATAGTTTGAGTTCTTAACTCTACCTTTCATTTGATAAGACGAGAGTTTTGATGTTTTTTAATAGGGAACATACATTTTTTTTTACTTACACTGTCTGGAATGTGCTATGGAAGAAATAGATACTGTATACGCGAAACAAATTATCGTGTTGTTTTTTATAAGATATGAATCTTTACAAAAAGTTATAATTCAGATCCCTGCAAAAACACACTACGAGTATACAAAATCGACGAGAGGAATGATGTCACAGCTGTTATTCCATGTTCAAAATATACGGACCTTATAAAGGAATTGCATTTAATTCAGAAATTACTATGTTGAGCCAATATCATTGAATTAAAATATAACGTAAACAAAATGAGGATGCCGAAAAACAATAAAAAACCTTTAAAATTAAAAAAAATTAACACTTTTTGATTTTATGTAAAATCTTAATAATCGGGTCAAAACTTAGTGAATTGCGTGTTGTAAGCTGTTTTACAATTTTCTCCCAAACCGTATCAATGAAACTAGATTGTGTTTTTCATGCATGTTCTCTATTGATGATTCGTTCGTAGTTTGTGTGTATTATGGTCGGGTTTATCGCAATGGATAAAGCAGCCATCATTCGCACTGGGCTTCTATTTAACCGCGTTATAACGATATCGTGTTTGAAGTGTTTTAGAATCGTTTATGTCACAGTCGCCATTATTGTAAATGACAAAAGAGTTATCAAAACGTTGACAATACGGAAACAGGTCAAAAATGATATCGTTATTATCTTGTAGAATTCCAGCCCTGCACTTGTCCGTGAGATTTATCTACGTATAGTAACGCGTTAAATAACTGTCATAATTACACTTCGTTATCAAACAGGCAGTTTGGTGGCTCCTACCATTAGTGATGTGCAATGTCACTTTTTTATTGAGTTTTCAGATATGTATTTTTTATGAATATGTACCTCTATGTCCAAAGCCTAAAACCATAATTAGGGGCCTGCGAAGAGAAAGTTACTTATCTAATTCATTAAGTCTCAATCTTCTGCTTATGTTACAAAATGTATACTCAATACACAATAATTTATTGCATAATGGTGTTACAATGAGGAGTGAGATAAAAATATATACCCTGATAACCTGATTTTCCCCCGTGAAGTTGCCGGGTTAGAATAGTGCTACTCCATTTCTTTCACTCAAGGGAATAAAGGCTTGTAGTACTGTTAGGCGATGGGCTTGCAACCTGTCACTAATACACTGGTAAACATCTTAGCCTGCCTGTGCAAAATGTGGTTACAGAATTATCAACAAGTTATGAGTTGTTGGTATTCTGTAGCTCTGCCTACCCCTCTCTGGGAATGGGGGCGTGACGTTATGTATGTACCCTGATGGCGCTCAGCAATTACTAGCTCTTTCATACTAAGTACTGATACTTATGCCTTATCCATAGTATGGGTAGTTCTTAGGCTGATTGTGCAAAATGTGGTTACAGAATTATCAACAAGTCTTTTTAGAGTTGTTGGTATTTCTGTAGCTCTGCCTACCCCACTCTGGGAATGAAGGCGTGATGTTATGTATGTATGTATTTAGAGACCTAAGTCGAAATTCAAAATATGTGGATTAGGTTACTATAATTCTAAAGATGTGATGTGATGTGATATTTATACAAAATTGTAATTGCACTAAAAGTGCTTCTGCGATAATTGCTCTGCAAAGTCTCTTTCCAACAATAAATGTTTACCCATGTAAGGGTAACCTATCCTTGTCTTGTTATTTTACCTTACAAGCATAATAATCGCCACATAGACGTTATCCTCGAAGTATTTTATACCGAAGCACAGAAGAGATTGCTTTGTTTCTGAAACAGATTGTTATGTAAAACAAGATGACCGCTCCCTTAGTGTCGGAAAGCTTTCTTTTATGAAGTTATAAAGAAAATGACCCAGAAAATTCTTACCCTAGAATAATGGATACTAAAAATGTTTTATAATCCAAAGCGTTTCAAGAAAACGTTTAGTTTACGGGCGCAATATTAATTGTGAAAATAGAGCCTTAAATGTCTTATTCAAAAGATAGCGGATGACGGCAAAACGCAGTTACGTAAAAGTATAATGCACCAAATAAATGTTCTTTATTTTTTGTCTTTGTGTTTGTTACGCGATTACTCTATTCCATTGGTATCTGATGAGGGGATCCGTGAGGAATTAAGATAACTCTTCAAATATTATAGGAATAAATAAACGTGGACGACATAACCATATTATTATGATGATCACTAAATGGAATGAAATAAAATGAATGTTTTAAAACACTAAAAACCGTCTTCAAAAGGCAAGAAAGAACTTCTTTTAAAATGATTGAGTCTAACTGAAATCGGCATCCCACTATATTTTTAACCAAAAGCCGAATTCATTTGGATTGCCTTATCATTTTAAAAGAAGTTCTTTCTTGCTTTTTGAAGACGGTTTTTAGCTTTTCAAAACATTTATTTTTAAAATAAAATATTGCAGCGGACAGTTGGAAAAATGAGTTTATTTCCATCTAGGTTTTTCAAAGGAAAAAACATCCTTTCCGAGAATGTTTAAGGTAAAATCTTTTGCAGGATTTCTATCTGCAGTTGTTGCAAAGGAAAAGAAAACGAATGTGTTAAACAAACCAAACCACGTGGCTCAGTAAAACTGCCAATCAAAACAGTCTTATCAAGTCTGACGTATAAGTGTTCTGTTTCTATTGGCTAACATACTATATCACGTGTTTTTTTATTTACTTAGGTATCAATACAATATAAAACCTAAGAGTTTGTTTGTATGTTTGCTTGAACGCGCTAATCTCAGGAACTACTGAACCGATTTAGATGAGATTTGATATCGAGATAACTAAGGTCTCGGGGAAGATCATAAAATACTTTTTATCCCGGAATATTGAACAGTTCCCGAGGTAATAGCGATAAACGAGGTATTTGACATTATATAGACGACACTATCAAATTGTCATTTAATAGTGTCGTCTACATACACATAGCGGAAATAGCGGAAAACTAATTCCACTTATACGAAGTCGCAGGCGTCTTTTATTAAAGTATAAAGTAACATCAATATTTTAATTATAGTCACACAATTATTTGGTATTCACCACCTAAGCTCAATCGGAATTATTATTGAAAATCAATAAATAATTACCTTGATATCACATAACTTTCTATCGCCAATTTCTCCGTAACGATGTCTTTCGATTAAATTCCTTATTACCGGGGTGCGTAATATTTTACCGTTAGGGACGAGGCTAACCAAATAATAATGGCTGCCATCAATATACCGGGCAGGGTCTGTACTCTACGTTATTGGGGATTTTAGAAGCGGTCACATTCTTAAGGCTTAGGGCTTGTATGAGGCAGATTTTGGATACTTTAAGAGCGTCTTTACAAAATTAATATTCTGTTGTTATACAGTGTGTGGCGACACCCTTCCAGATATATGTATGTCAGCGGTTTTGGAAAACGACGCGGGCGCCGCCATGAAGTACGGCAGTCTGATTCTAGCGGCCTAACGTAGTAGTGTACACGACGAATAGGTTACGCGACGCCCGCCTGGTTAGCCTCCTTTCTTATACAAAATTGTACATACATACATACTCGTACATGCATATTATCACGCCTTCATTCCCAGAGTGGGGTAGACAGAGCTGCAGAAATACCAACAACTACAACAAGAGTTGTTGGCAATTCTGTAACCACACTTTGCACAAACAGGCTAAGATGTTTACCAGTGTATTAGTGACAGGTTGCAAGCCCATCGCCTAACAGTACTAGAAGCCCTCATTCCCTTAGTCGATTCTTACGACATCCCCGGAAAGACATGGAGTGGCACTATTCTAACCCAGCAACCACACGGGCGAAAATTGTATGTGTTAGAATAAGATTAATTGTATTAAAATTAACTACTAGAACATTTGGACTATCTTAATTTCCCAAACCTGCAAGTAGTAGTTAAACAGTGTGTAAATGGAACGAGCAAACATTTAAAGCAGAGGGAGCTTTACAAGTCATGTAGATATGGAATTTCGTTAATAACCGTTATACATAGAGCGCAATTAATTTTAAAGGTCCCATCGAGCAGCAATGTATTTGAAACCTTGTCAGTTGAAATGAAGATGTAAGTTAGAGTTAATTGCAGGTTAATAGGGCTATTTTTATTTCGCGTGGCGTTTAATTATAAATATTAAATATTATTGTTCCGTAGTCAAACTAGGAACCCTTATAGTTTCGCCATGTCCGTCCGTCCGTCCTGTCGCAGCCCAACGCAGATATTCTTAGTACTAGAAAGCATTTGTTTCGTAAAAATGTGTATTTTTCTCGTAAAATAATAGATATTGTACAAGCTAGAATAATTTAAAGCAAGAAAATGTATTTCTTTTTCATCCAATGCATTTATTTCCATGTTTTCACACCCCTTATCTGGAGTTTTCGAACAATTGCTCACAAGTACCTACATAATAAAATTCAATTGTTTTGTTCTTCAGATGTCGAAAAACGAAACGACTTTCATAAATGTTTATTAAATAGCTATCTTATTTTGTATCTCAATAAGCGATGTTTTTTGCGACTACTAACAAGTTTGTTTGTTAACTGTTATGAAGCTAATTTATCAACTAAATATAAAAAACAAGTTTGTTTTATGATTGTGTTAATATATTTTTATCCATTAACCTACCGCCAAACAGCAGTGTTCGCATTTTTGTGTTCCGGTTTGGGGATAAGACAGCCGGTGAAATAACTAGCATAGAGGCATTCCATCTTAGTCCTCAGGGTTGGCAACGCATTTGCAGTCTTAGGATTGCAGTCTTGTCAATGCGAATGTCTATGGGTCACAGTTTCCACTTACCATCAGGTGGCCTATGTGCTCGTTTGCCTTCTCAATGCCATAAAAAAAAAAGAAAAAAGTACTTTAGTTTTCTTTTAATATTATATTTTAATTTTAGTTTCTATTATAGCACAAAGCATTGAAATAATGTTAGCGAATCTATTTAAAGAGTCTTCTAAATCCAGCAGTACTTGGGTATTGCTCGATTTTGTTCGAGGAACTAAGAACATGTGGCCTGTTTAAGCCTATCAAGTTCCAGTGAGTGAAAAGGGTAGAACCTGTCACTTCCTCAGCGTGCAAATTGTCTGGTTAACAGCACATAGTATGGCATCTGTCTGATTCATATTTTAATTAATTTGCGCTGTAGATGTAGGTAAATTTCAAATAAGAGACTTCAAAGGCTATTAATGCATGCATACTTAATATCAAGTCTTCATTCACAGAGTGGGGTAGGCAGATCTACAGAAATACCAACAACTCTAAAAAGGCTTGTTGATAATTCTGTTACCACATCTTACACGATCAAGCCAA
Source organism: Acleris holmiana (assembly GCA_949316455.1). Lineage (NCBI taxonomy): Eukaryota > Metazoa > Arthropoda > Insecta > Lepidoptera > Tortricidae > Acleris > Acleris holmiana. Next base: position 18,573,814 of record OX438766.1, read on the forward strand.
GAAGTTTACTAGTGTATTAGTGACAGGTTGCAAGCCCATCGCCTAACAGCACACAAGCCCTTATTCCCTTACGACATCCACGGGAAGACATGGAGTGGCACTATTCTGACCCTACAACCACACCCACACTAGGCTATTTATAGGTCCCTCAAAATAACACAGCATAAATAATGGTTCCTTGTTTACATGTTTCTTTAAACATAGTAACGTCAACACTTATAGAGTAATTATGAACCCGCGCTTATTATCGCCGCCACGTTCGACCGTGAAATTGAGTAAACATTAGCAAAGTATAAATAGAAAAGTAGTTCATCTCCTGCCCTTTAGGAGTTTCGGTTATCTATTGCCACTCCAGGCACCAGTGATGCGTCGATGCGCGTCATGTGATACTGATAGATATGGGACAGAGGGGCACGAGTGAAACGATAGGTAGTTAAACACGGACTGTTTAATATATTCGACGGTGGTCGCAGCCACGCGTAAGCATGCACTTAAATCTACCCGAAACCTTATACATAACAGATACTTAATATGTGTGGCTTCCGCTTTAGTTTTAACAATTCCAAAATGTGAACTATGTAACTCTGTCAAAATTTCGTTTTGAAGTGATGGGGGAATGACTAATTTGTGCCCTCGCATGATGCAACCATTCTCAACCGATAACTGTAACCGGCATTGATGATAAGGCTTAATAATATCATTACATATTTTTTTGGGCCAACCATTTAATATGTGTTGAATAACCGTTTTCAAGGTCACATCCCTGTACGTTTCTTGCCGTATCTTATCGAGAGTAACTGGTAGATTACTACCTTCTAACACAAAATTAATATACGATGCGCGATCGGTGGGCTCAGCCGCCGCCGGACTTGCCGCGCGGTCTGGCAACGCCGCACGGGACAAAAAGTCTGCGCTGTTGTCTGCGCTACGAACATATTCAATGGCATAATTATACGCCGATAAGAAAATTGCATATCTTTGTAATCTATTTGCAGTTATTTCGGGTATACCACGCTTTGGGCTAAAAATAGACAGTAAAGGCTTGTGATCTGTACGCAATATAAAGGGTTCTGAACGCCCATACAAATACTGATGGTATTTCTTAACACCAAAAATTATCGCGGTCGCTTCCTTCTGGATCTGCGCGTATTTTTTTCCGCAGAGTTAAGAGTACGCGAAACAAAGGAAATGGGGCGTTCAGAACCATCGCTGTCTATCTGGGACAGTATCGCCCCCAACCCCTGCGGGCCCGCGTCGACCGTCAAAATGATTGTTGCCTTGGGGTTGAAATGCGCCAGGACCTGGTCAGATGCGAGACAATGCTTTATGGTTTGAAAAGCTTTTACGTGTTCATCGGTCCATGCCCATTTCATCCCTTTTTTTAAAAGTTCGTACATAGGGCAATATCGTAGACGCACGGGGAACAAAGCTTCTATAATAATTAGCAAGGCCGAGGAACGATTGAAGTTGATTCACATTCTTTGGTTCCGGCGTCTCAAGTATTGCTGTAACTTTTAATTTTGATTTGCTTATGCCGACCGAGGTAAACTATTTCGTCTTGAAAAAAAACACACTTGTCCTTCTGGAGCGTTAACCCTGCTTCCCTAAACCGCTGCAACACTTGTCTAAGCCGTACTGCGTGCTCCTGTCTATTTTTTCCCGTTATAAGTACATCATCGAGAAAACATAAAACTCCCTCCATATTCGTGAGTACACTGTTTAACGCGCGCTGAAATATTGCAGGTGCACTGGATAAACCAAAAATTAACCTATTGTACTTGAAAAGTCCTAGGCTTGTATTTATGCAAGTAATATTATCAGGGTCTTCTATTTGGAATTGGTTGTAAGCCATAGACATGTCGAGCTTCGAGAATTGTTCCCCGCCATGTAATTTTGTAAAAAGTTCTTCAACGGTAGGTAAGGGGTACTGCTCGACTAATAACTGTTGGTTAATAGTCCGCGAGTAGTCAGCGCAGATCCTAACCGAACCATCTCGCTTCAGAACAGGGACAATTGGGGACGCGTACTCGGAGTGTTCTATTGGTTCAAGGATCCCTAACTGGACTAACCTATTTATTTCATTTACTACCTTCTGTTGAAGAGAAAATGCCACCGGCCGACTTTTAAAAAATACTGGCTTTGCATTATCTTTTAATGGCAATTTTATTTTATATTTATTGAAACAACCAAGCTTATCTGTGAACATTGAGGAAAATTCTAATAAAATTTTGTCCAAGTTGCTAATGTCTTCCGGAATTAAAACACTACAAAACTGTATAGGTGCAATTTCGAGTTTAAACTTAGATATAAAATCCCGGCCCAACAGCGGTGGCCCCCCGTTTTCGATGACATGCACTTCCAAAGTATCAGACCGATTGTCATACGTGAAAGGGAGCCTAACCGTACCTAAGCTTTTTATCGATCCTCCCGTGTACCCTTTTAACTTCATAGTACTGGGTGACAGTGGCACGTGTCTGAAGTGAGTATTGTAGACATAGTTAGACATAGCTGTTACAGCGGAGCCGCTGTCGATCTCAAACCGCAATTTGAGCCCGGCAACGCCTACTACCTCAGTCATCGGAGCACCTTGAACGGAACGAATATTAAAAAACTTACCGTCATCGTCCTTGCTCACCTCGCTTGCCTCCATATACTTAAAATTATTACACATTCGACGCAAATGTCCTTTCTTTTTACACTTTTGGCACCTGTACGACGCAAATTTACACTTATTGGTCGCATGGTTAGTGAGACCGCACACTAAACACTTAGCACGATCCGTGTTTTCAGCCGCTGTATTCCCGATTTTGAAGACACTGTCAACGCTGACGGCCGCGGCGGCCGCAACCGTGGTCGAGCTGGCAGCGGCGCGCGCGCACCGTACGCTGTCAGCTAACTCAATTGCTTTGGCTAATGTGAGGTCTGCGACATCCTTCGAAAACAGCTTCTCACGTTCTGGGCCTGGAAGCATGCCCATGACAAATTTGTCTAAAAGGTAGCCCTGGATGTCGTTAAAACTGCAATGAGCCGCGAGTCCTCTCAGCCGCGCAGCCCACTGCGCTGCGGTCTCACCCGCCTTTTGAGACGCCGAGTAGAAATGAAATCGCTCGGCGAACACGCAGCGCTTCGGCGTGAAATGGTCGTCCAATAACTTCTGCACATTAGCAAAACTTTTTTCTTCCAACACGTCCGGCAATGCGAGATTACTCGCCAACCTATATGGATTTTCACTGAACGCACTCAACAATATGGCGCGCCGCTTAATGCCCGCTTTATCTGTCTCCTCAGTGATACCATTCGCAATGAACCACTGATTTAACCTATTTTTATACGTAGTCCAATCATTTTCCTGATGATTAAAATTAGAAAATAATCCTGTCGTGCTTGAGGACAGCATTGTGACCAAAAATAACGCGTGAGTAAGCGGGTCGTCGCCACTGATAGATATGGGACAGAGGGGCACGAGTGAAACGATAGGTAGTTAAACACGGACTGTTTAATATATTCGACGGTGGTCGCAGCCACGCGTAAGCATGCACTTAAATCTACCCGAAACCTTATACATAACAGATACTTAATATGTGGTTAAAGTCGCATCTGTGGGGCTAGGCGAGTTGCATTTGACAAACGTTAGCGATTATGTTTCGATACACAAATGTATAGAATTGACGTAAGCCACCGAGATTGTCACGTGGTATCTCGGCGGCTTACGTCAATTCCACACATTTTTCAATCGAAACATAAACGCTAACGATTGTCGAATGCAACTCATCTAGCCCCACAGTATGGTCAATTATGCGGCGTTTAATGAATAAACAATGTCCTTTTGCACGGCTCATCCTGGATGTAATTTTTTCAAGTTGGAAGACCATATAAATCATCCTTATGTTATTTGTTTAGCTATAAGGTCATGTTTGGTATTTTATTTTCGTGTAAAGCAAACATGCTATTGATACCATATGATAATATATAATAAAGGTTGACCTTTAATTGGGTCGTCAAAATGAACCTTGCAAAAGAAAATCGTTTATTCATCAATTGCCGTAAATTGCATTTTTTTGTCGTGTACAAACGCAACTATTACGGCATGGCCCTGATTAACCGGCTCGGTCCGTCCTGTTGAGTTTACTTGTGGTGGCTAGCAGCGCGTATGGTCGGGGCACGCACACATGCAAGCCGTGCGATATACCTTTGTTTGAAGACTACTGTTTGTGCTGTGACATCACACCAAATAAAGGTCCTCACCGTAAACATTAGCAATTTTCACAAGATTATTTCGTTACCCAGTAACGTAACTTTATCCAAAAATTAACAGGTGTGGGATGTTGTTTGAAAAAACATTTGCGGAGGCAGGCTTCAGGGCCCGTTTTTTTATGATAAGCAGAAGGCACACGAGCACTCACGCCACCTGATGGTAACTGGAATCTGAGACCTACAGGTAGACATTTGAATTCTCAAGACTATAATCATAAGACTGCAATCCTAAGACCTCAAATGAGTTGCCAACCCTGAGGACTTAGATGGAATGCCTCTATGCAAGTAACTTCACTGGCTGTCACATCCCCACACCGGAACACAACAATGCACACACTCTTGCTTGGCGGTAGGTTAATGCTTAATGGATAAGATGGTGATAGCGATCCGCACGAACCCTGCACAAGGTCCTACCACCACTATACGTATTATGGTCGCGTTTATCGCGATGGATAAAGTATCCATCACTCTCGCACTGTACTTGTCAGAGAGTGACGGATGTTTAACCCACGTTTAGTCACGAGATAAACACGGCCGTATTAAGCCCCTTGGGCTTCTTTTCAACTGGGTTAAAACTATATTCCCTTTGACGTGTTTTGGTATTATTTTTAACTCGTTACTGTCTAGTAAATAAGAGTCTTCAACACGTTGACGTTACGGTAATACGTCAAATTAAGACACTAATTAACCTATGCAGACTCAAAGGATTATTATGGGACTTGGACTGTGGACGAGCGAGAGACGAATGTTTTGAATGCGTTCCGTTTTATGTATTTATTGCGTTATGTTCGCGTTACACAAGTCTAAACAAATCAACTTTCTATATTTTTTGTCATTATTTTATTTTAAAATACCGAACGACACACGTTGCTAAGACAAATCTAAGGACCACTCGGTCGTTGAAATTACCCGTTCAGCCTCTATGAATACAAGGGAACAATGAACAAAAATTCATGATTTTTTTAACACAGTTGCTCAAAAAGTGGTACTTTTCGTAGCTGTATATCGTGCGGAAAGTTGGACATTACGCACTAGTGCGTTATAGTTTTCCATTTTTTTTAATATAATTTTGTTTCAACTTCCAAGCCGTGCATCCAACCAAAGAGTTTGCATGTTCAACCAATTTTTTATTAAGTCATTTAGCATTGATACTATACATAGTTAATATAATTTAAAATATTAAAATTAAATTTAAACATACATACACACAAAAAATGTATCAAGGTAATATTAAAAAAAACAGCTCTCATCAAGATGGCTGAATCTGAATTAGTATTACGAATGATAATGATAGTTGAGTATTAAGGTGAATTTACATTACACCATGCCGAAACCGGGACCAGCCCAGTACGGCGTAATGTGAATCACCCTTTATGCATTACCGCTGGTTAATAGAGAATTATACTTTTTGATTTTTAAATATAGGTAATTAAATTACTATGACGTTTTATTTTACTTGGCTGAATGGTCACAACCGTTGCCATTTCATAAAGTCTGTGTTAATTAAAATTATTTTTTTCTCTTGTAATAGTTTTATTTACTGATTTATTATTGTTTCATGGATATTTTTTCGCAAATGTATTAAAAAACGTCGTTTGATACACGTGCGGAACTGTCATTTTAACTCGTCCCGACTCTACTTACTTCGGGACTCAATGTGTGTAAAATGACATACTTTCCGCACTTATATCAAAATGTACTATAAACGGGTTGTTGAACATAAAATTAATAATTAATGTCTTTTGATTTTATGGTCAGTTGCGTTACCTATCGAACTTATTCGATAAGTCCATCTAATATGTAATGGTTTATGCAAAAATACGTTTTTGTGAAATTAAAGTTGCTGTGTTATTGCTGGTTTAGAATAGTGCCACTCCATGTCTTCCCGTGGATGTCGTAAGAGGCGACTAAGGGAATAACGGCTTGTAGTACTGTTAGGCGATGGGCTAGCAAACTGTCACTAATACAGTGCTACACATCTTAGCCTGTTTGTGCAAAAACTGGTAACAGAATTATCAAGAAGTCTTTTTGGAGTTGTTGGTATTTCTATAGGTACCCTACTCTGGGAATGAAGGCCTGCTGTATTTTTACCATCTTGACGATGACATGTGACAGGTGACAATTGCATACACATTGCAATGTTAACACGCTGATACATCACTGGGTTTCATATAAGGTGCGCCATGTACACTGAAATGTCACCTGTCACCTGTCATTGTAAGGATGGTGAAATAGGGGGCGGATGTTATGGAAAGTTTGTAAAATGATTCTTTGTCAAACTTACCTTAAAATATTACTTTCCGCCTTCGCCAGTAGATTCAAAATCGTTTACCCTCCCCCTTCGGCAATAGGGTAAAAACTCCCATAAAGTAATAGTCACAAAGTAATTTTAATTAGGAAGGTTCAAAAGAATCTCTTAAATAAATGCTCAAAATTCTACATTACGTGGCGCTAAAATTTGCGGGTTCCCTTGACTCCATTTAGCGGTTACGCCGGATGAGCTAGCGGAGTGACCAGCGATGTGGACCCCTCACCGGCCATTAAACATTACCTTTTACTTAAGGAGATTTACGGAGCACGGGGGGTGAGGTGGGTCTACTTAGTATTGACATCAAGATGCACAGGCAGTGTTAAAGGCGGACGTGACCAAAATTCTTCAATTAAGAATCTTTTTACTGCAGGTTTTTTGAGAGATGTGAGAGATCGAACGAGCGCAGCGTGGATTGAATGAATGAATGAATAAATCGTTTATTCACAAGAACATATGGTAAGTAGGTAATACAGGTCTTAAAATTGGTATACAAAGCTTCCCAAGATATATTTAGCCGAGTCAGGCAAGTGAAAGTTAAATTAAACATAATATAAAATTGAAAAGAGGAAATTGTAATATTATAAGTAAAAATCAGATGTTATATAAAACAAAATTAGAATTATGTTAAATACATGTCTATCAATATATCTAGAGGTTCCATGTATTATGAATAATTTCCTTATGTTCATGTTCGTGCTGTTGTTCATCGCTTTTTTCTGGGGAACTGTTCGATTATTAGGAAACAATTAATAAAAGTCCGTCAAAAATTTCATCTTTGGGACCAGTTTTTGTTGCCTCAATCAAGACCAACATAATAAATCCAAGCTCGGTAGGTCTACGTCAAATTAAGCGGAAATCCTGTCACCACCTTCGACTCCATCATCAGACCAGATCTATGGTGCCAATTACTGTATTGTTATCGAAGTTACGTAGGTATACAAAATTTCAGCTCAATCGGGCCCCGGGAAGTAATTCTACTGAACTCTGTGAACTCTTCCTTGCAAGATTTGACGCGAACATACATACCTATACATAAATTGCAAGTTAATAAAAAGATATAAAACCGAAGTAATATTATTTTAATATTTTTCAGTGTTGCAACGCAGAAAGTATCAAAATAATGGAGTACTTTTGAGGCGTTAAAAGTAGTCATCAAAATAAACTACAATATAGTACGACGCACTTTTTTTAGAGCTTGTTTTTCTTAAAGGCGATATGAGTAATTGTATAAAATCCTTTTCACACCCAATATACAGTGATAAAGAGTTTGAGTATAGGTACTCGTAAAACCGGGAAGGGCAAATATTGATGTAATAATCGCGAGTATTTGTTCCTGAGTATCGGATGTTTTCTATGTATTTAAGTATGTGTTTCTCTATACTAGATTACCGTTTTCTAGTACCCATAGTACAAGCCTATAGCTTAGTTAGAGACTAGATCAATTTGTATGAAATTGTCTCTTCATTTATTTTACTTGAATACTCACACCTAAATCCATCACGACCGCTCTTTCATTTGTGATTTGACCCCGGTTCCGATTGAACAAATTGCTGGCTGTTTTTACGAAGTTTCCTACCAAAATAAACTAACGTCAATTAAAAGTTAGCGGCAAATTAGGCTCAGATAAGACTACGGTATATATTGAGTTACAGTGGTATTACAATGCTGACGTAAGAAAAACCCGTGTTTGCCGGTTGAGAATAGTGCCACTCCATGTCTTCCCGTGGATGTCTTAAGAGGCGACTAGGAATAAGGGCTTGTATTACTGTTAGGTGATGGGCTTGCAACCTGTCACTGGTAAACTTCTTAGCCTGATTGTGCTAAATAAGGTTACAGAATTATAAACAAGTCCTTTTAGAGTTGTTGGCATTTCTGTAGTTCTGCCTACTCCACTCTGGGAATGAAGGCGTGATATTATGTATGTATGTGTGTATATACGTAAGAAAAAACAAAAGCAATACAACACAGTAAAGTGTTATCATAACATACATGTACCTACATACAAAATCGAATGAAGATAAAAAAACTGGGCACGAGCATATTCGGTCCATGGTCAGTGTAGGGTTCCGAAGCTGTAGACAAGCGTTGCGAACCCTGAGGACCAAGATGGAATTCCTCTATGGTAGTCATTTTATCGGTTAATTTATCCCTACACCAACACAACAATGCAATCACTGCTGCTTGGCGGTGGGTCAAAGTATAAGATAGTGGTAGCGACCCGGACGAACCCTGCACAAAGTCCTGCCAACACTAAATAATGTTGTTAAATATTTAACTAGCATTTGCCCGCAACTTCGTCCACGTGGAAATCGATTATCGCTGTTTCCTCGGGAACTGTCCTTTTGCTCGGGTTAAAGAGTAACCTATGTGCTATTCCAGACATCTGTTTCTGTGCCAATATCCATTCAGATCCATTCAGCCGTTCTGACCTGATTTAGTCACAAACATCCATCCATCCAAAATTTTACGTTTGTAATAAATAAATAAATATCAGGTTACAATCTCACACAAATTGACCTAGTCCCAAACTAAGCTCTAGGCTTGTACTATTGGTACTAAACTAGACAACGATATCATATTTATATAGAGAAATACATATTTAAATACCCTCCTTACCCTGTGTGGTTGCCGGGTTAGAATAATGCCACTCCACGTCTTCCCGTGGATGTCGTAAGAGGCGATTAAGGGAATATTAAGGGCTGTTAGGCGATGAGCTTGCAACCTGTCACTAATACACTGGTAAACATTTTAGCCTACTTGTGCAATATGAGGTTACAGAATTATCAACAAGTCTTTTTAGAGTTATTGGTATTTCTGCAACTCTGCCTACCCCACTTTGGGAATGAAGGCGTGAGGCGTGTGTACATACTTATACATAGAAAACATCCGAGACTCGGGAACAAATATCGCGCTCATCAGACAAATGTCTACCCTTACCGCGATTTGAACCCAAGACCGCTGGCTTCGGAATCAGGGTCGCTCCCAACTAGGCCAACGTAAATATTAGAAGGATTAATTGTAAAGGAAGCAGTGTAAATATATCTTTCCCGCGCATTAGCCAACACGTAACAATGACAGGCATCTCGGCATCGGATTATTTATTCTGTTAATGTAATGCGCTCGACATCTGGGACTGATCTGATTCACATATTTTATTGGCAGGAATATCTACAACGTAATGGAAAAGATGTTATTGATTGCGTTGATTGTTACGCGAAGAGACGTAATATGAATAGGGTCCCGTTGCGCTCCCTTCGGGCACGGCACCCAAGTAATCAAAGACACAAGGGAGGGATGCAGGGAGTGTACTTTTGGTTGCCGCTGAGTGGGTGCCGGGTTAGAATAGTGCCACTCCATGTCTTCCTGTGGATGTCGTAAGAGGCGAATAAGGGCTAAGGACTAAGGGAATAAGGGCTTGAAGTACTTTTAGGCGATGGGCTTGCAACCTGTGAAGGCGTGATGTTATGTATGTATGTACTTTTGGTGCGGCTGACGTCATAATGACGCAATTTCAGATATAAGATGCTGAAACTATAACATTGCGTTACCCCCCATGACAGATGGATATCGGTGTTCGAAAACTAATTTAAGCGACTGCTCAGCTTTCTGAACCGACCATTTTGTCAGCTGTCAAAGTCTCGGCCGTTTCATTGTTGGTGAACACCGCACTATTTAACTAAGTCAACTATTCACAATCAGACTAGGAAATTAAATGCCTTTATAGATTCCATAGCGATTAACTTCTAGCAAAGCAATGCTACAAATAAATTTAAATGGACTATTATTGTCTCTAACCATCTTCTAATGGCTATGATTAACTCAGTTAATTCTGATTTTATGTATATCTCAATGTATGTCAGTAAGGAAGAGGTTGTTAAGTAGATAGTCAATATTAAAATCATGCTTTTTGTAGTTTGACATCATCGATCTGTCATCGGCACCAAAAATACGCTCCGTGCCCCTTAAGCCGGGTACTCAGAAGCGAGCTGTAACCGTAACCGTTGCATGCACTGTTACCAAAAACGTAGGGGTACGCGTGCGGCTTGAAGCGACCAGACGTTTGCAAACGTACTCATTTCTGAACCCATAACGTTGCACGTAACTGTAACAGTTACTGTTACCAAAATCATAGTGTAGTTCGCGAGCCTGCAACGAACGCTACACGAGCGACTCGCAACGAGCCGACGATACTCGAACCTCGTTACTGTATCTGTTTGGCTACAGTTACAGCTCGCAAAATGAGTACGCTTGTTGATAGCGTTCCGGCGACGTCGCGAGCCTAAACTGTAACACGCGTACACACTAATTATAGAACCTCGTTACTGTATCACGCATGTTACGGTTGCGGCTCACTAATGAGTACCCGGCTTTTGTTCATCATCCTGACAATTAATGGTGATAGGTGACATTTCAATGTACATGGCGCAGTTTATATGAATCGTACTAATGTGAATTTTGTTAACTTTGTAATGTGAACCGAATAGTCACCTTTCATTATAAGAGCTGTGACAGACATTATTCTAGATTGACCCGACTATAGAAAAACAAACCACTTCGTCTACAATCTATGTGAGCACATTAATGTAACTCTCCGCCTTAGAGTTTTTACCTACATATATTAATTAACTATAATTGGATTACACCAAAAACTTTCTGAATCACTGAATCCTTAGTTGGATATCAATCAAGACAATGCGGGTATTAGACGGGATATCTCACGAGATCAACTGCGATTGGGTCCTATTCTAAAACACTACAATGTCACTTAAGTAGCTTATATACCGTAGCTTTATTAAAAATATTTATTTACTAGCGACTTGCCAGTGGCTTCGCCCGCTGCATTTTTTTTTATGTCACTTTGGGGGATGAAAAATAGATGTTGGCCGATTCTCAGACCTACTCAATACGCTCACAAAATTTCATGAGAATCGGTCAAGCCGTTTCGGAGGAGTATGGGAACGAAAACTGTGACACGAGAATTTTATATATAAGATTTAATCTTTATTGCACATAAGAATACACTCAATATACAAAAGGCGAACTTAATAAGGCATTCTCTACCAGTTGAACACCTTTATCATATCACCTTTAGGCGGTGGATATTTGCTATAAGCAATATTACCATTAACTTCTTTAACAAACCTAAATTGAACACAATACATTTTTAATATTGTTAAAGAAATGATAAAGACATAAAACCTTTTATTTTACTTAAATAGAAAATTGTTGTTAGTAGATAGAAGTTATTATATTTTGTGTCCTTACATAGACTGACATTATACATTTACATCATAGACTGACTTTTTACCTTGTAACAGCCTTATTTGAATGTAAATGACAAGATTTTTTCAATAAACAAATAAATAAATAAATAATTATCCCACTCACTGTATTTTCACATATAGGCACAGTCAAAAGCCATGATATCTACACAGCTATTGCGCCAAATATGTAGTGGCATAGGGGCGTGTAAATATTTTTGACGTCTTGGGAACGTTTATTTATACCCAATAATGGTTGATTAGCCGTAATACGCTTGAACAATTTAACTTGACTTACTTGACGCCACGCTAGCCTAATTGGTAGTGACCCTGCCTTCGAAGCTAGGGGTCCTGGGTTCAAATACCGGTAAGGGCAGATATTTGTGTGATAAGCACGAGTAATTTGTTCCAGAGTCTTGGATGTTTTCTATGTATTGAAGTATATATTTCTCTATATAAGTAAGTTTATCATTGTCTAGTACCCATAGTACAAGCCTAGACCTTAGTTTGGGACTAGGTCAGTTTGTGTGACATTGTCCTGTGATTTATTTATTTATTTATATTTATTTAATCTCGATCTAGATCAGCTTATAATCAAGACTCTATGTTGTATTTCTGAAATCTAGGCGTAGGAAGGTCTATTTACATTGAAATGGCCGTCGAGTACAAAATCTGTGATACAAACATCCTCGTTAGCAATTGTGCTATTTCCCGTTCTTCTGAATGGGCTAGTTCTCTATTGATTCTTGGCTTTTGCTCATGACTTCGAGACGTTTGTTGTATTGTTGGCTTCACTGAGTATGCTTGTTAGTTGCTATAACTATATTCATTTGAAGCCTACTTGACAATCAAATTATATTGTTGTAATAGGATACTCTTCATTAAAAATTAACCAAATCATGCGTAATATAATATGGGAATATCTCCATTGAACATGACAAATGGCGGCCACGCTGAAGTGTTCGCAAGTTCGCATTATTGTGTACAGGGCTGGGATTCTACAAGGTAATAACGATGTCGTCTTTGACCTGTTTCCGTATTGTCAACGTTTTTCTCTTATGTCATTTACATTTCATATGTGACATAAACGATTCTAAAACACGTCAAACGCGATATCGTAATAAAGCGGTAGAAAAGACGCCCAGGTGTGAGGATACAACAACAGGTGAAATTACTAGCATCAGGCATTACGCCTTAGTCCTCAGATTTGGCAACGCATTTGGTGTCTTAGGATTGCAGTCTTGAGAATTCAAAAGTCTATGGGTATCACATTCCACTTACCATGAGGTTGTCTAATATGGCCGCACATGTGCATTTGCCTTCTCCAATCCACATTAAACGAACAAGTATTTGCGAACCTTATGTACACGATTTTGAAACATTGCACGACCTTTATTTCTACCGACGTTTTCTCAACTAATAAGAGACGCCAATACATCTTCCATTGACTTTTCCATTTCGCACGCACCCACGCTTCCAGAATAGCCCCCAGTAGCCTATTAGCGAGATTGTGTCTCACCTCGTGAAATACTGAATCAGTCAATGTCGTATTTCGATGCAATCGACTGGTCTGAGATTGGGGCTTGATTGATGGGCCAGGTGATGTGCTGGTTGTGGTGGGGGTATATAAGTACCTCTTTAAGACTGGACTAATGTCGAGCTTCTCATACTCATTCTAGCTATGGTAGGTACTTGCATGATATTTAATATTTATTATAATGTTAATATACATATCAACATGTACCAATATTTTTCTTAGTTTTAGTTGTAATTTTTTACTGTTGTTTATTTCCATATTTGTTTTGCATGTGGTGTTTGCCTGTAAGTGATTGTGACATATTTCACTATACGTTTTATGATTGTAAAATTTGAATGTACTGATGTCAACAATTGTTGGTAAACCTTAAATAAATAAATAAATAAATTAAGCTTTAAATGGAAGACTAATGCGTGTTGCATCCTTACCAAAGAAAAGCTACTTTTTTTAGGGTTAGTAGGAAGCCTTAGTACTAAGTCTACGCTGTACGTGCGTCCGTCCATATGTCCTAACTATAAAGAGCTGTATTTTTTTAACTGTAGAGATAACGGATTGATTTAGTATTCAATAAGATACGAGTATAATATCCATTATTAAGGTGAATTTTATAAAAAAATATAATTCGAAAATTTTGTAAGTACTTAAATTAACTATTACATGTATCATTGTATTTTATCTTCGTATTCTTAATTAATTGAATTGATTAGTGACATGAATTTTTAATGGTACATAAATTTACTAGAAAGCTGTAATTTGGCATGAATATGCATATTGTGTACAGTCACGCTAACAAAGTGGTAAAATAAAATTTTCTAAAAAAACTTTTTAGTGTACCCCTCTATACGTAACGTGGGAATTCATTTTTGTTTTCTCGTCTGCCCTATAGTTTGTAGTGTCGTTGGATAGGTCTGTCATAATTTAGTGAAGTCAATTTTTAGATCAAAGGGTCCGTTTATGAAATATTAAGCTTTAAAGCGCTAATTTTTGTTAGAGTCAAGCATCTGCAGCCAGAACTACAAATACTAAAAAAAAAACTAAATAAAAGTGCATATAACAAATTTAAAGGAAAACTATCTCGACTAAGCAGATATCATTGGTTCTTGAGATACAGGCGATTAAAGTGTTTACACCTACTAAAATCATCTAAGCCGGCACCAAATGACTTTAAATAAAAAAATAGTTACTACCAGTTGTTTTTTATGTTTGTAGTACTAAACGTCTTTGTAACCCTACACTGAGCATTTTCCGACATGCTCTTGCCCGGTTTTAGACTTTAATATCTCAATAATCTTATGAGCTACATTTACAAAATGAAAATACTAGTTCATTTAAAGGATCTTCATTTTTTTTAAATGACTGGTTGTTGAGTTTTTTGTGGCGCTTCTTCTCAGCAGTGGTCTCTTTGAAGCGCCAGTAGAGTTTGACGTGTAAAAGTGCCCGTGCGGCCTACTTACTGAATAAACAACTTTTTTTTTTAAATAAATAAACTAAATTTCAAGTGTTTATCCTACTAATACAAATGCGAAATTTTGTGTGTGTATGCTAGTTTGTTACTCTTTTACGCTGCAAGGGCTGGACGGATTTGGATGAAATTTGGAATGGAGAGATATCATGTACCTTTCATTAACACATAGAGGTTACTTTTCATATCGGAAAATTTTAAAGTTCCCGAATGAATAACGATACTCGAAATGTACGCGGACGATGTTGCGGGCAGAAGCTCGTATTAAATAGATTTTGAGTTACTGGGGGGAAAATGAGGCCCGAAATGGTTCGTGTATATAAAACCCACAGCCGGTATGTCGCCTATTTGTTTAGTGAACTTGGCTGACACTGCTGTGTGTCTAGATAAGTAAGACGCATCACCTGCAAACTGAACTTAGCTCTAGAATAAGAATGGTTTCCTACATTTAGTTACTGTCTCAAATTTGTGTCCGTTCTAACTGCAGGGTAGATTAACGAGCTTACCTAGTCTAATGAAATAATTTACATATTCTGTGTATTTCGCAGTGGAACCAGTATTCGGGCATTTGTTTAATATGGCCGCATGTTACACAGTAAAATCTTTTATCTACCATAACTGTTCTGACGACATAATTCGTTTATGCTAGACATTTTGAATCGACAGATAAAATATTATTATACAGGATAAAATAGGATACGTCATTAGAAATCACTTTTTTCAGACTCGGTTATTGATACTGTTTTCAAAACAATATTAGTTACACGGTTTTTTTTAATTGATAATTTAAAGACTTGAAATAAAATAATTTAGTAAATCATGGTTACCCTATGTTTAGTTTCTTATTAATAGGGTGACCAAACTCTGTCCACAAAATCTTAGCATTTTAAAAATTACATACTAATTACTCCATCTAGTCAATTTCATACCTACTATATTATTCTGATTACGTCTCCTATTTCACCCTACAGGATTCTGAAGGCGAACATTTACCCAGACCAACTGGCCCCAATTTAGGGTGACATTTCAGTGTACAGGGCGTAGTTTACATGAAACCCAGTGATGTATCAGCGTGATAACTTTGCAATGTATACCGAACTGTCACCGGTCACGTGTCATTGTTAAGATGGTGAAATAGAGGGCTTGGTAGGGGCCTTTGTTCTGGAGCCATAATATAACTGTCCAAACATGCCATGTTTTCTTAACGTCCTCAAATAAAATTTAAAAAATAAAATCATATTGTTTTTGACATGTTATCGTATTATCAACGTTACGATAGGTAGCTCTTATTTCTTCCACAGTAATAACGAACGTGTTAAAAACAATTTGATTACGTGTCAATAGCAATATAATTTTAACGCGTAGAAAAGAGCTCCGGAAGTGCTGAGAGATAGAAAATATCTTAAGACCTTTTTCTTTTTAAATGAATTGTACCACCGTCTATTCATATTAAACTTGCTTAGCTTACTTGCTTGCTTAGTATTTTTTATGGCTGCTTCTCTTGTTATTCCCTAAGGAACTTTTAAATTCTCCGGGATAAAAAGTAGCCTGTGTTATACCAGGGTATAAGATGCGCCGTTGCAGCGTGATATAGTAACAAACCACACACACACAAACTTTCCAATTTAAATTTTTATCATGATTACAATACGGTGTAACAGTCATCCATCCTTAATCCAGTCGAAGTTTCGCGAGCGTATTAACGAACAATGAAACAAAAACGTGTCGCCATTGTTTAATGAAACTCCGGCTTATGACTGACTGGAACTCTTAACAACGATAATTAGAACGACAAACCGCTCCCCGGGTCTATTGTCCTGGGGAAATCATTATAACCTACCATTTAACCGTGACCTATTCATTCCCACCTCTCCTTAATAAGTACAACGTGTTGCGGATTCCACGGAGCGCACATTATACTGGTGGATATTCCAGTTGATAGAAGAATTACCTTTAGCTTATTGTGATTACTTCTGTTTTTGAATTGTGAATAAGAAATGTGGGAAGTCGTTAATGTAGCTTATACGAATTATAGTTACCTATTGCTGACGTGGATATATAAAGAAAGAAAGAGTAAAATTAGTGAGTAAGTTGCAGGTAGTTTTATGTTACGGCGACGTTCCATTTAATTAAATAGACAGATAAATAGTAAAATAGATTAACATCAACACACTCATATATCACTCTCCCGTCTATGTATATTTTGGAGGCTGCTATATTTGTGAAGAAAAACCTGAATCTTTTCAATTTCGTAACAAGTAAAAGACGAAAGAATAAAATAGCCCTTCCGGCACCTAAAATGGATCTATACAAGAAAAGCCCTTACTATAGATGTATAAAAATCTATAACAAATTGCCGGATATAGTAAAAACAGAAAATAAATTAAATGCTTTTCTAATAAATTATAAATAATACTTATTGACAAATGTTATTATAATTGGAATGAATTTATGGCAGATGAGACCCTAGAACACTAACATGACATGTATTATTTTAAACCTATTGTTGACACCCGAGTAAAATTTAAATGACTTATTATTGTGCTGTGATATTTATTGTTTTTATGTTATATCTCTTTTTATCAAAGTCGCATGCCCTCAATGATGTAATAGATAATTTTAGCAGTGCATGCACTAACTCGCCTAATGATATAATTATGATCTATTGTAATTTGTAATACCTAATTTTAAAATTATACTTAAATGTTTGCAATACCCTGACAGGGTCCCATGTACCTATCATCGTGTGTATCATGTGTGCAAATAAATAAATAAATAAATAAATAAATATAAAGTGACCAGTGTGTAGCCAGATACAAACTCTGCTAATGTTTTTATTCCGTAGTCAAACCAGGAAACCTTATAGTTTCGCCATGTCCGTCCGTCCGTCCGCAGCCTAGCTCAGAGACTCTTAGCACTAGAAAGCTGCAATTAGGTATGAATATACATACTAGTCACGCCAACAAAGTGGTAAAATAAAAACCCACCCTACAGCCGAAATGACAAATCGCAACTCTCCTTATTATACTATACCACTCAAAGCTGGGTCCTTATTTATATCATTTCGTCATATTGTATCTCCGTCGCGTTGCACCGACGCGTATCAAGATCGCTAGTGTGGACGCTAAAACAGCGCGATCATGCGGCGCCCTGTCGCTGATCGCTCGGGATCGATGTTGACACGCGTTTATTTTATACCCCGCACACTCGCGATCGGATACGCGTATCAAGATCGGTAAGTATGGACGTGTTTTGATACTGTATAACGATAAGAATTTATGATTTGATACGCGATACGCCGTGATGGCTCTCGAGGTGGCTTTTCCCTGATCATCAAAGGGGATACAGGGAGTGTCCACACTTAATGATACGATTAGTATGGTCGCATTTTCATGCGATAATGGTAGTGATACGGTGTGCCTAAAGTGAGCGTCCATATTTAGGATACGCGAGCTCGATACGACACGCGTGATCGTCATCGGCAAAATGATACCTACTTAGATTAAAAGTGAGGGCTGTATGTTTTCAAAATTAGTTCCTAAGCTGAAAACATTCACTCTCAAATACTCTCGACTTACCACAACAACGGCAAGCGGCATCTGTTACGTAGCATTTGTGATGCATTCTTTGCTTCCTCGAGCTTTTGTCAACCTTTTATTTCGTTTTACGTACGAAGATGGAATATTTCAAGTCAAATATTTCAATGTTGCTAAAGCCGAACAATAAATTCATTGATATCCTTTGTGAATCAGTTACACGTAAAAATATTCGAATTATCTTTTTTGACAAACTTAACAATAGTTCAGGGCCTCTATTCAGGTGCGTTAAAACGATATCGTGTATGACACGTTTAAGAATCGTTTATGTCACAGTCGCCATTATTGTAAATGACATAAGAGTTATGAAAACGTTGACAATACGGAAACACGTCAAATACGATATTATTACTAGCGACCCGCCAGCGGCTTCGCCCGCTGCAATTTTTTTTATGTCACTTTGGGGTATGAAAAATAGATGTTGGCCGATTCTCAGACCAACCCGATATGCTCACCAAGTTTCATAAGAATCGGTCGAGCCGTTTCAGAGGAGTTCAATAACGTACACCATGACACGAGAATTTTATATATTAGATTACCGTGTAGAATCCCAGCCCTGCCCAGGCCCTCTATTCTACTGCGTTATTGCGTTATTGCGTTTGACGTGTTTTAATATCGTTTTTAACTCGGTCGCCATTACTGTCAAGTACATACGAGTTATCAAAACCTTGACAATAAGGAAACATGACAAAGGCGATATTGTTTTTACTGTGTAGAATCTCAGCCCTGGGGACCTAGTGAAAAAGGGTAAGTCGACTTAACTCGTAATAAAAAAAGGGTATATACATAAACGGAGCATACTAGACTTAAACCTAACGAAACTTAAACGAGAATTAACGTATCTAAATGTATGGCTTATTTTCGTGACGAAATGGAAAAAGTTAAATTTCCTTAACTTTGTCCTTAACGATGTATACTTTTTTGGAAAACGCCCACGTTTCTCTTTCCAATAAAATATTTATTGAAAGGGAAAAAAATAAAAAAAGGAAACGTACAATCCTAGTTTTTTTATGAGAACTACAAGATATTTAAAAATCTTGTAAATCGGATTAGATTTAGGGGGTAAGAAACTTTATCGCCCGGAGCTAAATGTGTATAGATTGTTTCACACACACGCGATTTAAGCTAATCCTCTTACAACTCAACCTTATCTTATGAACCGACTATTAATAGGGTCCCGTCCCTATTACTAAGACTGTCCGTCAGTCTGTCTGTCAGGCTGATAGCTACACAGTTGAAATTTTCACAGATGATGTATTTGTGTTGCCGCTATAACACCAAATACTAAAAACAGAATAAATTAAATATTTAAGTGGGGCTCCCATTTGCTCGATATTAATGAAATATTCACAGGATATTTAGTTGTAGTCAATACAATAAATATTTAAAAAGGGTCCCATACAACTAACTGTTTTTTTGCCGTTTTTGCAAGATTTGGTCAAACATACACCGGGGCAGGCGAAACTATAAAAAAAGGTAATATAAAAAAAATATAGTGTCTAATGTTGGAGCCCTACGTGCGTGAGTTCGACTCGCACTTGGCCGGTTTTATTATAAATAAGGTTATCTCTCCAAGTGTCGTTGCGTATCCTTGTCCAGAGGGCGGCGGGGTGTGAAATCAGGCGCTCGTTACGTCTTCGGCTACTTCGGTAAATCGCCGAGCGGCGGAATGTACAAGATAAGTGTTAGACGAAGGGAATTTTCCGCACCGAGAGCCGCTGTATTTATAGCGGTTAGCGAAGGGAGGTTTATACGGGGTATTTTGATGGTTTATTAAACTGGGCATCTATACGGCTGGATAAAACCACATTGACTTAAGGTAAAACCAGTACTCGACAAAGGACCAATGTTCGATACTGATTCTTACTCAAAGAAGATAAGTTATTCATTTGTTTTGCAACAATCTATTTATAACCCTATGATCTTAGAATTAAAAGCTTCTGTCGATTATTGGAGCATGTCAGCTAAAAGTGTCTAACATTGGTGTTGTTACCTTAGGCATGTTTTCGTTATAATATTGGCGTCACTGGAAACTCACCTGGCAGTTTTCTCGGTTAATGAATTAGATTAGCCATTCAAAGAGGAAATGCAGCCAGCATCTATAGTACGATGCTGCAGGGGCAATTCTTAGATTTTATGTTGTTGTTAATTTTTATATCTTAGTTTTAGTTTTATTTAGTAACTGTTTTATATTTCATGTATTATTTTTAAAACAATTCCAGCAAAACTTATCTAAAAATAGGCTATGTTATCATGCGCCACCAAATAAGTAATATCTAAACAGGAACCAAGTTTGGCACTAGATTGTTTACAGTCAGACCAAATTATTGCCACTTAATAAAGGTTAATCAAAAAAATGTTTTTAATTATTATTGTTAATTAGTTTACACCGCCTGCCATGAATTTGTGTCCTTAGTTATTTTTCTGTCCAAGGTTGTCTGAAAGAGATCGCTATTTTGCGGTAAGACCACCTGTTGTATACCTTTGACTCTGAACCGTTTTTATTTAATCCTAATTTAAGCCAGTAAATTGTAATCTGCCATGGTGATCGGTATTAAAATCGGTAATAAAAGTCATATAAACGACGAATTAACAGTGATGATAATAATTAATAACAAATCCCGTAGAAATCGTTTAAAACAATTTTATGGGTCGGTGTTGTAAGAGGACTTTTAAGGCAATTTGCACTGTCAAGAAACAAGTCAAAGTTTACAACTAAATGAGATGTCACCGAATTACAACTACCGCAAAACCACTTTAGCGGGGTTCAAAGTTTAGCCTTGTTTCGAGTAAGGCGTGATCGTTAGCCCTATTGAATAACTAGTAACTCTTTCGGAATTGCATTGATATTTTACCCGCCTGTAAGATAAATAAATAAAATAATAAATATTGGGGGACGATCTTACATAAATTGATCTAGTCCCTAACTAAGCTCTAGGCTTGTACTATACTTAGTAGGCGACGATCAACATACTTATCTAAATAAATAAATACTTATATGCATTGAAAACACCCAAAACAGAAACAAATACCTCTTCGCCCAATCACACAATTAATCTCATCATTTACTCGTAGATGTGTAAATATATATTTCTGTAGCTATGCATGCAGATATTCGAATGTGTTAATTGTTTATATGTTTTATTTTAATTGACATGCTACTTTCCTAAATAAATGTGTACACTTGCCTACTCGACAACCTTTCACTTTTCTCAATCTCTTAAGGGTTAGCAGGAAGAGATCCTTTAAAGGAATAAGTTCGCCTTAGTACTTTCTGTTTTATCTTCACTGTATTGATTTTGTATTTCTTTTTGTACAATAAAGTGTTTACATACATACATACAAATACTTGCCCTGAACGATTTTTTAAGCTGTTTGTATGTGTGTATGGTTCTGTATTTCTTCGTTTTAGTGGCGTTAGGACCTTGTGCAAAGTCCGTCCGTATCGCTACTACCATATTATTCTTTAACCTTCCGCTAAGCAGCAGTGTTCGCATTGCCGTCCGGTGTGGGGATAAGACAACCAGCCTAGAGGCTTCCATCTTAGTCCTTAAGAAGCCGTATGGGTAAGGACCAAGAAGTTGGCCACACTAACTCACTCAATTAAATTTTCAATGAAACTTTTCCGTTTTGTCACGAAAATTTGCCATACATCTGTAGGGATAATTTTCGTGTCACAACGGAACTTTTTTGCACTTTTGTTGTTTGTATGGTTAACTACGCTTAACTATGGTCCAACTATTTGGTCCTTAACCGTACGAAATTTCCGATTTCGCTGATTTACGTGATTTGACAGTTGAAATACAAATTCTACAAATTTTAATGTGCAACACTAAAGATAATTTTGATTTTCAACGAATGTATGAGCTACTTTATTGTTTTTATTATTTTATTTTGATTAATCGGCCTGAACCCGGCAACTTTTTAGTGAATTTTGCTGTAAGAGGAATCGTTTTGACGTCTAAAAGGTATGAAAATATTACAATTTATTGCTGTAAAAGTCATCTAAAAATGTTTGAAATACCTACTTTTTACCACCTTTTTATATTTTCTTGTGTAAAAAAATAATTACCTTGGGTTTTTTTATAGAAAATGGGCCAAAACTTGTTTTTGATTTCGGCTACTTAAAACTCTCGTTCATAAAATTAAAACCACATTAAGCTTCAGTTCAACATCAATCCATATCTTAAAAAAAAAACATCTAAACAATGAATTAAAAAAACGAAATCTTCCATTATAATACTCGACAAATGTTCATTCATTCGTAACTCATTTATTCGATCATAACTAAAATGATATTTCGTGATGTGCATTAAAACTTATTGAAAAGCAGTATTTTAACTGTAAAATCACAAAAATAACGCAACAGTTGGCAACGCATTTGCATTTCAAGATTGCAATCTTTAGAATATAGGTAATGCGAAAGCTCTATGCTAGTAATTTCACCGGTTGTCTTATCCCAGTGCAAACAACCTGCTTGGTGGAAGGTTAAAAATGGTGATAGCAATCCGGTCGAGCCCCGCAGAAATTCCTACCACCACTAAACACACATAGTAATAAACGTTACTAAATGAGACGTATTTTAGTTCAAATTAGGGTTTTGCTACTGACTCGTAATGGGATCCCATGGGTTGTTGGGATTTCGCATCATCATGGTGCGGAACGCCATTACAGTCCGTGTTATTTGGGAAGAAAACTTGGTAATCGATAAACTTGGCTTGGCGTTAATTGCCATAGGGTCGAACCTCGCTCTATACAATACCACAACTACCAAAAATCGTATTTTTTTGACTAGCACATGATGACGAGAGATAGACTACCTGTCATTGTCTAATTAGAACGGTCAGAAAAAGACAGGTAGTCTATCTCGCGGGCGACATAACTCGCGCGCCGTCATGTGCTAGCCTCTTATTATAGACTAGGTAAGACAAGGAGCGTCACCTGCCTAGTCATGACTAGGCAGGCTAGGCCATGGCCTAGTGGCTTAGGGTATGGACTCGTGATTGTAGGCACCAAGTTCGAACCCCAATGGCCGTCATATAGGAAACCTGTACATCCACAGTGCCTCTACTCTAACAGGCTAAAATGATATTGCTTTCAATGTGTTTCCGTATTGTTAACTTTTTGATAACTCTAATTTACTTGATTGTGGGCGGGTGAGTGCTAGTAGGACCCTGTGCAGGGTCCGTCCGGGTCGCTACCACCATCTTATCCATTAACCACCCGCCAAGCAACTGTGTTCGCATTGTTGTGTTCCGGTGTTGGGATAAGACAACCTTTGAAATTACTAGCATAGAGGCATTCCATTTTAATCCTCAGGGTTGGCAACGCATTTGAGGTCTTAGGATTATAGTCTTGAGAATTCAAATGTCTATGGGTCTCAGATTCCACTACCATCAGGTGGCCTGAGTGCTCGTGTGCCTTCTCATTAACATGAAAAAAAAAGTTAATAACTATACCAAATCACTTCAACGGCAATATCACTTTAACCCAGTAGAATGCAGGCCCAGCTGAGTGTGTTAGATAACAAGATGTGCACAAACATTAGATACCTACACCACAGTTAAAGCTGGGTCCACTTTTGTATCAATTCGTCGCGTTGCACCGACGCGTATCAAGATCACCGTATCTCAACGCTAGGGATCGATATTGACACGCGTTTATTTTATACTCCGCAAACTCGCGATTGGATACGCGTATCAAGATCGGCAAGTATGGACGTGTTTTGATACTGTATCACGATTAAAGTTATGATTTGAGTGATCGCTTTCGAGGCGGTTATTCCCCGATCATCAAAGGGGATACGAGGAGCGTCCGCACTTAATGATACGGCGTTATGATACGTTGTGCTGCTATGCTACGGTTAGTATGGACGCATTTTTTTATGCGACGATGGTAGTGATACGATGTTAATAAAGTGAGCGTCCATACTTAGGATACGCGAGCTCGATACGACACGCGTGATCGTGATCGTCAAAATGTGGACCCAGCTTAATGTGTCTGCTCTAAATTCTAGGATTATTTATTATCCAATCTATGTAGCTTAATTATGCCAAACTATATCTCTGAGTAATCTCACGGACAGACGGACATGGCGAAACTACAAGCGTTCCTTGTAATACGGAACCTTAAAAAATCGCTATCCGCGAGTTTGTTTGGCCGCTTGCTGACGGGTTGCTAGTTACTAAAGATTATATTACTAAAGGAAACAATAAAAAGCCCGGTAATCATCCGGCGAAGGGGCCTTCCTGAATCATGATGGATGGTCTAACTTTAAACCGGATAAAGTTCCAGCGAGTTCCCAACTCTGGCTTTTGTGCTCTTTTGTCTCTCAGTTTCCGAAACAGAAGGGATAAAGTGGGATGCCGCGGGAAACATCTCCATCGCGTCAGGAGGATGAGCGATTTTTCTAGAACTTTGAACATCTAGGTCATAGATATCATTTGGCATTCTGAAATGATGCTTTGGTTTATGAAGATTTTAATAAGATCTCGTTGTATTTATTTTTTCTACATTCCGCATGATGTTTTATTTTATTATAAACTATCTTCTGCCCGCGATTTCGTCCGCGTAGACTTCGATTATCGTTATTCTCACGAGATCTTTTAAATTTTCCGGGATGAAATGTATCTAGGCTATATGTTAATCGAGGGTATAAGTTATATCCGTTCCAAATATCATCCTAATCCATCCAGCAGCTGCAGCGTGAAAGAGTAACAATCACACACACCCGCACAAACGAACTTTCACATTTATAATATTAGCAGGATTCATAGTTTTATATAATTCCAAGATAAGTATGATCATTATCTTTTTTTTCTTTAATTTTTATGTTAAGGAGAAGGCACACGAGCATTCAGGCCACCTCATGGTAAATGGAATCTGAGATCTTATCGACCGTCTCTGTTAATAATATTTTCTCAGCCCACTGTAAGGGCACGAGCATAAATTAAAGACTCATTTAAAAAAAAAAGTGCTTGCAGTTGTTAATGGCCTTAGAGATGCCAAGTCATTTGTAACTAAGAGGAAACTCAACCTTATTGCTGTGAAGTGTCAGATTTAAGTTCACTTTTGACATGCATGGACATTTATAAAAGGCTAAAAATGACTATATTTGGTTTGTAAACACGGTACAACCCGTTCAAATGAGGTTACCCGTCCCTCTTTGTATACCAAAACAAATTGATACAAAAACAAAGATAACCCGGTCCTATTTCGAATCGTCTTACTAGCGATAATCCTGTTTTCTCCGTTAATTCGATAATGTCTTAACGAACCTCGTCACATAAGCAACCATGTACAGGCATGTTTGCACGTAGTTTGTCCGACTTCCTTTTGCCAGCAAAGACTTAGATAAGTGTACGAATAATACTCGACAAGACGGAAAAGCCACCCCCTCTTTCTTTACAGGGTGGAAAAACCGATCAAGCGAGAGTCAAAATCGCGGGCTTCGTACCGCCTGACTAACACTTATTATTTGTTGTAGAATACAGCTCTTTAAGTTTAGGATGGACGGACGGACAACGAAAGTCGATATCGTTGTTGACGTCCTTTATCAGTGAACTGGGCATTTTTGAGGTGAGATCAGAGATGGCTAGCAAAGCCAAATTAGTTTTTAGGGTTCTGTAGTCAAACTAGGAACCCTCATAGTTTCGCCATGTCCGTCCGAGGCGTAGCGCAGAGACTCTTAGTACTAGAAAGCTGTAATTTGGCATGAATATGCATATTAGTCACGCTAATCAGTAATAATGAAAGAACATATAACGAATTTTAAAGAAAAACTATTACGACCAAGAAAACATCATTGGTTCTTGAGGTACAGGCGATTAATCATCTAAGGCGGTAGCAATTGACTTTAAATAGAAAATTAGTTATTACTTGTTGATTTTTATGTTTGTAGTACTTAACGGCTTCGGAACCCTACACTGAGCATGGTCCGACATGCTCTTGCCCGGTTTTAAAAGGTACAGTGGAGGTCAGATCGTCATTATGTCACTAAACTCGATCCTCCCAATCAACAGCCGCACCATTATCAACCTTATTGTTTTATGGTCAACAAATGAAATACAGCCTTACATGGCGGCCAACCGTGCATAGTAACCAAATGCCCCAGCCTACTCTAATTGGGCTGTTCTCCAGAATAAACGGTCTTTTCAATTAGTTCGGAGCAGCTATTATCGCGTAACAGCAGATAATTGGGGATTGGACGTTGGTTATTGCAAACCACTGTCCAATAATATCGACGAAAGACAAGCTCAAGTTTAATTAACGCCATTTTGTATTTGTATCTTGATGATAAAGAGACATTGCAATGGTTTTTATATTCGCAACTATCTCCACTGCCGAAATTACATACAAATAGCAAGAGGACATACACAAAAACTAGTCCAAAGCTTACCTTAGTCTTGTACTATGGGTAACGTATACATACGTATAAAGAAAAGTAAATATTAAATTACATAGAAAAGATCCAAGACTCAGGAACAAATATTCGCGCTCATCACACAGATTGCCTTTACCGAGAATCGAAACCCGGGCTGCTAGCTTAGTAAACAGATATAGTATTTATTGTAGCTGAGGGTAGAAAGTACGCGATTGGCAAGTCATTTAGAGTGCCGAAACTTAGTGATTAAAATGAAATAAGCCAAAAATATTTTTACCTGTCATAAAAGTGATCTTTTCTGACCCCAAAACAGATCAAACATATTCATATTCTCAATCAGTGTTGAGCAGGTAATTTTCATTCAAAATAAAAATATTTTTCGCCTTTTTTATATTTATTACGTAAATAATTAATTTAAATATTGTTTTATTTCCTCGCAGTCATTGAGAAAAGTACTAAGGCTGCCTCAGCAGAAAGTGCAATTAATGCACTCGTATCTACATACGAATCGTCCATGAATCACGTACTTTCTACCTTCGGCAACAATGTACCATATAGAAACCAATAAAATTTAATAAGCCCTATATTTTAAAGTTCTTTATTCCATCCTCATTGGCACAACATAACTCCCGAGACAATGTTCATATTCTACCGGGCCCATAACCTAGTAGTGTTCTTAATAACTATAAAGTGTATGAACCACGGCGATCAGAATAAACCTGTCCATCTGAGGGATTGGTCCATTTGCTAGCACCATGTGGCTTCCGCTTTACGATCGGCGTTAAACTGAGAACTCTGTAAATTATAGATATAGCTCGATGGGAATAGTTTAGGGTGCGTTTTATATACTTTTAAATATTCAGGCCTATGTTGAATCTAAATCTTTTATGAAGAGTTAGCGATGCAAGTGGCGTGGTGTTACGTAATACGATTGAAAGTGTTGGTTTATGTTCGCAATTTTATTGCCGACGTAGTAAGCTGTAACATGTTTTATGAATGATCGAATACAGTTAACACAACGCTTCAATGGCATCGAAATAAATGTTGTCATGCTGTTACTATCTAGGTATACTATATTACAAATGCGATAGTAACTCTGTCTATCTGTTTGTTAAGGTTTCACGAAGAAACTGATGAACCGATTTTAATGAAATTTGGTTTTTAATTAATTTGAGTCCCGGGAAAAGACACAGAGAACTTTATTTCCCGAAAAAAAAAGTGGTTCCTCAGGGAATTTCCATTAACAACTTCCAGGCGGACCGACTCGCGGGAAATAAATAGAAAACTGATATTTAACTAGCTATTTCCCGCGACTCGCGTAGAACTCGTGTATCGCTATTCCCTCAGGAACCGTCCAAATTATTCGGGATAAAAAGTACTGTATATCCTTCCCCAGGACTCAAACTATCTCCATACCAAATTTCATAAAATCGGTTCAGCGATTTATTAGAGAAAGCGTCACAAACAGACGTCTGTCTGTGTCTGTCCGTGTCTGTCATAGTTACTTTAATAATATTAGTATAGATTCAATTATGAAAATTATACTCTAACTAGAGGATGCCAGAAATTTGGTAAATGTAAAATTAGTTTCCCGTATTTCATTCCTTTGGGGGGCATCTATAGAAAAAAAACATTTTGCTACACCGCTTCCCTTGAGTTGTCTCTTCGTCCAAAATGGCAGATTTAAAAGTATATAGCATGAGTGTTAACATGCTATAAAGGGGTAATTATCTCAACCACATTTTTTGAGCGGCGGACGTGATAATTGGGGTGTAAAGTACATGTATTGGAAAACTATTTATTTTATAAATAATCTTACTCAAAGTACCATATTGAGCCAAAGTTAAAATTATTGTTAACTTATTATATTTATCGTAAAAAAAATATTTTCTATCCAAAATCAGTTTTGGTGTCGTGTCCTGTACTTCCCGCATATACTGATATGTCGTGGTACCAACTTATTAAGCCTCAACTAGACTTATATTTTAGTTATCTGTATTCTTTATTAGTTGAGGTATTTTAAAATGTATCAATTATTGCATTTGCAAGTAAAAAGAAACTGGGAGCAGTGTAAATAAAACTGTCCAAGCGAAATAGTTAATTTTGGTGGTGAATATTGAAATTGATTTTATGATCCAACGAAACGTGATTAAACAAACAAATATAGCGTCAGATGTTCGTTCAGTTTCACTCCAGCAATAGACGGTGAAAGATTTGTACCATCTTTCTGCGTCTTCCCGCTAAGCACATAAATATCTAATTTTGGTGGTATGAAATACACTTTATTAATCGTGATAACCTAGATAAGTCATTATTTCGCAAAAAGTTTTGTTGTGTGATAGATTTTTCAAGTATGTTTATGGTGTCTTTTTAACTGTAACGAGTTAAGTTTTTGTTAAACTAAAACATTTGTTTTTAATTTAAAAAAATTGTTAAATTTTATAATTTTGGTGGTACAATTTTGGTGGCTTTTGCGAAACACCAAAATTATCAAAATTTCTGGTCTCCACCAAAATTATTTAAACAACAAATAATCATTATTTATAATATTAGAAACTTACGTTTTGAATTTTCAAAAATAACAAGGAAGATTCCCTAACGATTATATTTTAATTAGCCCGATATGTTATTATTGATCGTGAGTTTTTCTAAGAAAAGTAATTTTGGTGGATAATAACAATTCTAATAACAATTTTTTTTTTTTTTTTTTGGTACATAATTAGTAAAATCGTTATATCTTAAAAAACACTTGATATAATAAAGGGCCATTTTAACACTGTTTTTATAATGACTAATGACGTCACTTAAACGTTTAATTGTAAACCCTACTAAGAAAATAAAAAATACCACCAAAATTAGGATAATTTGACGCTTGTTGAAATTAACCCAAAGATAACAATATTAAAGCTCTCTTTCTATTAAAATTGTTGAAGGGGCTGGTAAGAACTACTTAAATATTAAAAGCTACAAGACATAAAACGATTACCTACAAGTCACGTGAAGTCCCCTACTGAAGTGTCCATAAAATAAAACGTCTTTTAAAGTAAACTTTTAATTAATAAGTAATTAATCGGTCATAAAAATCACTTAATTATAACAAAGACTAATGGCCCGCCCGCCGAGTCATCAATAAACCAATTATAATTAACGTCATAGGGGAGGCTCAAAAAAGTAATTTCGTTCCGAGGTCCTCGTTAACTTTGGTGTCCATTTTAAGCTCATGAAGACGCTGTCCAGTGAATTGGGTTCGAAAAATCATCAGCCCTTTTAATTATGTTCAAGTAGTGGGTCTTTGGTGAGTTTTTTAGGGTTCCGTAGTCAGACTAGGAACCCCTATAGTTTCGCCATGTCCGTCCGCAGCCTCGTAGTACTAGAAAGCTGTAATTTGGCATGAATATGCATATTAGCCACCCCAACAAAGTGGTACGATAAAATGTATAAAAAAAAATTTTTTAGGGTACCACGTAACGTGAGGATGTATTTTTTTTCTCGTCTACACTATAGTGTGGGGTGTCGTTGGATAGATCTTTAAAAAATATTACGGGTTTGTGAATACAGTTTTTCGAGTAAGTAACCCGTTTATGAAATATTAAGCTTTAAAGCGCTAATTTTTGTTAGACTATGGGTTCAAAGATACAAAGACTTTCTAAAGACAATAGAAAAAGGGGCTACTCTTACTCGTATTACGTCTAATTTAGCATTTTCAAAACCAAATTAATGCCTCCTATTAGCAGGTTATGGGTTTTCCATTATTTACCTAACACCCTGCAAAAATACTTGCTCTCCAATAAGTAGATATGTATTTATGATATTATATTATGATGTAAAGCATATGTTTTACTGGTCACGTCCATTAAGATCTCTAAACATCTCTAATTGGATTATTTTAGAGAAGCGTAGTAATATCCAATTTCGTACACAGGCGTGAAAATGGCCACGTTTTCCTGTGACAGCGTCACAGGCACGATACAAAACAGACTTAGCATTTTTTATTGTTTTTAAAAGTTCGTTTGCTCATGATTTAAGTTTAAAAGACCAGATGAAAGGGAAACCATTTAAGGGAGCTATTACATGGTTAAAACATGACATTACAGCTGCTCGCGCATCTGCAAAACAAGAAAAAGAAATCGCAATAACTAGCCAGACCTTGATAAAACAGGACTTACTTATACTAATCGGTTGAAAGTCCCTCAGCAAAATATATCGCCTCAATAAGATGCTCTAACAAAACTGCCGTGCGAGGTCCAAACTTCGGCATAAAAAAGAATTCCTTATTTTTGGGTACCAAAGCCTAACTAGGAACCCTTACAGTTTTGCCATGACCGTCAGTTCATCATATTTTTTATTTGAATATTATTATATTATTAGCCGGTGTGGTTGCCGGGTTAGAATAGTGTCAATCCATGTCTTCCCGTGGATGTTGTAAAAGGTGACTAAGGGATTAAAGGCTTGTAGTACTGTTAGGCGATGGGCTTACAACCTGTCACTAATACACTGGTAAACATCTTAGCCTAGTTCTGTTAAATGTGGTTAGCAAATTTATCAACAAGTCTTTTTAGAGTTGTTGTTATTTCTGTAGCTCTGCCTACCCCACCCTGGGAATTAAAGCGTGGTGTGTATTATATTTTTGTTACAGCTTTCCTGTTCAATCCTTCCACAAACCATCAATTTAACCTAACATTGTCTGACGTGACTGATATCTAACGTTGGCAAACATCTCGCTAACAGTTGGCAGATGTGAAGCCCGTATGAAAACAAAAACAGTAGATTTACACATATATTAATATTCTACTTCATTCCCAGAGCGGGGTAGGCAGAGCTACAGAAATACATAAGATTTGTTGATTGTGTAACCACTTTTTTCAAGGGTAGCCTAAGGTATTTAACAGTGTATTAGTGACAGGTGGCAAGTCCATCGCTTAACAGTACTACAAGCCCTTATTCCCTTAGTCGCCTCTTATGACATCCACGGGAAGACATGGAGTGGCACTATTCTAACCCAGCAGCCACACGGGGCCACTGCAGATTTATTTGCATAAAAGTGAGGAATCTGTTGTTCCCTTTACACTGTGCGCGTATGTGCTGTTAGCAGGTGCTCCGTAATCGAGATCTAGTATACTGTTATACAGGGTGGAACCATTTTTATAATGAGCTCGCTTTTTTACGACAGCTCCGCCAATTTACTTGATGGGGCGAGTGATCCAGCGATAGGATGTTATGTAGCCATCGTTACTTGGACTTTTAGTATAGTACAGTCAATTTAGTGAAATTAAGTACTCTCTCTTGATAAAGGATCTTTTGTTACTTTTTCTGATTATAAAACGGTTGAGAACTATTGCACAGAAGATAAAATTAAATGAAAATAGGTTATATTTGGTAAATTTTTAAATTCAACATATTTATTCAATACTTCTTCAATATTCAATACTTCTTCGGGATCTTTTACATGTCGGTAATATGAAGTGAATCTACTAGCGCTTCGGACAAGACCATCATTGCGGAGAAGAAGCGACGCAAGAAACAAAGAAAGGTAAAAAAATACAGGATGTATAATTTTAAAAGGTTTTTTCAGCATAAACACCGTTTTAGAGACAACTTGGGGTAACGTAACTTGGGGATGTATTTTTTTTTCTCGTCTACCCCATAGCGTTGGGTGTCATTGTATAGGTCTTTCAAAAGTATTCTGGTTTTGTAATTATTTTTTTTCGATTAAGAGATCCATTTATAAAATATATTGAAAAGGAAAACTATCACGACTAAGTAGACATCATTGGTTCTTGAGATACAGGTGATGAAACTGTTTATACCTACTAAAATCATCTAATACGGCACCAAATGACTTTAAATAGAAAATTAGTTATTACTTGTTGTTTTTTACGTATGTAGTAGGTACATAATGGCTTCGGAACCATACACTGTTTTTACTTCGTTTTCCGTAAAGAAAAAGAATATAGCTGTTACATAAAACTTTATTATTAACACCGTTACACTACTCGGTTAAGGTTAATTTAGGCACAGTCTAAAGTCGGTGCTGTTAATGATCTCTAAAGTTTATTCAACTCAATCGTAAATGGACAGTTTTACAATGTTGTCACTCGTTTCATCCCAGGGGGGTTATTGTGACATGACTATATGCAGTTTTGTTTACGCTCACCTTACAATGAACTGCATAGCTACGTCATATTGACCCCCCCCCCCCCCCCTTTTATCTCATTTAGTATAGCGGCGTTTTTTGCGGCATAAACAGCCGTATTTTTTACGTTGACTTAGAAAAATGATCTTTCACTACTTCAAGGGACTTTAGACTTGAGTTTTTGGTTTTAATTTCAACTTGATACCACACCGCGTTCTCGAGACGAAGGGTCTTGACAGACAGAAGGACGGACGGACGGACGGACAACAAAGTGATCCTATAAGGGTTCCTATTTATCCTTTTGAGTTATGGAACCCTGAAATAACGTATTTAAAGTCTGTTCTTCCCGTGACCTAGTCTAGAATCACGGTCTACTCATCCCCCGGTGTTTGCACAACAATTGAACTGTAGAATTTCATTAGAAGAGGCGCGCGCCATATTTGTTTTGTCGAGAGAGTTTAAGTGGTTTTGTGTTGCCGGCTACCACACAAACTTTTTTTTAATGCAAACAAGCAAGCAGAAAATCCTTTTTTTTATGGCAAGGAAAAGGTAAACGAACACACAGGCCACCTGATACTCTTATGTGGGATCTGAAACCTAAAGACATTTATATTCGACAGACTGCAATCCTAAGACTGAAAGCGTTGACAACCCTGAGGATTAAGCTAGAATATTTCTATGCAAGTAGGTAATTGCACCACTTTTATGTTATCGCAACAAAAAAACAGCATATAAACCAGAGATTTTAACTTGAAAACTTCCATTCGGATCCCTATGGCCGTGCATTGGGAGATATTGTCCAGCAGTGGACCATTACGGGCCCATAATGGTGTTGATGATCTATTAATACATTCATTACATACTTTTGGCGCATAAATAAATGTTGTGAGTTTTCCCGTCCGGCTATTATTAACATTTTAACGCGAGTATTTAGTCGCAGGTTTCGTCGATAGAGTATCTCGGTCAAATCGGCAGGTAGCTGACGTGCCGTGCTTACGAGCGCACGCGATAATATTATTTAACCTTGTACGAATTTAAAATTATTGTCTTAGAGACATTACAATATGGGTAAGGTCCAAAACGAAGGCGAAAATGTTCCATTGTGCAACGAAAAGCATCCTTACAATTGTTTAGGCAAATTTTCGTCGAACATCGGAAAAGTTTCATAGATAATTTATTTGTGTGAGTTAGCGTGCCCATCTTTTTGGTACTTACCCATAAATTGTAATGTCTTTAACTCGAATTACTGCTAAGTAAATCAGGGCTGGGATTCTACACGGTAATAACGATATCGTATTTGACGTGTTTCCGTATTGTCAACGTTTTCATAACTCTTATGTCATTTACAATAATGGCGACTGTGACAAAAACGATTCTAAAACACGTCAAACACGATATCGTTACAACGCAGTTGAATAGAAGCCCAGAGCTATCGTAACGTTGAAAATACAATAACAATGCCAACAGCTCTACAGGGCCTCTATTCAACTGCGTTATAACGATATCGTGTTTGACGTGTTTTAGAATCGTTTATGTCACAGTCGCCATTATTGTAAATGACATAAGAGTTATGAAAACGTTGACAATACGGAAACACGCCAAATACGATATCGTTTTTACCGTGTAGAATCCCAGCCCAGTTCTACAGGTAGAAAAGAGCTCCTGTGGCATAGTAGGGTAATCAAAATGTAACCTAATGAAATCTTATCTTTAAGTAAATTGTGTGGGCAATCGGCCATGGAGCTAGCCTCAAACCAACTTGAATCAGTGCCAGCGCGTGCGCTCGCAGGCGAAAAGTGCAGTCTTTACTTTGGAACTGTTTTAGTTTCGACACGCGATGTTCAGTGTTTGATTGTATTGTAGTAGTATAAAATCACGCCTTCATTCCCAGAGTCGGGTAGACAGAGTTACAGAAATACCAACAACTCTAAAAAGACTTTATAATTCTGTAACAACATTTTGCACAATCAGGCCAAGAAGTTTACAGCTTGCAAACCCATCGCCTAATAGTACTACAAGCCCTTATTCCCTTAGTTGCCTCTTACGACATCCACGGGAAGACATGGACTGGCACTATTCTTACCCGGCTACCACACGGGGACGGGGGAATGTTCAGTGTTTGATTGTATAACCTCGTGAAACCCAGTGTTGTACAGTCTTAAACCATATAACGCAACGGCACCAGTACTCGACAAATGACCAATTGTCGACACTGACTCTTGTTCAAGAAAAAGATAAGAGTTATTCATTTGTTTTGCAACAATGAATTTATAACCCTATGATCTTTGAATTAAAAGCTCCTGTCCATGATTGGTGTATGTTAGCTAAAATTGTCGAACATTGGTGCCGTTACGTTATGACATTTATAGCTTAGTTGGCAGTAACTGTGCCTACAAAGCTAGCGGTCCTGGGTTCAAATCCCGGTAAGGGCAGATATTTGTGTGAGCGCGAGTATTTGTTCCTAAGTCTTGTATGATTTCTATGAATTTAAGTATGTACAACCCATAGTACAAGCCTAGAGCTTAGTTTGGGATTAAGTCAATTTGTGAGACAATCCCCGGGCCTTGTATTTATTTATTTATTAATGCAACTCCTAAGTAGCTATTATAAAGTACACGCATCTAGGCGTATACAGTCGCTAACCAAAGAAGGTGGCTATTTTATTTATGGCATCGAGAATCAAATGAGCACACAGGCCATCTGAAACATCAGAGGAAACTGTGACCCATAGACTTTCGCATTCACAAGACTGCAATCTTAAGACTGCAAATGCGTTGCCAACCCTGAGGACTAAGATGAAATGCCTCTATGCAAGTTATTTCATCGACTGTCTTATCCCCAAACCGGAACACAACAATGCGAACACTGCTGTTTGGCGGTAGGTTAATGGCTAACTGCATACTTAGTAATTGAATATAGTTACCAATAGCGTAAGAAAGGAAAAAGGTCTTTTCATGAAGAATTCCATGTCATAACTGGCTGGAAATACCACCAAAAAGTACGGCAGAACCCATCTATCACCAAGGCCCGTAGCGATTTGTTCCTGATTCGACATATTCCATATTGGTCATCTTTCAAACTCGACAATTTCCTAACCGGTCATATTCCTAACTCGTCATATTCCAGATTCGTCATCTTCCAAACTCTCCATGTTACAGTACAAATAAAATCGCAAACATGTGCTTACAGGGCCTCTATTCTACTGCGTTATAACGATATCGCGTTTAGCGTGTTTAAGAATCGTTTATGTCACAGTCGCCATTATTGTAAATGACATAAGAGTTATCAAAGTGTTAACAATACGGAAACAGGTCAAAAACGATATCGTTATTAAAGTGTAGAATCCCACCCCCAGTAACAATAAGTATTACTTACATTGTACTTAGTAGTTATACCTACTTTGTACTACGGTTATTAGACAATAATTTACTTAAGGCAGAGTCCAAAAGAATTGGCAAATAATGGAATAATACCACATTTACCACACAGGATTTCTATACTAAATGTGTGCAGGCTGTACATGGTATGACGAGTTCGGAAGATGACGAATCTGAAATATGACCAATCAGGAACAAATTCCCGTAGCATGGTCGTTTTTATCAATGTAGATGAACGTGGATAACACATCTGTCACTCTGGCACTGAGATACTGGTAAGAGAGTAACAGATGTGTTGTCCATCGCTATTTTATCCTCGCCTGCCAAAATATTTGAGAATGTATTGCATAGGCTCATTTATAATCAGATCGAGGTATTTTTAAGCAATGTTCAACACGGCTTTAGGGGTAGGCGGTCCGTTAATACCAATCTCATGACTCTAGTGGAGTACATTTCTGCCCAAATGGATCGAGGCCAGCAAGTAGATGTGATCTACTTTGATTTTCGGAAGGCGTTTGATAGGGTGAATAATGACATACTGCTGACCAAACTAAATGCTATGGGATTTGCGCCAGACCTCCTTCGGCTTCTGGCAGATTATCAACGCGACCGCCAGCAATACGTCAGACTTGGTATATTCGATTCGGCCCCCTATCATACGCGTTCGGGAGTAAGTCAAGGCTCTATCCTGGGACCGTTACTTTTTTTAGTAATGGTGAATGATATTCCAAATGTCCTCAAACATTCACGATGCCTTATGTACGCGGATGATTTGAAGCTGTACACAGTTATCAATACTATTGAAGACTGCCTACTTCTACAGGCTGATATAGAAGCAGTTTGCTGTTGGGGTGTAAAAAACAAAATGGAGTTTAATCCATCCAAATGCTTCGCAATGTCCTTTGGAAGGCTTAGGCAGCCGCTCTCCTTCGGCTATGTAATCAAGGGCATCCCGATTGCAAGACCAACAGTTGTAAAAGATTTAGGAGTCATATTTGACCATAAACTTACATTTCACGACCACATTGTTGATATTACTAAGAAATCCTTTCAGAGGTTAGGCTTCGTACTCAGAAACGCTCGTGATTTTCGAAGCTGTAGAGTCATCAAGCTCCTGTTCGAGGCTCTTGTAAGGAGCAAGCTTGAGGCGAGCTCTTGCGTGTGGAATCCGTATGAAGGCACATACGCTCTGATCCTAGAAAAGGTTCAGAAAGCATTTCTACGGTTTCTCTACAAGCGCACCCTAGGACACTATCCCTTTATGTATCCAACGAAATTCCTCCAGGGATGTCTTGGGTACAATTCTCTTGAAGTTAGGAGAGCCCGAGACCAATTTATAATGTGTTGCAAAATCCTTCGTGGCATCATAGACGCTCCCAATTTACATGACGACCTGCTGCGTCTTTTCGTCCCAAATAACTACCTTCGTAACAGAGGTCACAAGCTTTTTTCCGTGCCCTTGAGTCGAACTGTTGCTCGCTCCAACTCTCCGCTGCCTCGCACTCTCAACACCTTTAATAGATTTCTCCTAGAACACCCGAATTGTGACATCTTTGTGAATAAATGGAGCAAAATTTTGTTGGAGTGCTTACGGTTCTGTGAGGTCGATGAATGATTGTTTTATTTTTATTATTATTATTATTATTATTATTATTACTTTTTACTACTTATACAACGTTTTCCTTTTTTAATTATACACATTTATTATTGATATACCATTTATCCTTATAAGTACCTAATCACCAAGAATTATTGTAATGAATTTTATTTTATTATGGTTTTAGCCAAAAAAAAATGCACGTGTTTATTGATTTTATTTAATTTGTCTTTTTATGTATTGTTTCTATTCTAATGTTATAATTAATTAGATTAATTAGTGTAATTGGTGTAATGCCGTTCTAATTAATGAGATAAATAAATAAATAAAATAAATAAAGGCGACCATGCAACGGGCCCAGAGGCCCTGCACGTCACGTGATGTACCAGTGACGCGATTGGTTTAAATACATACTCGTAACGAATAGAAACGCTAGTTAGCGAACGCATCTTGGTTACGGCTTCAGGCTGCCTGAGGTTTCATTTATTAGATGGCCTTGATGCCATTATAATAAGTAAACACTTCCAAATTCACCAACGTACGTAACGTGTGGCAATTTTCACGACCAAGAGGCCTGTCTGAAGAAACAATCTGACACATTAAGTGGATGCTGTGTTAGCGTTTAATTTATTCTGCTGTTAAATGCTCTAAGATTTTTACTAGGCCTTTCATTAACGTTTTGCATGTAGAGTGGATTCGAAGCAGCACAGAATATCTCTTACACGTTTCTGTTACTATTTGAAAAGAAGTTTTTTTATTGTGTATATATTTAAACCATTTAAATACAATTCAATACAATACAAATACTCTTTATTGAACACAAAAAAAAAATAGAACACAGAACTGTACATTTAAATCATAGGTATAAAACAGGCGGTTTTACCGCTAAATAGCTTCCAGCCAACCTTGGATAGAGAAATAGCTAAGGACACAAACATATGGCAGGCGGTGTCTAAACTAATTCATTAAGAACTCAAACTAAACAACTACAAGAAACAATTAAAGTATTTCAATTTAGGAATAAAAACTAATCATAATCATCATCGCTCAACATCGAGACATCTTATTGCCACCCTTGAAAAAGGTACCCATCTGTGGTCTTCATAATCAGTTCCAATTCACTTAATGATACTTTCTTAATGCTTTTGATAAACAATCGAAAATACCAACATCGCTATGTGCATGCCTATAATATTTCAGGAGCTTTCTCAAATCTTTACGGATTTTCACATCAGATACTGACTCGGTGACCAAGGGACTACTTCAAGATACCCTGAGAAACATAAATAATGTTTAAAATTGGCGTAACAAGCATAAAAAATAAACAACGTACAGTCGATTTTATACAAAAAAACCTTTGAAGTCGGTTTACATGAGACTTTTTTTTAGAGTCCCGTATCTAAAAGGTGTAAATCGGGATTACAAGTCTTCCTTGTTCGTCCATCTTAACTCACTTTATAGACTTGCATCTATAAGATTATATTATCCCTATACAAGGAAGATTTTCTTAAAACGTTACGTCTTACTTTATCGTAAAAATGGTTATACATACAACCGTCAAAGTTGAGATTTGGGCAGGACGAAACCGTCGGTGCGCGTGTTAAGCTCACACTTGATTGGTTTTTGTAATAAAACGTCTTGCCTTTCCCCCGTCGATATGGTTAAAAACAAAGTGACATATGTAGTTCCAAGGTTCACTTCCTATTTTATCTCCCACAGCTCGCAGCCTTTTGCTTCTTTAGACCTATATAAACACACTTAAACTCGCCTCCACTTTCAGTGGTCTGCAGTAGGTTATTAAATAGAGAAAACATAGCCTTAAGGAGGCAACGAAATGACTTGGTAATTTACTTGTAGTAGTTAGGAGAACGCGGTCCACATTTGTCATTGTAATAGGCTCGCGCGACAAGCCGTGTCTAGCAAATATGAAGGCATTTCTTTCCTTGAGGAAAAAGGCCTGCGTAATAGGATTTGTACAATACAAAGGCCTTTTTGTCTTTGAAAAGCAGATTTGTAAATAATGTTCTAGATGTGGCAAGATATTACTTTAATAAGGTACATTCATCGGCAAAAAACTCGCTCTTCTGTCTTTTGTTCAAACAACAGAATTGCTTACAAATATAACTTCTTAAATCAGAGAGTAACTTCAAAGATAATTAACCAATTTAGTTGTAAACTGTAGTGTAACGTTGCAAATTAGTTAGGTCTAAAATCGCCACAAAATATCATTTTTGAAGGTCGTAGTTTTTTTCCAAAGGAACCCAGATGATTTTGAGATTGTGTTTTGAACGACCTTAAAATTTATGGATCTTTATTGGTCCTTTGGAAAGAGCCACCACCTATAAAAATATATGCTGGCCATTTTGAACCTAAGTTAATTAGCAACAAAACACTAAAATGTACAACATAGTATTGTCGAAGTTACTCTCTGGTTTAAGAAGTTATATATATAAGCAGTTGTATGAATAAAAGACGGGTCGGCGAGTTTTTTTGCCGATGAGTGTATGCTTTTTGCCGCGATGACTTGAGTATATTTTTTTTGTTAAGACATGCAACTTTAGTGAAAATTATATTATTCGATTACTTCATTTCCTAAACGATGTAATCCCCTCATGTAATGTTAACGACACGTTAGCCTAGGTGGTAATGATTCTATCTCTGAAGCTTGCGGTCCTGGGTTTAAATCACGGTAAGGACTGATATTTGTGTGATGAGCGCGAATATCTGCTCCCGAATCTTTCTATGTATTTATTTGCTGTCTAACACCCATAGTACAAGCCTAGAGCTTAGTTCGGGACTAGGTCAATTGTTGTGGGATTGTCCCCTGATATTAATTAATGTTAAAAAAAATACCTTTGATATAAATTAAATTAATTAATAACATCACGCCTTCATTCCCAGAGTGGGGTAGGCAGAGCTACAGAAATACCGACAACTCTAAAAAGACTTGTTGCTAATTCTGTAACCACATTTTGCACAATCAGGCCAAGAAGTTTACTAGTGTATTAGTGACAGGTTGCAAGCCCATCGCCTAACAGTACTACCAGCCCTTATTGCCTTAGTCGCCTCTTACGACATCCACGGGAAGACATGGAGTGGCACTATTCTAACCCGGCAACCACACGGGTGATTTAAATGTATACTTTTAAAAGTCACCAGACATTCAGAATTTAATGTTCCATCTTAGTCCTCAGGGTTGGCAACGCATTTGAGGTCTTAGGATAGCTTGAGAATTCAAATGTCTATGGGTCTCAGATTCCACTTACCATCAGGTGGCCTAAGGGCTCGTGTGCCTTCTCCTTAACAA
Organism: Acleris holmiana; assembly: GCA_949316455.1. Classification (NCBI taxonomy): domain Eukaryota; kingdom Metazoa; phylum Arthropoda; class Insecta; order Lepidoptera; family Tortricidae; genus Acleris; species Acleris holmiana. Next base: position 18,615,032 of record OX438766.1, read on the forward strand.
AAAAAAAGTAATTATACATAAGTTACGGCATTATATTGTAGTAACAAGATTCTCTGAGTTAAACTGCAAACAGATGGACAGACGGACTCGGTGAAACTAAAAACGTTCCTTGTTAACGTCGGAACCCTAACAATTGTAACAAAGTAGATCCAAGAATTTTGAAATACAATAAATGACCGATCCAAACGCGTTCAGTTCTAAATCCCGTTTTAATATTCATCGCACGTGTTTTTAGAATTCAAATGTTGCGGTTTCGAGTACTACCGGAGCTGAAGTTATTTTAAACTGAAATGTTTCTTAAAATATAGCATGATGTAATAGTCAAGTTAAGGGAAACTCTTTTTCAGCTGCTCTTGTAATAATTCTGAGTTTTGACAAGTTTTCCTACTCAATACAAACTTGTATTGAAATAGGGCCAAACAGAAACTTGTCAGGCTTTACTTATGCCCTAAATAAAAAACCGCCGCTGGTGACTCTTATGAATCTTGTGATGCATATAAAATAGGCGGCAATGACGGCCGGGAAATTGAAGCAGTAAAAGAGGTGACGTATAACGTTATTGTACCGTTATAGAAAATCTGGTTATGTATATTGATATGAAGTACCAGCTGTTGCCCGCGACTCCGTCCGCTAAGAAAAATAAAACATAGCCTATGACACTCACAAATAACGAGGCTCTCTATTGGTAAAATATTTTTCTAAATCGATTCAGTAAATCCAGAGATTACCCACCACTACAACCTCACAAACTCACAAAATTTACCTCTTTATAATATACTAGCGACCCGCTCTCGCTTCGCTCCGGATTAAAGTATTATACCATATAAACCTTCCTCTTCAATCACTCTATCTATTAAAAAAATCGCATCAAAATCCGTTGCGTAGTTTTAAAGTTTTAAGCATACATAGGGATATAGGGACAGAAAAAGCGACTTTGTTTTATACTATGTAGTGAAGTAAAAATATATCGTAAAGATGAGTACCGCTATGGGTTCGAGTTTTATAACGTTATAATAACGTTATTGCGCGAAAATAATGACATAAATATGACTGCTCAGATCACGAGTCGACCTCCTAAGCCACTATGCCACCGACGCACTCAATTTAAATAGGTCGCTGTGATGAGTGTGTCAATAGAAACGTTAACTAGATTAAATCTTTTATATCTAGCTGTTGCTGCGGCATTTAAACTTAACTTTATTCGTATACTTTACTTTATTATTACGACACTCTATAAACATTTTATCATTCGACCAGTTTTATAGGCATCCGGGCATCGTATGTACAAAGAAACAGAGCACAAGTTTACGTTTTCAAAATTAAATACATAAGTAAAATATATACACACATACATAACATCACGCCTTTATTCCCAGAGTGGAGTAGGCAGAGCTACAGAAATACAAACAAGTCTAAAAAATACTTTTTGGTATCTAATTCTGTAAGCACATTTTTGCACAATCAAGATAAGATGTTGACCAGCGCTGGGATTCTACAAGGTAATAACAATATCGTTTTTGACGTGTTTCCGTATTGTTTTGATCACTCTTATGTCATTTACAATAATGGCGACTGTGATATAAACGATTCTAAAACACGTCAAACGCAATATCGTTATAACACTGTATAATAGAAACCCTGTGTATTAGTGACAGGTTGCAAGGCCATCGCCTTACTGGGGGGTTATTATGACATAACAACGCAGTTCTGTTTACGCTCAGAGAAAGGGACAGAGCTATAACAGTTATATAGTTCTGTCCTTTTCTCTGAGCGTAAACACAACTGCATAGTCATGTCATAACCCCCCCATACTACAAGCCTTTAGTCGCCGCTTTCGACATCCACGGGAAGACATGGAGTGGCACTATTCTAACCCGGCAACCACACGGAATAAGTATCAGATGGCAATTTCACACAAATTCACCAAGCCCCAAACTAAGCACGGCTTGTTCCATTTTCAACGTTACAATAGCTTTTATTTATTTGACAGTAATTGCAGCAGATTTAAAAAAAAAAACACGTCAAAAGCAATGTGCTTAAGAATAGAGACCCTCTACACGAGGTAATAGCGATACACAACTTACCCGAGGACAGCGAATAGACAAGCTAGTAATATCATAAATGCGGAAGTGGGATTGTAGGTCTGTCTGTATGTACACCATTGATGAAATCGTCTATGAAGATGGCATGAGGATAGTTACTTAAGTTCAAATAGAAATATATATTTTTTTATGTTAAGGATAAGGCACACGAGTACTCAGGCCACCTCAGTGGAATCTGAGACCCATAGACATTCGAATTCTATACACTATAATCTTAAGACCTCAAATGCGTAGCCAACCCTGAGGACTAAGATGGAATGCCTCTATGCTAGTAATTTCACCGGTTGTCTTATCCCCACACCGGAAAACAACAATGCAAACACTTGCTTGGCGGGTGGTTAATGACCATACCATAAAATAAACAAGTCCCTATTATATGGTTAGCCCTACTCTTAGAGTTGATATCTCGTTAACTGCCTGTCTTCACGAAACCTGGCTAAATCTCACCCAGATAAAATTTACATTTAAAAAAATACACTTACATATAAACACAGATACAGTCACCAGATACTCATGTTATACTTATATCACACCTATTTTTGCAACGGGGGTTAAAATAAATCTACGTAAAGCCACTGGTAAATATCCAAAGCAATTCGAGATAAAACTACATTTCCATATTTTACAATACAGTTCTCTTGGCGATAAAAATAATCGTCTCCACCACAATGAGGATATTAAAAGTGTTAAAGTTGAACCCCCCGGCCCTGGTCTGCGGTAGTACGTGCGGGGCCCGTTAAAATGGTCACGTGCCACTATAAAACTCAAGAGGCCGCGGTGGATACGTTTTACGAAGTTTTTAAGGTTGGTACTTACTCGTTTGTAATAAAGGCGGATTTCTAATCTCTTTGTGTCATGCGAACGACGGATGTTTGCCGTGCAGAGGGAAATGGTAGAGCGAGGACGGTCTGGAAGTGGTTTTTATATATTTTAAACTCGAAAACTCTTTAAAGCAAGTGGAACGCAACTATAAGCGTATGGAATTCGTTTCCCACTAAACCTTTATATTCATATAATACGGTAAATGTACGATGATCTCTCTGACAGCGGCATTTTATAATATTAAATACTTAGTGGGGAAAAAGTGGGCATGTCAGTATTTCAGGTTAACAAAAAACAATTAAATTAGAAGCCGTTAAACCGATAACAATTGTCTTTGTGAAACACACAGGGTTGGGATTCTACATGGTTATAACGATATCGTCTTTGAAGTGTTTCCGTATTATCAACGTTTTGATAACTCTTATGACATTAAAAATAATGGCGACCGAGCCATTAATGATTCTAAAACACGTCAAACACGATATCGTTATAACGCAGTAGAATAGAGGCCCATCTTGTTTGAATACTTAGTAAGGTATTATTTTAATAATACTTACTCCACTGCTTTATATTTCCGACGGAAGCAGCGCCATATTGCGCGGGTTGCGAGGACAGCGTTATGAAAGAAAGTTTTAGGGCAATTTTACAGAACGGAGAAAAAATGGCGGTTGTATCTAATCATTTTATACTGTTCAGCCAAAAAATTACAGAAATGACAAGTGGATTTTTTATTTATAATTTATTTATTTCAAAAACAACTAAGGTAACTAAACTCACCAGTTAACTAATCAGTTTGTTGGCATCATGAATTAAACTCTTTTAATGTTATACCTACCTATACAAACTAACTAAATTAAGCTACTAGTCAAAAAAACATTGACTGTCGTGTAAAAGAACATTGTTCAGCTTTGTTTGAAAAGCATACTGAGTTTATTTTTGTTTTTTATTTATTGGAAAAAACATGAATATTATCAGTGTTTGCTACGCCCGCTTTGGGCAACTGCTTAGTGACGTCATTTTGTTAGTAACGATTTTGTTTTTTTTAAGTCCAGCAATAGCTTTAACGTACAAAAGACGAAAAGACGTAGAGAATTCAAATGTGGCCAGAGTGCTCGTGGTCCATCTCCTTGCCATAAAAAGACTCGTAAATAAAAGCTATCGTTACGATAATGTGAAAAGCAATATGGTTTAAACGAATAGAATTGAGAGCCCCTGTGTTGCTACGAGCGCTACACGTCAGGAAATGCTACGAACGTAGCAGTCGTAGCACGTATCGTAGCTACAATCAGTGATACCGCAACTTATTTCACTCATCACTTTAAAATTACATTGCAATTGTTTTCACACATTTGTTTTGATGTTAAAGTAACTTTACTCAAAAAATTGTACAGACAGTAATAATTATAGTAGTAATTATATTTCAATGCGCCGTTAAAAATATTTTTACAATGATGAATATAACAGCGTCCAAGGATTTTTTTATCCGAAATATCAAAAGCTTTGTTCGAAATATATTTCTTATAACTTTTCTAATTTGGGACAGCTTAGCTACCACATTTTCAATTTACTGGTTTCGATTGATCTCCAATATAAGTTTTTATTTTAATATTCAAAATATCAATACTAAAAGTATATATAGCCTTTTAAAAATGCATGAGTTTAGTTTTTCGCTTAAAATGTAAATGTTGGATTAAAGGAATAAAATTTGGACAAGGTCTGTTTTTAATTTAGAAATTACTTTAATGTTTTATACGTTTTGAAAGGTTATCGCGCTGCAAAAGCAAAATAAATAAGTAATAATGTAAAGCTTTTACACACAGAGAAAATTATAAATATTTTCGTATTTATTACTTTTGTTATTAACTACCGAACTAAACTGAGGCTTATACAAGACACCAGGGCCTCTATTCAACTGCGTTAAAACGATATCGTGCTTGAAATGTTTAAGCATCGTTTTTAACTCAGCCGCCATTATGATCAATGACATAAGAGTTATCAAAACGTTGACAATACGGAAACACGTCAAAGACGATATCGTTATTACCGTGTAAAATCCCAGCCCTGGGCCTCTATTCAGGTGCGTTAAAACGATATCGTGTTAGACACGTTTAAGAATCGTTTATGTCACAGTCACCATTATTGTAAATGACATAAGAGTTATCAAAACGTTGACAATACGGAAACAGGTCAAAGACGATATCGTTATTACCTTGTAGAATTCCAGCCCCGTACTTCCAATTTCCTCAAAACATAACTTGTGGTTTTTGAGTAAAATGCTTGTGATATACGGACGGACATGAAGAAACCCTAAAAAGGATGTTATCTTATCCTATCTTGATGGTAACGGATACAATTCGAACTTAAAAAAAGGATTTTAAAATGCATATAACAACTTACATATATTAATTGAGCAGATTTTATTACCTAAGGGTATTAAAATACATATCGTCGGTGATAATGCAATACCGCGTAACTAACAAATTCAATAAATTGTAAAGTGAAGGTACATTGATTGTACTGATGTAGTTGTTTACGGTGTATTTTACACATAATCTAATTTTGTCGTTACGCGGTATTGCAGTAACACCGACGATATAACTTTATCTATATTCGCTGAGCAGGGCTGGGATTCTACACGGTAATAACGATATCGTATTTGACGTGTTTCCGTATTGTCAACGTTTTGATAACTCTTATGTCATTTACAATAATGGCGACTGTGACATAAACGATTCTTAAACGTGTCAAACACCATATCGTTTTAACGCACCTGGGCCTCTATTCAACTGCGTTATAACGATATCGTGTTTGACGTGTTTTAGAATATTATGTCACAGTCGCAAGAGTTATGAAAACGTTGACAATACGGAAACACGTCAAATACAATATAGTTTTTACCGTGTAGAATCCCAGCCCTGAATAGAGGCCCAGATATCTAAACTAATCATAAAGCTGAAAAGTTTGTTTGCTTGAAAGCGCTGATCTCAGAAACTACTGAACCGATTTATATGAAATTTAGTATAGAGATAACTAAGGTCCCAGGAAAGGAAATAGGATATACAGTGTGTTACCGGCATGAGGGCTTTAAATGTAGGTATCGATTCTACTCCTCAAATGGAACTCCTTTTGTTCTACGACTTTAAAAAATGAGGTAATTTTTATTTTTAAGCTATTGCATAGCTTCTATCGCGGGCCTTGAGCGCGGGGACCGAATCCAGAAATTCCGTAACGAAAAAACCTCACGCTCCCCACTCCGACGGGCAAGGAGGTGTGGCTTGAAGGCCGTGCATCGTCTAACGTCGTTTCAGTTCGGCAGTCTTCGACACGGCGTTGTGTGCGATTAGACGTATTGTACGACTCGTATTGTACGTAGTGCCACACGTACGCGGTATTTTCTAGGTATTTAGAGGATATTAAGTCGCAAACTTATGTTTCTTATTTTAGTTATCATAAACCTATAGTTTCAATGATAAATATTCCTGAATAACCAACAGCTATTGTAAGATAATAAAACCCACATGTATTGTAAAATAATAAAAATATTTTAAACAATATTAACTTTTTTTATTTATTTAATAATAGAAAAATTTGTTTTCTTATCGGTCACCACGCTCAAAAAGTGTAACTTGAATTAATATCAAAGAAAAAGAAATACTGCATGAATAAAATAAATAAATAAAATTATAATTGCATAAGTTGATACAAAATGCTATGCAATAGCTTTACCGCGGCAGTCCCCGAGTGCCACACGTCTTTTTATTTTTCATACAAAATAAATTAATCACTGATTTTACTAGTAAAGTTTGAAAGTTTGATCACCTATAATTTACTGTAAATTAAGTTATTTTCTAAGTCGTAGAACAAAAGATGTAGCATTTGAGGAGTAGAATCGATACCTACATTTAAAGCCCTCATGCCGGTAACGCACTGTATTTTATCCCGGAAATTTTACAGGCCCTGAGAGAATAAACGAATCATTTGACATAATATAAACGACACTATCAAATTGTGATTTAATTAAATAGTGCAGATACACATAGGGGGAGTAGCGGAAAGCTAATTCCACGCGTACGAAGTCACGGCCGTCTTCTAGTTATTACCTAAGAATATTAAAACGCATGTAACAAATATATCTATACTCAATAAGCAGATAACTAAATAACTATGATTCTGGGCGTACAGTCGAGTTCAAAAATAAACGCTTTTGCACCTTATTTCAATGTGATAAGGACCAAAGTTATCTTTGAACTCGACTATTTACAAGACCACAATAGACTGCAAAAACAATTCGGGTCATACCCGAAGCAAGGTTTCCAAACAGTATCTCCGAGCCTCGGTTCAGTGGATTTTAGACAAGTCCACGGAAATTAAGAACAGAATCCATTAGTTACTCCTCGTCTATTTATTTCTTAGTGCTTTGTTACTTTTATTATGCAAATATGGTTACAGAATTATCAAGTTTAGAGTTGTTGGTATTTCTGTAGCTCTGCCTACCCCACTCAGGGAATTAAGGCGTGACGTTATGTATGTATGCTTTGTTACCTTATGTCTAGATGGTTGACGTTCTATTCGTTTCGTAATAGTGTATGTTAATAGTCAGTGACAAATTAAAAATATACTTTTGTAGGTAAAAATATACCTTTCGAATTTGATTTCATCGAGCGATATTTTTTGCTGAACCCATGATGATTTCTGGGTGTATTCAACATAAATAACGTAGACTAGGAAAATTCATAATGGTCATACTATATAATGGTTTTATTTACATTAAACTTTTCAGCCCACTGATCGACTGACTGACATACGGACAGCGGAGGCTTAGAATTAGGCTCCCTTTGGCACCCCTTCTACAGAACGCTAAAAAGGCACATTTAGTTGACACGTTGGCCTAGTTGGGAGTGACCCTGCCTCCAAAACCAGCGGTCCCGGGTTCAAATCCCGGTAAGGGCAGATATTTGTGTGATCAGCACGACTAATTGTTCCTGAGCCTTGGATGTTTTCTATGTATTTAAGTATTTATTTCTCTATATAAGTAAGTTTATCGTTGTCTAGTACCCATAGTACAAGCCTAGAGCTTAGTTTGGGACTAGGTCAATTTGTGTGACATTGTCCCGTGTGTTATGCATGGCCATAAAGGAGCGTCCTCACTGAGAGCATTCGCGTGTAATATTCAAGTGTGGACGTTGAGCCGAGCGTTACTGTAGTCCACACCACTTGAAAGTTCCACGCCGAATGCTCACAGTGAGGACGCTCCTTATGTCACAAGACATATTTTGACTTTTAATAACTTGTTGACTTCACCCGTTCGAATATTTTTTTAAACTTTATTCATTATATTAAACAGCCAAAAACGGAAACAGAATCAAACAAAACAAAGCGCTTTCTTTTACAATATTTACCTACTTCCTAATAATGTAAAATGTTTTTTCTCCAATTACTGGCTTCCCCAAGCAGTAAACATGAGAAAAAATATCAAAGATAACCCGCATTTATTATGCCTAGGGGTTTAAACAGCGGTTTTAAGAAAATCTTCGTTTCTAAAAGCATCAATGTCGGCCGTTTTATCAGCATTTTTTCCAAGCAAAAACAAAGACGCCTACTACAAGCAAATCACTTAAGCGTTGCGGCTTTTGTATGTAGTGGTACTGTCGGGGCCCTTTTTATATAGTCATAATGCGATGTTATAATATGTTTTCGATACTCTCATGTTTTTTGTGATACCCACGATACAGGCTACGCCTAGTGTGGGAGTCACTGCTATCCTGTAAAATCTGCATTAACCGTGTTTTTCGCTTATAAATATACGTATGTGTTGTATTTGGTCATAATATATTGTACTAGAAGCCCATTAGGTTAGGCTAGGTTCATTCTAATACAATCCTGAAAAGTTTACGGTTTTAGAAAAGTATTATTTATTATGACCATTACGTATTTTTAACTTTATTTTTATGATACGTACCCACCTTATATAATATGGCCAACCATCTACCCGACACAACTTTGATTCAGAAGTTAACTAGGTATTACCTAAATCTGCTAAATTGTGTTAATCTAGACTAAGTGCAAACAGAGGCTGACCAAAACCAGCTCTCGCCCGAGCTTTAGTTACACCGTTTTATTATCACTAAACTTTAGACAGACATGGAGACACAGACACACAAATACAATGGCATAGAGATACACACACATTCACAAATACATTGATACTACCGTTAAAAATACACCACCTCTTACTTTTCGCCGAGGATTTGAAATGTACGCACATGGTATTTTTGTCTATTGTGATTGTCATCTGTTTCTCCATGCACATACACACATTTCCCAACGTTAGGCCTTTGAGATTTATCTGCACACATTTGCGTAATACGACCGGACACTCTTCCGCTCCACCATCCTTGTTACTATGCTAATATATTGAAGTCCTCTAATAATATCTCCATTGTTAATTCGACCTCGACCTTTCGGGATTGACTGAGGATAACAAATGGATTGGGAGCGATCTAATATTTTGTCTTTAACATCAGAATGTAGTCTCACACAAATTTATCTAGTCCCATACAAAACTCTAGCGTTACACTATATAATTCCGTAGCGACATAATTCCGAATGCTCATAATCATAAATGCAATGATTTGATAGAATACTTTTTTTTAAACTCGCCTACAATTCAAGCTGAACCTAACCTTCATATAGCAATTAAATTATGCACATAATTGTAAATAGCGCCAGCCTACCATATTTTTTTGAATTATGAAAATTTGGACAATAAATATTGAGAATGCGATAAACTTATACATATAGAAAATTACATGCTCAAATACATGGTAAATAAATATTGAAAATTCTGGAAATAAACTCATGCACACATGCATTTGTTTCTTTACATACATATATAACATCACGCCTTCATTCCCAGAGTGGGCTAGGCAAAGCAACAGAAATACCAACAAGTCTAAAAAGACTTGTTGATAATTCTGTAACCAGATTTTTCACAAGTAGGCTAAGTTGTTTACCAGTGTATTAGTGACAGGTTACAAGCTCATCGCCTAACAGTACTACAAGCCCTTAGCCCCTGTTTCTTTAATAAATAAATAATAGTAACAATAAAAAAACTAATAATATATGGTATACCGAGTAGAATGAAACCCAAAGTGGCCTGTGTGCTTGGCCTTTCTTCAAACCGTTTTTCTTTTCTTATTATATTACTGAAATTTTACGAAAAGTATTACCTTTCTTGTTCTTAGTCAGGTCACGTGCGTGGCGAAACAAAATTTGGAAATTACTTCGTACAGAATTGGGATAGTCAAAAGGATCTTGTTTGGTATGTTAATTATCTCAATGCAAATTGTAACGTATGTATACAAAGCTAGGGCTCCATTCAACATGCATCCATACAAACATAGCATCACTCGTTCATTCTTAGAGAGGGGTGGGCAGAGCTACAGAAACACCAACAAAGACTTGATGATAATTTTGTAACCATATTTTGCACAAGTAGAGTAAGATGTTTACCATTGTATTAGTGACAGGTTGCAAGCCCATCGCCTTACTATGACATAACTATGCAGTCCTGTTTACGCTCAGAGAAAAGGACAGAGCTATGACAGTTATATAGCTCTGTCCTTTTCTCTGAGCGTAAACAGAACTGCTTTGTTATGTCATGATAACCCCCAGGGGGGTTGTTGTGACCTAGCTATGCAGTTCATTTACGGTGAGCGTGAAGGACAGAGCTATATAACTGCCATAGCTCTGTCCTTTACGCTCACCGTAAAATGAACTGCAAAGCTAGCTCATAATAACCCCCTGTACTACAAGCCTTTATTACTTTGGTCGCCTCTTACGACATCCACGGGAAGACATGGAGTGCTAAAAGTTCTAACCCGGCATCCACACGGACTAAATCCATTGAACATGGTAAAAGCATATTGATGTATTATCGTATTGTTTTAAACTTGGCCGCCACTACTGTTAGGAATATACGAGCTATCAAAACGTTGAGAATACGATACCAGGGCCTATATTCAGGTGCGTTACAACGATATCGTTTTTGACACGTTTAAGAATCGTTTATGTCACAGTCGCCATTATTGTAAATGACAAGAGTTATCAAAACGTTGACAATACGGAAACAGGTCAAAAACGATATCGTTGTATCGCAGTTGAATAGAGGCCCAGGGCTAGGATTCTACACGGTAATAACGATATCGTATTTAACGTGTATCCGTATTATCAACGTTTTGATAACTCTTATGTCATTTACAATAATGGCGACTGTGACATAAACGATTCTTAAACGTGTCAAACACGACATCGTTTTAACGCACCTGAATAGAGGCCCAGGGCCGAGGGCTTATTGTCTAACGCACTCGCAATCACGATCAACTTGACAGTCGAAAGCGATTACGATTACGAGCGCCTCGAAACATTGCTATTGCTTAACAAAATGATCTTGATTACGAGCGCAATCGCCTTCATAAGCGAAATCAAGTGAATGGAACCTAGCATAAACCAAGCGTTTTGTTTCTGCAAATATGCTTCAATGAATGGATTATTAAAATTATCTCAATAGTAAGCAAGTGTAGCGCATTTTTTCCAAGATAAGTTATGGCTTATGGCCTTATGTTTTCACGGTCGTTTTATACAGTTCGGAAATGAAAACAATATCGTTCACGTAACATCACCGCATTTGAAAGTGAATGCGAGCCTTTTTTGAAACCAAGTGAATGAGCCAAAAATTGGTTTTACGTAAGTAATATGACAATTTGTAGTTGTATTCAAGCCGATTGCGAGTTGTCAAACGAAAGCGGAGCCTCCGTCCTAACCAAAGAGCAATCGTGTTGACCGAGTTAGTGCTCTTAAGTTAGTTTTTAATATAATTTATACTAAAATTTAATAAAAATGGACTTAAATGGACACCTTGAAAATTAAAAATAATCCAGAATGATTCAATATGGCTCGTAGCTATTTGCTGGCCGATTGCTGGAGAAGGAGCGTCTGAAAACGCAAGTGAGGGTGTAAAAGTGGCTTCTAAGGCTCTAAAGCAACCCTCTGGAGATGCCCGACAACTGTATAAAGCAATGGGCCTTGTCCTCAAAAGTTGGCGACGCAAGACAGCCGGAGCTGAAGGTAATTTATTGAATCCAGTGATTACTTAAAGCCTTATTACCTGGAGATTTGCGGGCGAGTTCAAGGCGAGGCAAGCGCGCAGCGACTTCGCCGGAAACTTGCACCGAGTGCTCCGCATTTTGGACAGACCCTTATCACACTGTCGATTTGTGGGTGAATTTAAAGCAAGGCGAGCGAGCACTGATTTCACTGGGCACTCGGCACGCTTTGAACTCGCCCGCAAATCGCCAGTGGAATAAGGATCTCACAGAGACAGTATACGCGTGGTTCTATTTTCTGTGCAAATATACAATCGAACGTTTTATGTCCAGCTAAGTTTGCACACGACATTTTGAGTGCATAATTACTATTATACTATTGCAGGTGCTAGCAGCCATCACATCATTTCTGAGCATTCAGGGTCTGCAATGGAAATGGCCCCAAAGGGCGCAGACGTAGCCGTCTTGCACGTTTGGCACTTTGATTAGAATAATGTTTATACAAAGTAGGCATTATTTTAAATAAATTACTAACTTCAGTCTATTGTTTGAGATGTTTTATTTTTCGTAAATTAGGTTTTTTTACAATAAATATAAAGTGTAAAATACCAATTCAATTACAATAATACTGTATTCTGTATTCAGCCTTTGATCTAGCCACTTAGCAAGTGCATTAAGGTGTTGGTTGGTTCATCGAGTCTACGCTATAAGACCATTCTCGTAACAACTATTGGAACAATGATCGTCAAGTTAAGGGTCTGAAAAAAAACGACATTCGGAGAGGTTAGTTCCTCTGTGGCCCCGTAATATGCACACAAATTTTATATTTCGATTGTGTCACACACTGCACCACCGGTAGCGCTCGCCATGCACTCCGCGGATGCCGGCTGGCCCGGCGCGGTGGCGCGTGCCGGCGGCGGTGGTCGCGGCGGTCAAGGCGGCGGCGGGCGGCGGACGGTGCTCGTCGCTGAGCTCGCTGCTGTTGGCCGCGATGGCGAACTCGTCAGCTGAACAAGAACGGTGAGGAGTTGGACGAGGCGGGCAGAGATGGAGGGCGTGCGTTAACTGTATCCGCTTCTCTGTGATGCCTCGATGTTGTTATCGTTTCGCTTTGGCTTATCTATCTATTGTTGTCTGACGCGATCGTTCAATGTTAATTTATTTTTATACAATTTTTTAATGTTATTTCTTCATAATATCTAAAAATACATAGTAATCTTATAAAAATGTTTTACTTTATTGACAATGTTGACTGACAGTAGTTAACAGTAGGTACTGACTGCTGACGCACTGTCTGTTCACAAAGATAGCAATAAATGAATTGACAACTTTACGTTTACGAAGCTTCGCTGAGTTACGCGTTTAGTTTCATTTGCTTTTTTTTTTAATTTCATGTTATCAATGAAAATATTTATACATTTTATATTTTATTGCAATCAACAAAAAATACGGTTATTAAGTGAATAGAAAACTAAAAATATAACTAAAATTAGGGACTATTGAGATAAGCTAACTTATTCGTTAATTAAATAATATTTGCAAAAACAAAACGTCTCATTCCATTCACTTGGTGTCGCTTATGAAGGCGATTGCGCTCGTAATCAAGATCATTTTTTTAAGCAATAGCAATGTTTCGAGGCGCTCGTAATCGTAATCGCTTTTGACTTTCAAGTTTATCGCAATCGCGAGTACGTTAGGCAATTATTTTAATGTTGATTTCAATAAAAATAATAAAATTATAAATATTTTATTTAATAACCAACAATTAAAATATATATTATATTGTGAATTAAACAAACGCAGCGATACGTCGTAAACACAAAGACGTAATCTCTTTTGTTGGTATCTTTGTGAACAGACAGTGTCAACCATGCCGTCGTACCAAAGAAGGCGGCTAACTGCAATGTAGTAGTCGAAGCATTCTATACTTTATTTGTAACTACATTGGATTTAAAATGCTTATACTATTACTATACAGTTAGCCGCCTTCTCTGGTATCACGCCATAACTACTCTATCAATTAACGAGGTAAGTTCTTTAGTATTTAATTTTATCATTTTACTATAATTATATACACTACACGTTGATATTATGGAAGAAAAAAGAATAATCATTTTCCTTTGGAGTTTTCGTAGTGTAAATTTCAACATCATCATTTAAGCCGAGAGACGTCCACTGCTGGACAGAGGCCTCCTCGAGGTTTGCGACAAGCACCGTTTCTGCGCCGCTTGCATCAATCGGTTTCCCGCAACTTTAGCCACGTCGTCGCTCGACCGGTTAGAGTTCTACTCACACTGCGTTTTCCGGTACGCGGACGCTACTCGAAAACTCACCGACGCTATCCCCCATCTTTTCTGCGAGCGTTGTGCCCCGTCCACGGTCACCTAAGCCTAGTAATCCTTAGGGTTAGGTTAGGGGTTACGTTAGTAAAATAAATGTTTTAAAAAACAAAAAACCGCCTTCAAAAACGCAAAAAATAACTTCTTTAAATATTGTAGGTACTTACCTAATAGGTTAGTCCAACTGTTTTCGGCTTTTTTTGTTGAAAATATTGTGGTCGCTTACTTTAGTTGGACAAACCTATTAGGTAGGTACCTACCTACAATTTTAAAAGAAGTTATTTTTTGCGTTTTTGAAGGCGGTTTTTTTTGTTTTTTTAAAACATTTATTTTATTTTGCACTTTTTAGTGATCAACATAAAACTCTATTACGTAGCCCACTTCAAGGTTGACATGAAACTTTAAGTTATTTCAAGCGCGCCGAAAGCAACGCCGCGGGAAAGTCATAGTGACATTTCAACAAGTAAATATTCTTCGTTGTTGTCGCTCAACTATCTAAATCTATTTATCTTATCGCCACCCTTCAAATAGATACCGTTGAGGAGTTCCGGTGGCCATGTGTGGTCTTCATCATGAGTTCCACTGCACCAAGTTATACTTTCTGAATGCTAATGCTAGACTTGTTACTAAAATCGTTATAGGCTTGCCTAAAACATTTGAGGAGTTCCCTCAATTCCTCACTGATCCTCAATTCCTCATCAGATTCAAATTTGGTCACAATGGGATTACTTCGAAAGTATACTCTATCAAACCATAAAAGATTTTTTAAAATCGGTCCACAACTAACGAAGTAATCAGTGAACATACATAAAAGAAAATACATATAGTGTACCGTATAACCTCCTCCTTTTTTGAAATCGGTTAATAAAAGTGCCCACAGCATATTTTCATGAAATATTACATTTATAATTTTTTCTATACACTACTAGGTATTGGCATACAAAGCAAACGGCGGTAGACAATTTAGTAGCAACTGTCGCTCTCTCAATCCTTGATCCAATGTTTAATTTATTTTTGTTTAAGGTAAATAATGTTTATATTCATAATAATTACTATTTAAGATGCCAGCAAGGGCGTTAGTTACTGAGGCACTGTGGGAGGTGCTCCTGCAATATATGCAGGAGCACCCCGATAAGGCTAAGGGTTCTGTTGCCAACGACGGACCCTTAACCAAACGAAGGAGTGCCGAGCAGTGGGGAGATTTGTCCTCGAGACTCAACTGTATAGGTACCGGCGCCACAAAAACGCCAAGCAAGTGGAGGGACGTAAGTAAATTTGATAGTTAATTTTCCACAATATGTTTCTTATGATTTCATGCAAATCATACATACATACATACATAAAATCACGCCTTTATTCCCAGAGTGGGGTAGGCAGAGCTACAGAAATACCAACAACTCTAAAAAGACTTGTTTATAATTCTGTAACCACATTTTGCACAATTAGGCTAAGAAGTTTACTAGTGTATTAGTGACAGGTTGCAAGCCCATCGTCTAACAGTACTACAAGCCCTTATTCCCTTGGTCGCCTCTTACGACATCCACGGGAAGACATGGAGTGGCACTATTCTAACCCGGCAACCACACGGGCAACAAGCCTTCCAGACGGGGGGCGGTCCTATGCCGAAAAAGCTGGCCGAGCTTTCGGAGCGGGAAAGTATAATTCTGTCGCTCATCGGAAGAGTGGCGGTGCATGGTGAGGAGACCGTGCGAATACCATTTGATGTAAGTTTTTTTTTAATTAATCAGTAAGGTTTAAACAAAATAAGATTGAAGTTGATGTAGGTACGCACTGGTAATTGATGTATATGATGTAAATACCAACATTTACCACCGCGGCTATCAATCGGTTTTTTTATCAGTCGCCTAAATTCATGCGAATTGGTATCATAATGATGATCTATGTCAAATTCAATACCAATTTATGAACACTTAGGCGAGGTCAATATGCATTGTTTTCGATTTCCTGAACTAATTACATGTATTATAAATTTTTTGCACCACATTACCACAAAAACACATTATTTTTGCTGTTTAAAGACAATTTTTGCTGCGAGCGTAAGACAAAGGAACTTTAAAATTTTCTTCTTCAATATAAAGGTGGTCGTGATATGGCGACAGGCGGGCGGCTGGGCGTCAATTTACTTCTCGTTTAATTTTGACCATTTTGTATTTTTTAGGTACTTTTAAGTACCTAATTATGTTTTCGCTGCTGAGGTGAAAAGTTGTAAATGCAACACAAAAACAATAGTACATTTATTTTTATTGGCTAGGCGCGAAAAGTAAGGGTTTGCATCGTCATGCAAACCCTTACTTTTCGCGCCACCTCGTCAGGTGGTTATGCTTTTCTCAATAAATGCGAGAAAATGATACAAATGTATAATTACAAGTATTTGTAAAAAAATAATCGAGGAATTAAGAGAGAATTTCTTTTAAAAACTACAAGACGTATGGGATTTTTTTCATGGTCAATTTGATTTAACAGAAAATAGAGATAATTTTTAAATAAAATTATGGACATGGGAGGAGTGTTTTTTACTCGTAGGAGTAAAATGAGGCACTTTCCGTCCTTGTTTCAATCGGAAATCGGTTTTTTCCGAGCATTTTTGAGAAAAGTTATTTGTATCTCGTGTTTAAACTATCCTAGAATCGTTCGCTTGCTCGGGATTAAAAATCAACACTTGCAGCAAAAACCAACTTTGCTCTCTTGTTGCACAAATAACTATTACATTGCATTACATTGCATTACATTACATTACATTGTTATAAACATATTTTTAACGACAGTTCATTTCATAATTTTCTGACTAGAGATTTGATGAAATATTTTACCAGTGTTAACATTATAGGATCTGTCCACTATGCCCCGCACCTCTTCCAATGCCGCTCCACCTTCCGCTCCGCCGCTGACGCCTTTCAGCTTTGACGGAAGCATTTTAACACCGTCCCCCGTCTTCATCGACTGCGAGGTGGTGCCAGAAGCAGTGGCGACACCACTGCCTTCGGTATCACCTCGCGCTGAGGTGCAGCCATCACCCTCGCCGCCCCCAGCACCACCATCACCATTCCCACCCTCACCACCGCCTGCCGATCGCCGGCGACGGACAGGTAAACACTATTTAAATTACATATTATCTCTGAGAGTAAACCCTTAAAAGTATGGCAGCACTTGGTACAATTATATTTGTCTCAGTCGTAAATAAATATTGAATTACAAGTAAAACTTAATTTTCTTTATTTTCAGGAACAAGGAGAGTCTGTAAGGAAATTCTAATGTATTTTTAACCAACTTCATAAGTTTCATAACAAATAATCTCGGATATGCCAAAGAACGAGTAAAAAATGTCGCATAAAATACGTTTCTCTGTATGGTGACCCTCTCCAATTTTTATGATCCATTATTATTGCGTCCATTATTAATAAGCACATTGAAATTTTCAAATGTCAACGTACGTAATGTATTATATCTGTTACGGTTCAAGATACACATATACTTAGCCCTGTGATAGATGGACAGAGAGCGGAGGCTTAGTAAAAATAGGGTCAGCGGCGGGATAGGGTAGAAAGCAATATCAGTTGGGGGCGGATAGCAAACTGTTGGAATTAGGAAACAACAGACTACTTATATTGTAATATTTAATACGTATTTCTTTCAGACCGCCGAATAGTCCCCGCGGCACCGGAGAGGGTGACTCAGTTAGAAGAGCGGCGGATTAACGTCGAAGCTCAAATGGCCGCCGCCACTAGCGAGGTCGCGCGGGCGATTTTCAGTGTAAGCGGGCAAATTGTGGCGGCGTTGCAGGAGATCGCGCAGCAGTTGGCCCGAAGGAATGGGGAGGGTCCTGCCAGCCTCTAGGCAACAACTTATGTATATATTTGTAAATATTGTGCATCAATAAAAATAGTAGTAACAAATAGAAAACAAATTGTATTTAAAATAACTATACTTTCGTAATGTCTACTTTGTGCAAAACTAGTTAAAATCTAAGTTCCATGGTCCATGGTGGTAGTGAAAAACTTATGCGGGATGTGAGTTTCTAGTCTATGGCTCCGTTTTCTCTAAGGGAGACTTATTTCTTGTAGTCCCATTCAGTTCAATTGAAGATACTCCTTTATAAAATGCATGAATAATCGAAAAGAAAAGATCTTTCATTTTCAGTTGGTAATAAAAGTACTACTTATTGTAAACTAGTTTTGTTAAAACTTATTTAATTGTGTAGCTATCTAAATCTCTAGAATTTTTGCGAAAATGCAATATTTCAAGCTATATAATTATAATACGGTAGTAGGGTATTATTGGGGATTCTGGATCATTTGTCCTCGCTGCGCTCGGATGATCCAGAATCCCCAATAATGATCCAGGAACCCCAATAGTTTCCATCGATCAGTGATTCAGAATTCCATAAACTCAACAGGTAGTGACCTAACGAATGACCTGTCAATCCTTCAATGGTAAATTTGCATATCCTCGCCTCGTTCATTCGACTGATACTGTCGAAATGTAGATACAAAAATGTCTATAACAAAATATTTTGTAAAGAGAAGCAAAACCGGAGTGCCGTATAATTCAATTTTATATTACTTATATTTTTGTTTACGGCACTCCGGTTTATTTTTCATAAATTTATTTCTTTGTTTAGTCAATTTTGTTTATTCATCTTTGTTCCTGTTAACACTTTCCACACAACCATTGCTGTACTAATGTTATAGGATAGTCCCGCTAACAGTTTTCTGGAGTGGCCAATTCCATACTAATTGTTTAAGGACAAGGTGGTCTTTCGATACTAGAACGCTGATCTATATATGCGAGCGATCGTAAAAACTTTGATAGCACGATTTAAAATAAATTCTCCATGTTTGCTCTCTTTCAGCCATTTTCATGATATACTCGTATGTAGCCCCATTATCCTTCTTAACATTACTTTTGGTTTGATTAAATTTTATTAAAATTGACATTAGTAATTGACGTTGTCGTAATTCAATAAGTAAATACTATTTGATTTGAGAACTCAGGGTTAATTACCTTTATAAGATAATAAATAAAAAGAATTTATAAAACATGTTTATTTAAACACCATTTTCTTAAACAAGTTACATTTCTTAGCGCGCATACAGTTGGATGATATATACAGTTAAACACATCACTTGACAATCTATATTCTTCGTACAAACTTAACAATTTAGGACAGTTCATATCTTCCAGGTTAATAACATCATTATGATCTAAAATAGTTTTAAGCCAGGTAACTTTTTCCAGACCCTTACATAAAATCGTCTTATCAATCAGAAACTCTTGGATATACATTAAATATTTTTCGTAAGGTATAAATCCATCATTCCAATTAATTTTTCTGTTTCTCTGTATCCACGATACTTGTTTACGTTCGGTTGGAGAGAGATTGTGCAGTGGGCAAGGTGGTAGAATAAGTAGGTGTAGTAATTGTTCATTAACAGCTATTGCAACTTCTTTGACAATGAATGAATTGTTGTCCGTTTTAAACCCCTGCACATCAACTATTGCTGTCGACATCATGTCAACTTTCTAACAATATTACTCAAAGGTCTGTACTCCACCAAACGATCGTTAATAATCAAACAGTAAGCACTAGTGTTATCCGGCAAATCCTTTTCTGTTTCGATTTCTAAACGAACGTCAACAGGTCCAGTTTTTAAATGCTCATTTTGCCTCGAACAATCAATCACATATAATGGAGCTTTTTCCTTAAATTGTATAAGATCAAGCAGCGGATCTATAGGAAGGTTATAATACGACTGACGAAATCTCGCATACATATCGTATAATATACTGTATTTGTACTCATCAAATTTCAAGTTAAGACTATCGTATGGATAATAGTATGAATTTAAAAATAAAGTCACATTTTTAAGATTACAATGATCAAATACAGCGCTATCGTTTAATTTGTTATTTTTTCTATTAGTTTGCAATCCAAAAATTACATACCGAGGCTTTTCTAGTTGCGAAGTGGTTTTTATAGACCATGTATGTTTGGTTGTTTTTGGTAATAATGGATATTCATATAAATCCCAATTTCTAAACGCTATTTGCATAGGTTTATCTTTTTCTAAATGTTTAAGCAATGCAAGCCTTTGATGATCTGAAACTTTAACATGCGGCATGCGCCATTGAACTTTATTTACCTTAACTTCCACTGAATCATCTTTTTCGGTTACAACACCATTAAGATTTGTACTACTTCTATTTAGTATTAGTTCATGTTTACTATTAATAACTATTTTCTTGTAATCCTCCGCAAAACCTAATAGTTTATTAAGTGGTAAAAGAATACTAAATCTTCCACTGTGATCATCAAATCCGTCCACGTTCCAACCCCACATTGCAGCAGCTTTACTTTCTCCACCATTCATTGAGACTAAAGATTTCATTGTAGTAGTGATTCCAACATTTCTAATTCGATCTATTTCAATCCCATTCATTTCATATCTAATATCTTGAAAAAGAAATGATATAGCGTTATTTGTCAACTTAACATTTTTCACTTTTTTTACACCACTCACGTCTTTAGCTGTTATAGAAAAATATCCTTCTATGTATAACGCGCTAGCTGAAGGTAATACGTATATATCTTGCTGATGGATAGGTATTCGTATTTCATCATTTTCATTAAAACTGTTATTGTATGGGTTATAAGTATGGATTTCATAACTTTCAATTGAATTGTCGAATTGCGGATCGTCGGTTATATGGAGGATGCTCATATTTTTAATCCAAGAGCGCGAAGAAACTCTTTATTACTTTTTGTTATTGCTACAACCTTTTTGCGTCTAGTTCGTCTGACGTTGCGCTTGACAGTGGAGTTAGAACGACTTTGTCTTTGTATTTTGTTACAGATATCATCGTTAAAAATTATCATTTTGACTTTCGCAAGTGAAGACTTATATTAATATTTTCGTTATTAAAATTAATTAGATTTCCCTGTATATCTAATATTTTCACCGTAATTGACGAAATATGTTTCTTCTTTAGAGGAAAATATATTATATTTTTAGGTACTTCAATTACTTGATATCCGGGCGGACTGTTAAGCATGAATTCATGAATTATATGTGTAGGCAAACCGTTCGTATAGGAACCTTGGACAAGATCACATTCGATCCGTATCACAGACGCAGCAATAATGCATACAGGGTTGACTGATTCATGCCATTTATTTGGATCCAACATCTCTGAGAACCCTAATAATGCACCTACACTATTTTTTACCTTAAAATTAATCGGTTCGCTGCAAAAAATTGAACATTTAGAAGTATTGTTGTTAGGAACGATTTTAAACTGACAAGTTTCGATGAAATACTCTGTCCAGTTTCAAGTGCGCAATTAAAATGCGCTTAAACTATGATGTTTGCTGCTTATAAGATTTCTGTTTTATCAATCCAACTATTTTCTTGCGAAGGTAGACCTAACCATTTTACATATAATTTTCGACCATTTTTCTTCAATACTTTTTCTACAAGATAAATGTTCTTATATTTAGGTTTTTGCAATTCGTGAGCATAAAATGATCCTAAGATGGGTCGATGTCTAGCATCTTCTATGATAAACGTTATTGGGTTTGTGTTTTGTACTTTCGTAATAGTAAATATTTCAGTTGACCAATTGGGAGTATATCCTTTTTCAAATGTTCCTTTATATTTGCTTATACGAACGGAATCTCCGACTGCAAATTTATTTTTTTCCTTTGTTGAACTCCTCTTTAATAAAAGCTTTTTATATTTCTGTAATACAGCATCCTTATTATTTTCACTGACTTCAATTGGTTTAAGAGCTATTGTTTTATGTATCGTATTATTATATTCATTAATTGCTTCCGAAAGTGTGTTTCCTATCCATTTATAGTTTCCTTTTAAACTAAATTGCTTGTACAATTTATTCTTAAAAGTCCTTATGAATCTTTCCACTATAGATGCTTTTTTAGTAGAGTATGTAGAGTAATGGTTTATTTTATGTAACTCAAGTAATGATTTTATTTTTTTATTATAGAATTCAGTTCCTAAATCAGTTTGCAAATTTTTGGGTATTCGATTTTTTTGGAACAAATCACAAAAAGCTTGAGTTATATATTCCTTACTCTTTTTTTTTAATGGATATACCCATGCATACTTAGAAAAAGTATCAATAATGGCTAAAATATATTTAAACTGTAAATTATTGTTTGAAACAGATTGCATATCAATAAGATCAGCTTGCCATAAATCATCTATATCTTTCATCACTACATGTCTTCGAGGAAAGTTTTTCCGCGCTTGTTTATGTATTTCGTTTACCACGATTGCTTTACTCATTTCTTGTATTTGTTCTTAAATGAAACTGTTTCAATACTTTGTTGCAGGCTATTTACTTCTGTCTCTAGCTGAGCTAATGTTTGATTAATTAATTTTATTTTATTAAACAATTTATCTGCAGTATTGTCAACATACTGTTTTGTGGCGCAGTCCTCTGGATCGATAGGCTTTCCAATATGTTTAATTATCTTATTTTTTGCATCAAAACAATCGGTAACATTTATGAAAGCCAAGGGAGGTTCATTAAAATTATTCATTTTATGCTTTTTTAACACATGGTGTCCAAACTTATCTACATTCATGTTCAACCAACACAATGAGACTGAATCAACAGTTGGTTCTGAAGTCTTTTTATTCCTTAATGATGTCTGCTTCTTTTAGTTCTTCTATAATCGAAATTATTTCGTTATCATGGTTAGTGTTGCCAGCATCTTTAGAAGCAATTAAAATTTTTAAACGTTCAATCAACTCATTAGGATCATCCCAATATACAAAATCCGTATTTGAATTATATTTTTTTAAGGAAGGCAGATTACCACCTTGCTTTGCCGTGCTGGATTCTTGAAATAGGGGTTTAATAATTTGACAGTATTTCATTCCTGAATTACCTTGTATCTGACCTTGAGGACTAAAACCTCTCTTATGGACATTAGTGTGCACCAAAATATCTTTATAGGTTATTTTATCCTTTTCATTTTTTTTGTCGCAATTCGGTTTACTTTGAAATAAAAGCTCTTTTAAACCTGGCGTTAGTTCATAACTTTTATCATTTACATTAATCGTAGATATTTTATTAGGAGAATTCTCCCCATAAGATTTAAGCGTTGCAGGTGAATTTCCTATCATAAGTGTTTCACCGTCATGTCTTACTCCAAAGGCAACATTAAAAGGTTTATTTGGGACTTGCAAATAAGAATCGACATCCTCAAAGCTTTTTACTTTTGCCACATTATTTTCCATTTTCGTAGGAGTTTTTATTTCAAGTATGTTGGGAATATTTATTTTATCCTTTTTGATACAATCCGCGTTTACATCATTTGATAATATATTTTTGTTATTATGCTTATTTTCATTATAAGATGTTATTTGCTTAGGAGAATTATGAAGAAACATCATGGTTTCTAGCGGATCGGTTAATGGTTTCAAAATCTTCTTATTTTTTAATTCTAAATCATCCTCCTCTTGCTGCATCTTCTTTAACTTATTTTTAATATTCTTTACAGATTTAATTAATTGTGTTTTTATGTCTGTCTCCATGGCAAATCAATAACGCGGTCTAAAAAGACCCCCGATGTTTCTTAATGTTATAAGTAAAGTGATTTTATTTTAGTCATCATTTATATTTATTCAAATTTTACAAAAACATCGAATGACTTTCTATATCGACCATTATTTAATTTACAATCTTTGTTAATTATAAGACACGCATGTGAATCTTTCCATATATTTGCGGCAAGCGATTTGAATTTTTCCCAACTAATGTCAGAATTTACGTGCTCACGATAAATATGTTTTAAATTGATATCGTCTTGTTTAAAAATTATCAAAAAATTAACATTGTCTCGTATTAATTGCTTTGGCACTTTAGAGTAAGTCTGCGTTAAATAAAAACAGTCTATTCCTTTATGTCTGCCCATACAAAAGTAATTACGAATATTAGTCTGGTTTTCGCAAGCTACGTCATCAAAGATAAATATTGAATTGGGCATCGCCTCATGAGGAGAGATTACCTCTTTTTCATCGTGGATCATAAACAGTTTAATTTCGGGTATTCTTTTAAGAACTTCCTCTAAAAATCTATATTTAGGTTGAAAAGTTGTTTTAGAGTAAATGTAAACATTTCGAAATTTTAACCCATTTTCATGAAGCAATAAAGTTAAAATTATATTTGTTTTTCCACAATTTGATGGTCCACATATAATACATCGTATAGAGTTGGGAAGAAGCATACTATGTCTGTTATTATAATTAGTGCAATGTGATCCATCACTTATTTTGCTGATTTCTATTGACACAGGCTGTTTAATAAATTTCATTTCGCCTTCTGTTCAGTAATTTAATATAATATCAAATAAATACTTGTAATAATATAATCATCCTAAATCAATGAATTATCTTTGTAAGTCTTTATCATTTCTCTAATTACACATTCCTGTCTTATATTAGGCGAAGAATATTATACACCGAGATCTAAATTGCTGCTACTCGAGCGTCAGTCGCAGTCGACATTTGTCTCGCTTCTAACGTGGGTCCAGCGTATTTAAAATATATAGGTAATTAAATCTATTTTTTATTGCTTCATCCAGTTATGTTGGATTTATTGCCATTTTTATTAAATAAAAACTTATGACACTTTTATATTTCAGATAATTATGGAAGACAGCACGCAGAATGATCGACTTGATTTTGGCAGCATATATGATGTCAGCCCCGTTTTCCACGATGTGCCGGAGGATCATCCTTTTTATTATGCTCAAGACGTTGACGGTTACATGGAAAAAGTGGAAAAAAAGCGGCAAGAGCTTTTAGCCCGTAGAGAAAACATGTGTAACGCAACCGTAACGCGAGAGCCTGACGCTCCGCGGGACAAAAGGGAGTTGAAAGCATTAAATACCAAATCGGGTATTAATAAAAAGGATCGTAGTAGAAAAGGATCATCATTTGTAATTAAAAATAACATTCGCAATGGACGATATTTAATTAAAATAAACATTGAGACAATGGACGAGTGTTACAGTGATCGTTCAGTTAGTGCGCAATATCTCGTGTGTGATCCGTATGATGAAGTGTTGGACAGCACAGAAAATGTGTTAAAAAAAATTATGAAAAAACTTGAAAGTGATTAATTTCGGTGTTAGTTATATATGTATAATTGTGACTTATTTCTATTATATCTCCATGTTTATTTTATATTATAGTTCTGAATTATAAAATCAATTTATGCCAATTATATTGTTATTTACTTACTTTGTAGAGCCAATTAATATAAGTTATTGTCAACGAAGTTTGAATTAAGGAAGAAAAATAGTAATTATTATTATTTTTCTTCCGTAATGTAATTAATGTAGCGTTGTTTTAATTTTATCATAAATTTCTTTAATTTATGTTTATTTATAAATAATTTGGCGTTATAAATATGTTATTTTTTGTCTCATTAAGTGTAAATTAGTAAAGACAATGGTTTATAAGAAGTCTGCCTGCTATTTAATTATTATTGTTGTACTTTCACCTTATTAAGTTTAATATTATTATCAACCTTATTTTAATAAATGATGTTCATATAGAATGTGGAACTTATTTTACGTGCAACCAAAGTTAAATAAACAGAGATAACACGTTATAACATGTCATGATTTGTTTCCTCTGCAACAGTATTGTAGCGGAACTACAAACCGACATTAAATTTTTATTATTTAACTTGGGTCATACACTAAGAAGATAAAGTCGAATTGCGCGCACGCCGCGTCAGCAACTCTTTACGTAGCCACATTCCTACGCGCTGAGCCAAAGTTAAACAAGCAGGGACAACTCGTTTTAACATGTTATGACTTGTTTCTCTGCAACAGTATCAAATTCCTTGTCTGAATCTCAATTATAACGAAATAAAAGAATAGCAACTTTGTTTAATTAAATTCTTAAAGTTAATCAATATTTCAGCCACTCTATTGGTGACGTGGCTGGCTTAGTTGGTAGAGACCCTGCCTACGAAGCTAGCGGTCCCGGGTTCGATTCCCGCTCAGAGCAAATATCTGTGTAATGCATGCATGAGTATTTGTTTCTGAGTCTGGGGTGTTTTCTATGCATTTAAGTATTTATTTCTTTATATAAGCATGTTTATCGTTGTCTAGTACCCTAACACAAGCCTAGAGCTTAGTTGGAACTGGGGGTAAATTTGTGTGAGGTTGTCCCATTTAATAATTTTTATTAATGGCTCCTCACTCTATATTGTCTGATTGTTTCCCTGTTGCTAACGTATTATCAACGTTGTGATAGCTCTTATTGACTTGACAGTAGAAGCGATCGAGTCATGATAATACGATTGCAATAGGTGTAAAACTAGCGTAACTCAAAATAAAAAAAGCCAACTTATTTTAAATCAAGAGTGCGTCTTGAAATATGGAAATATTAATAGTTTTGAGTTAGGCGGGTTTATTACTAAGCACGTGATTAATTAGCTGGCGGAGGTAAGTAAATGAAAGAAAAACAATAGGCATACATTCATCATTTATTGTTTTTATAAAAATAATAAAAATGTTACAATTCACACGTTTGCATTAAATTTCTATTACTTTACAGTGCTGCCACATTAAAATGCTAATTTGTAATGTCCCCAAGGCAAAGTCGAAACATTATCTTCTAATACACACCTTTTATCATCATCCCTTGTAAGAACTAGCTTATTGATTTTTTGCGTGAAAATTTTATGATTTTTTGATTTTATTACACACATATTATCTCTAAAACATTCATTTTGAAATAAAGCATTTTTGTATTTATTAATATTAAGTTTTTTTGTAACACACTTTTTTATTCCCTTTGCTTTCCTGATTGTTGAAATTTGGGTATCTATGCAATATAGTTTTGCTCTCAAACCTACAAATTCCTTCACGATCTCACCCCCCATTTCGTCTTTAAAATATCCTGGAATTTTACAGTTCACTAAGGGCATATTAAATATGTTGCTAGCATCAAAATTGCTAGTATCAAAATACTTTATGTGTGTTTTGATATCTTCATAGAAATCTTCTGTATGAATTAAATACAAAAGACTATCAGTGTCCGTATAACAAAGATGAATTTTATTTTTATAAACACGTTTCATCACATCATAATGAAAGCGATACAAATGACTTTTGGCTATTTCTAGAATAGAGAAACCCACGTATATGGGTCGATCTAAAACGATTTTTGTCTGTTGCAACTGAATTGCTACTAATGAATCAGATATAACTGCCAAGTTTTTGAAGTTGGGAGCACTTATGTATTTTTCCGCGCCGCAAAATTTATTTGTGTTATTTGAATGATCTTTCCAGATATTAACAAGTTTTACATCAACCTGTTTTCTTTTATTTTCAATCGTTTTGCCAAATATTGAATTGTTTTGCTTTTTGAAAAAATCCCTTTCATAATCTGAGCTAGCATTTTGTCTCAAGGTGGTATTTAAAGATATGTATGGTTCTAAAAAGTTACTTTGATCGAAAGCTAAAACTTTATATGTTTTTAACAAAACAAGACCATTTTTCAAACATTCTTTTAAATGCATGTAGTGAATAATGTATCTATGTTTGTCGTAGAGGCTAGCAATTAATTTTTTATTTTTGCTTCCTCTAGGAGCAAATTTTTCAGCTGCAAATGGCATATCTGAATGAGACTCATGAAGTTCAACAGGATAGTGAAGGTCGACTTCAAGTATAAAACCGGTATCAGAATCGTGTGACTGTTTTTCAACGTTAAAGTTTGCTAATTCATCATCGTTAAGATACCTGAAATTTCCTGTTGGCAGATGCTGCATCATTGCATATCCATATAAATTTACACAGTCTAAATAGGCTAAAAAGCTATTCGGCTCGTTAATGTTAAAATCTGGAAGATATTTATTATTCGCCTTTGCGTATCTATGTGAACATTGAGCAAGACCTCCTCTTATTCCGTTTTCCAGCATTTGATACATATCTATATCGGAGAGTAGATCCAATTTTACTTTTGTGTATAATAACATAGCATCCCAACTTAATGATGGTGACGATACGTAATAACAGGGATCAAGATTGTAGTATTTAAGGCTCATGCTTCGAAATTTTTCAAAAACGTCACATAGAAGAAGCACATCACATTTCAAGTATAAATCTGTATATTCTCCTAAGTTTTTAATAGCAAAAGTTTCCCAAACATGTAAGGCATGATTATAATCCTCAGAAGATACAGATTCTGATGAGAGTTTACTAAAAAAATTGGAAGCCTGAGGCAACTGGGTTTCTTCATAACGTTGCCAAGAGTTTATATAATCGTAACAATAGACACCCT
This sequence comes from Acleris holmiana, assembly GCA_949316455.1. Classification (NCBI taxonomy): domain Eukaryota; kingdom Metazoa; phylum Arthropoda; class Insecta; order Lepidoptera; family Tortricidae; genus Acleris; species Acleris holmiana. The sequence goes on from OX438766.1 coordinate 18,643,747, forward strand.
TTCTTCGCACTATATCAAACTTGGCCCCATCTCCAAAAAATGATTTTAAATGTTGGAAATCATCTTTTTTCATTGTATTTACTAAATTGTCTAAACTTGAACTCAAAAAGTTGAAAGAATCAATAAATTTTAATTGAGCTACATTTTGCTGGTCTATTGGAATGAACTTCGTAAACGAAATATACTTTTCTTTATTTTTTGGGATAAGGTTTATTCGACCGCATACGTTTGTGAGTTCATTAATAAACAAATGGCAGTCATATCCGGAAAGGTTATGAAAAATTATTGGTATAAATGGGCAAGGTTTTGAATTTAAATTACAACTATTGTGAGCGGGCCCTCTATATCGACCTGTGAAGTGATCATGATCCTTTACAATGTTATCACTAGATGAAAACTTGTCTTTACAAATATGACAAGCAGTGCTAGTTTCAAATGATAGCTGTTCCTCTAGCGTAAGCGGAATCATAGGTTTGCTGACAGATAATATTGAGTACAATCGCTGCACATCATTACATATAGACTCCACAAACTTTTTCGAACAGTTGGGACCGCGATAAGAAACATAGTCGTTTAAATAAGGCTCGCTTCTACAACAAATGTAATATGCAAAGCAAGATGCCTCATGCAATTGAATATTTTCCACGTACATAGATTTACTTTTATCTGAATACTCTCGTAATAAGCTTTCGAAGTCACCATAGATCACAATAGGCACCTCCTGAGTTCTTTCAAAATTAGAAAAAAAAAGTTGTGTATTTGCCTCTGGTAAAACAGTTTGTACCCCTGCACAACTATGCTGAATTAATTTTTCCTCTGTTGAAAAATATAAAAAACAATCTTCACACAAATGTATCTTAGATTTATGTTTAGTTATTTGTTTGCGAACAAGTTTCTCAAAGTTTTTTATTAGGCAAAAGTGTGCCTTACTATTTTTAGTTATTAATAACAAGTTGATGTGCTGTAATTTACGATTAGCGGTTTTATATAAAGGGCCCATAACACTACCATTTTTTGTTAAACCATAGATGTTAAAACTAATATCAGTATTGTTGGCTTCGAACCACCTTATATCAGAGATGCTTGGTGGAAATGCCATGCCGGAAGTGTTTAAAATATTTTGGTATTTGGGATAAGATGAGACTCTGTTTGAGTTAACCTTGCTAGGATACAAGTGAGCCATTATAGACCATATAAAACAGTGATTATCCTCATTATTTATATTCAAACAAGCTTTTGTATTAGCAATATGTTTTGGTAATGGTATAAACGATCCAGCTCTCAAAGGATTGTATTTTACTATGTTTATCTCTAAGTGACTAACTGATTCGATTGTCCATCCTGATTCCGAGAGCTCAAATTCCGCACATTTAGTAATTAGTACATCAGCAAGTGATTTATATAATGATAAAACGTCTGTACTCTGCAAAACTATATCGTATTTAGTGTTAAATGACTTAATGGAACTTTCACTATTTTTTGGCAAACAATACTTTACGAAAAGTTCCAAATTAACTTTGAGTGAGACATGCTTTTGTAATGAATCTTTAATAAGTTGTTGTGCTATATCAGAGTTTTCACATAAAAATGAATCTGGGGTAATATTCGTATTTGAGGGATTGACTTTATAACTAACAATTCTACTCCGAAAAGCATTAGCTATTATATAAACGTTTTCAAGCCGCGTACTTAACAAACTATTAGACTTGTGGATATTAGTCTTTTTATGTGCTGCTAATTTTGGAACGGAAACATTACATACATCGCAAAAGAACATCTTATACTATTTTTGTTCTATGTAAGACGTGCTTTGTTTTGTAATAATTACATTTGTTGAAAACCGCAAAAGTTTTAAATTTGCCTTTAAACCGACTGTAAAGTAGCAGATTACAATAAACACATAACTAAAATTAGTTAAAAAGTATTTGACGGGTACAACACAGGCTGCACGCCTTTATACTCTTCTTTAGCAGCCTGAGCAACTTGTCTGACCGCTTTGAAAACTGGGCTATTATTATTTACAGCCCCTTTATATGTGAAATAGGCATGTTTCCACCTGGTTGCTTCCGTCGCTACCGGCTCAAGCTCCCGCGTGGTGAAGACTCGGAGTTCGACGTAGTACTCCCCGCGCCGGCTGGGATCTCGTTGCAGCGTGTACCCGGAGCCCGTCCTTCTTGTCAAAAAATTACGTAGCGGAGCGGCCCTGATCGGTTCCTCTTCGTCACCCTGAAATTATTTAGCAACCTTATATTATTCACCTTTATAAATACAATTAAGAAAATCACTTAAATTATTAAAAAAATCCAGCGACAAACTGTTATCATGACCGAGGTCAGTCCAACTGAAGTCGGTTTAAAGTTGGGTAAAAACAGTTTTAATGAAATCATCATAATAATAAATCAATCTTACACAAATTGACCTAGCCAATAGTTGAGAACAAATACTTGCGCTCATCACACAAATATCTGCCCTTACCGGATTTGAACCTGAGACCGTTAGCTTCGTAGGCAGGGTCACTACCAACTAAGCTATCGTATCCTCGAAGTATGTTTTGATAAACAATCGCGCATCTTACCTCGGAATCAAGAAACACAGCGACTCGTCTCTTTTTCGGTTGAGCAGCTGATGCATTCACGACGCTGTCCAGGTCTGAATCACAGCCGTGCAGTTCCGCCGCCTTCTTAGTTCTTCTCTGCTTCGCCTTTACCGTCTTAACTTTCGCTGCACTCGTAGAAGCGGTAGATGCAGTCTGTTGCTGGGCACAGCTAATCTCCTCATCGGAATCGAACGGATTGAACACTGCCGACCTATTTTTATTAAAAGTATTTGAATAAGCATCACTAACCAAACACAATCAACATAAATAATAAAAAATAAAAAATATTACGTACATACTTGCTGCTTCTTTTTAATTACTTGTCTCACTCACTGCACTGCCACTACCAATTGAATGCTCAAATAAATGGAAGCTCCATTTATAACCCTATAAACTAAGGCTGCATTTAGATGTTACCAATTAAAATTATTAGTAATATAATTTTATTTCAAATGAGATTGTCCAAACAAAATCAAACCTTAATTCTGCATTACAGACGTTCGTCTATTAGAAAATAAAATATAATTATTGTGAATCACTCCCAATCCTTTACACCTATAAGGCGCGGCGCCAGCTTGTTGCGTTAACCTGAAACCTTATTCGTATTTGGTAGCTGCATGTACTTTAATGCGTTTCTATGTACCGAATGTAGCCTAACTATGAAGACGATATGATGCGTTAGCCGAGTTGGTAGGGACCCTGCCTACGAAGCTAGCGGTCCCGGGTTCGATTCCCGGTATGGGCAGATATTTGTGTGATGAGCACGAGTATTTGTTCCTGAGTCTTGGATGTTTTCTATGTATTTAAGTATTTATTTCTCTATATAAGTATTTATATCGTTGTCTAGTACCCATAGTACAAGCCTAGATCTTAGTTTGGGACTAGGTCAATTTGTATGAGATTGTCCCCCTGATATTTATTATTAAAAAAAAATAAAAAAAAAATAAGGAAATATAAAACAGGCACTGGTTGGCTTGAAGACAGCAACGACTTACTATACTTATTGTTTAAATAACTTGTTTAACTCTCAGAATTTGTGAATCGGCTTTAGCTATAAAGAAGAAAGAAAAACACATATATTTGTTCGAATCATGTGAAGCATGAACATAAATTACTTACGCTTCCTATTATTTACATGTCATACAGCATGCTATGTAATGGCTCTCAAGGTTCGAAATTATTTTACTTTATTGCATTCATGCACACAATCTTAACATTGATTAACGAAGTTCTTAGTAAACAGTAAAAACATCGTGCTAGTTTCATATCGATTATTTGTATTAATCCGCGCCATCTTAACATTGATTAACGAAGTTTTTAGTAAACACAGCGCGGAGTTTCTTGTCAATCAGCAATAAAGTTGACACTTGATTTACCTAAATAGATGTCGTAACAATGTTCGAACTTTGATGTACATCGCGAACGATTACAGTGTTGAGATAAACTTAATAGTTTCAGTCGTCTTATTTATTAAAGTTTCAGTTCACCTACGAAATTTTTACTTTATTAAAGACCGCAGATTCATTTCACTGTATTATTCCATTCAAATAGCATTGTCAAATAGCGCCATCTTACGCTAACAATAACATTGAGCAGTTCTTAGTAACAGTAGCGCGTGAGTCACTTTATCGTCAGACTAGCAGATGTTAAGTACCTACCTTTTTAAATAGATGTCGTAACAATCTCTCATTACTTGAATAATACACAAATATTGGAATAATTAATGTATTTCACTTTAATCAACACTTTTAATAATGTGGTTTTTAATAACAACTGAAGATAGCTTGAAATCAAAAAAAGTTTGCAGTTTTTATTTTGATTTGACAGTAATAATTGAAAAAGACCTGAATCACGCTATCAAAGTTTTTACGATCGGTCGCATATATAGATCAGCGTTCTAGTATTATCTTGGTTGAGTAAATATCAGTACAGAGGAGGCGCCCCTTTGGAACGTATCGAAAGACCGCCTTGTCCTTAAACAATTAGTATGGAATTGGCCACTCCAGAAAACTGTTAGCGGGACTATCCTATAACATTAGTACAGCAATGGTTGTGTGGAAAGTGTTAACAGGAACAAAGATGAATAAACAAAGATGAATAAACAAAGAAATAAATTTATGAAAAATAAACCGGAGTGCCGTAAACAAAAATATAAGTAATATAAAATTGAATTATACGGCACTCCGGTTTTGCTTCTCTTTACAAAATATTTTGTTATAGAAATTTATGAGGCGAGAATATGCAAATTTACCATTGAAGGATTGTCAGGTCATTCGTTTACCTGTTGAGTTTATGGAATTCTGAATCACTGATCGATGGAAACTATTGAGGATCCTGGATCATCCGACTAGATCCCTGATCGATGGAAACTATTGGGGATCCTGGATCATCTGACTAGATCCCTGATCGATGGAAACTATTGGGGATCCTGGATCATTATTGGGGATTCTGGATCATCCGAGCGCAGCGAGGACAAATGATCCAGAATCCCCAATAATACCCTACTTACGGTTGTACGGGAATTCAAGCGTAAAGCTTAAAAATCCTTAAGAATTTCCGTTACCGTACTTTTTTGTTACATCACTCGCGATGCGTACAGTAACGGCCATAAAATTAAATGCCGTCTTAAATATATATTTTAATGTTTAATTATTTCAAAATAGTCTTAAGACTATTACTTTCCTCCGTATGCAATCTATAAGCGATATGTAAAAGAGTTAATGTAGGTACCTATTATGATAGAAATTAAATGCTCACATCACTAGCGTCTTATAAATCAGACATCGGCCAATATTTTTTAAGAAGTTTTATAGAAAAAGTACTTAATGTTTTATAGGGAAAACATATTCGAATACAAATTTAAAATTAGTGGAAATATACGGGTTTAAGGTAGTTAATTGAATAGTTAAATCCTTTATGTATATATTTACCAAAATACATTTCGCGAGAGCGAGGAATGTCCTGTAAAAAGCAAATCAAAACTTTGTCTTACATATCAGACTGCGGCGAAATGAGCTGGATATTTAATGTCTTATATATCAGACTATGGCGTTTAAAAGGTTAAATCAACGGTTAAAACTGTTAGTTTCCCACGGCTGAGTCCAACTTATTTTAAGTCTACCAATGGTCAAATTTTTATACGAATTGGTTTTATGGCTAACTCGATAAGGTATATCGAGTTAGCGGACTTTGAGCGGCCGGCTCTCGGACTATCCTGCTTATAATTATTGTCTTTTCGCTGCAAGATACCACAGTTTTTATTTACATGATCTTTATTTATAGGAATGAAAGAAAAGATTTGCCTTTGGGTTAAACAACTATCTATAAAAAGGCGGGTTCGATTACCACAATTCACAGCCATGGTTATAATCACTAGGCTATCTTGTTTGTTATGTAGCGCATCAAAATAATAATAACATACATCCTGCAAATTTTGATTATTAGGCAGAATAGCAAATTGTCTTGCTGTTTCCGTGGCGAAACATGCAAGACAGCTACGTCTGCGCAACACAAGCTCAAATCAATCGCTACTACATAAATCAACATGTATCACACAGACTAAACGCTATACGAAACTAACAGAAAATATCGCAGCACAGAAGTAATAAGCCTCTTAGTATCTAGTTATAACTAAATACAAAACACAGTAGGTACACCCTTTGGGTCCGTTTCCATCGCAGACCTTGAATGCTCAGAAATGTTGTTGCAGGCACATTGGGGCCAAAGGCTTAGGTTTCAATAAATCTAAATGGCATTATGCCTTATTCTCGAAATTGACAATAAAAGAGAAATTGATCCTGTAAAAGCTTAATATAAAATTGCCTCACTCTAAAAATGATGGAAAATCATAATGTACATTTTCTTCAAATAACGAATCAGAGGTACAGTCACCATCAGATAGATCTAACCGGACAGCGAGCCCAAAAAAATGTGTTGCAATGGATTCCCAAAAAAGACTAACACGTGAAACCGTCAGAAAAATGACACGTAACACTTCGTTTAAATTATTTGCTTGGATAAAAAATCAAGAAGATGTAACTGCATAGTCGACCGAAACGATTTAAATGGACAAAAATTCAGCTGTATCTAAGGTGACAAAAATTCAAAATGATCTTTCAAACTACCTCTTTTCGCTAGAATACTTTATATAGGTTTAAAAAATCAGGACCAAAATGACTAATGTCAAAACTGACAACGTAAACAATAGCAATAACATTCCTCACAATATATTCAGCGATATAAGAATTGTTTTAAAATGTTATGCGTGCGTGTAAAATATTGTGCGAAAACGTTAACCAATTGTTCGCCGCGGCCAAACTGAGTGCATGTAGGCCGCGCGCAGGCGGCTTGGCTCGTGTTGATGGCGTGTTGCTGAGGTCTCCTGTTGGTTACTCTCGCCGTACCGCCCCTCAGCTTGATCACATGAACGGCTTTGAAAAAATCACGATGGTCTCGTGTATGATGCCTGTTCTACAAATACTCTTAAAGCAGTCTCGTCTCGTGCTAAGAATCACAATAACGAGGTAGCTTGAATAAGTTTATTACTGGGTGTGGTGTTGGGTTGTGTTTCTAATTTGTGTGTAAATTATATAAATCAAAATAAATGAACTATATTAAGAATGTATTGTTTGTTTAAGCTTTTATGCTGCCCTTTATTAAAAGCTTTTATTTAACTTGCAATGTTGATTTGTAAGTTCTGTTTTAAGTTTCTCAAACCATTTTTCTACCACTTGCTGCTATAAAGAAAGTTGAAGCGACCCTGCATATTTACGAAGCTAGCGGTCCCAGGTTCAATTCCCGGTATGGGCAAATATTTGTGTGATGAGATTGAGTATGTTTCCGACTGTGTGTGTAAATGTGCGTGTATTTGACACGGAAATTAATTTCTCTATATAAGTATGTTTAACGTCGTCTAGTACCCATCCATAGTACAAGCCTAGAGCTTAGTTAGGGACTAGGTCAATTAGTGTGCGATTGTCCCCAGATATTAATTGACTTATATCTTAAGGTGCCGATAGACTTGCGCATTTACTCGAGCATTCTAGCGACTATGCTCGTCTATCAGCACTAATAAGGATCACAACAGGGCGCACTTTAGTGCCGCGGGGCCTCACAAAAAGCTTAGTAACCTCGGCAAAAAAGAGTTTGCATTGGCGACAGGTGGAATATGAATATTTTAAAATGTCCGCCACAAAGAAATATCAGATGCTAGGTAAACGTGGATCATGCTGCCAATTTCCATTCAAACAGTGCCATAATTTGAATCCAAACTCTTTCTTGTTAACATAGGCATAATGTAAGACGTATTTATGATACCAATAATTTAATAGCTCCCTACCTAATCTTAGCCGTTCGTCTAAGGTTAGGTTAAATATTTTATTTTAGTCTGGTTTGGATAAAATAAAGTTTTATCCAAACCAGACTAAAATAAAATATTGATATCATGTCGTCTCTCATGCAATTTTTAGCACAAGTTGTATTTTATCGCTTGTCGCTCAGTGCGTCTCTATCGTTACAGACTAGATGGAAAGGAAGATCCGAGCGACAAACAAGTCACGAACCACTTGTGCTAGCCCTCCTGTGACGAAGTATAAAAGCTTTCAAACCTCTTAAAACCTTTTATTTAATAGTAATACCAACTTCAATACATATAGGTAAAAAAACACTTACAATAGCAACTTATACATGTCACATAAGCACATAACCCATACAATAAAAAATAAAGGCATAGAAGGAGCCTTAAAAAGAAAGCGTCTTATCTATACCTATATCAAAAATTTGAATATGAATGTTCAATAAGTTAAAAAGGAAAGAGTATAGAGTCCAGCTCTCGCTAAAACTAGTCGTACACGCCAGAGTGTTGTGAACTCGTGTATTCAACACCCTGGTCACCTTGATCGTTATAGTGTACGATCATGATGTTTTAGCCCATACTTCGCAGAATATCATATTCGCAAAACATGATATTAGCAAAACATGATATTCGCAAAACATGATATTTGCAAATAGTGGAATTAGGTTATAGAATCGTATGTAGGTTTAGGTTATGTTAGTTTTACAGCAGGCCCGGAGGGCCAAACTACCCAGAAATAGGAGCTCCGCGGTAGCGGAGCTCCGTCGACACTGTCTAATTGCCGTCTTGCTAATAATGATGTTTTGAGAATATCAAGTTTTGCGAAAATCGTGTTTTGCGAATATGATATTGAACATACTAATTGGTTTTAGCTTATAGGACCGTCTTTTCCAATAAGACTGCATATTTTATAGCTCCTTCTATGCTTAGTTCTTATTCTATGAAATAACACACGTTTTCTCGTGGTCCTACTAATTTGTCCTACTAGTCAAAAAGTGAACCTAGATTTGATCACTAAATACTAATTATGGTTGTAAAAGTAGGTAGGTTAGGTTCGTTAGGTATCTTCAGATGCCCGAAGGGCAAAACCACCTAGAAGTAGGAGCCCCGCCCTGGGCGGGGCTCCGTCGAAAGTCAGTAGGACAAAAATAGTAGGACCACGAGAAAACGGCCGAAATAACTTCTACACGCCATACACGTTACGGCCACATACGAGTACATCTACAAGCTTCGGCAAAGGATTGTGTTGGCATCCCTTAAAAATTAAATACAGTGTCCCTGGATAAGACGCACAAATGAATAGGGATGAAACTAGATGCAATTTCACCGACAAAAAAAAACGTAATTTTTTAAATTGTTCAATTTTATATAAAAAAACAATTATTGCTGTCAACCCTATCGGAACAAAGGGAAATATGAGGTCATATGAGGTCTATTGCGATGAAATAAACGGTTTTTTATCCTATAGCATTTCCTGTGTCAACCAAATAAAAAAAATACGAAAAAATACGCTTAACACAAAAAAGACAACACATGCTAAACGACATAATATCTTTGACCACTTATCAAAAATGTCGTGCTTGCTTTAGACACGTAATTCTTTTTTTTAATTAAAGATAATGAGTTGTTAAATAATTATAGCTAATAATAACACGAGGTCATATGGGCATATTTTCAAGTAATTAAAGAATAAATAGGATTTATCAGGAATTTCAAAAAAAAAAAATTTTTAAAGATGCTTGTATTGTTTGTTTTTTTACATTCTTTTATTTATTTAATTGGCACAGAAAATGCTCTACGATTAAAAAACCGTTTATTTTATCTCAATAGACCTCATGTGAGGCGATACTTTGTTTATCAGAACAAAGTAAAAGGGTTGACAGCAATCAATGATTTTTTACAAATCTTTAAAAAAAATAGACACCATTTTTTTTTGTCGGTGAAATTGCATCGTATTTCATTCCTATTTTTTTGTGCACCTTATGCAGGGACAGATTGTATAGGATAAAGAAAGAGACTTCAATACGAATATTCCCTTCGGGGTCGTGCTCCTGCTAAATTCTCATACTGGTAGGAGCACGAAGACATTATAGTACTGATTCTCCCACTGGTAGGAGCATGAATACTATAATTTCTGATTCTCCTACTGCAACGAAAAGAAGATATAGGTACCTATTTCAAATTTTATTATTTACTATCGCAAAATATCCCTTCAGACCCACCGTCCCCTGGCATTACCCCTGGTGGTACAGTGGGTATTTTAAAGTTAAACGATACCACTGACTTATAGTGATATCAAACAGGAGCTCCGCAGAAACGGACCTAAACCTATAACTTGTTTTTTTTTTTTTTTTTTTTTTTTTTTTTTTTTTTTTTTTTTTTTATGACAAGGTGAAGGCACACGAGCACTCAGGCCACCTGATGGTAAGTGGAATCTGAGACCCATAGGCATTTGAATTCTCAAGTCTATAATCCTAAGACCTCAAATGCGTTGCCAACCCTGAGGACTAAGATGGAATGCCTCTATGCTAGTAATTTCACCGGTTGTCTTATCCCCACACCGGAACACAACAATGCGAACACTATTGCTTGGCGGGTGGTTAATGGATAAGATGGTGGTAGCGATCCGGACGGACCCTGCACAGGGTCCTACCACCACTAAAAAACTGCTGCTGCTGAAGTACTATTGATATGATAATAATAAATAATGCTTGTACTTTAATTAGAGTATGAAAACGAGGAATTCAATTGTAATATTTTTATGCTCCTAGTAGGAGCACGACCCCGAAGGCAAGTATAAGGTACGTATATTTGTTGAATCCTGTAGATGTGGCAACAGTGTATAAGACAAAACCAACGACACCTTAATTGTCAAAACACGATTTGTTAGATGATTTTAATGATTTTCACAAAGGCATTTTTTCGTAGTAGCGAATTTTCACATCGCGTTCTTTTACAATTGTCAATTCTTTTCATTGTTTTTCTTCATGTAGCGATTTTTATACAGCATTATTAAATATTCGTAATTTTTACTATTCACATTTTATATGTTCCCAATGTTTCCATCGCAAATTTTCCCAATAATTACTTTTACATCATAATATGCGTATGTAGGTTAGGTTAGCTTCGGTCTCATATTAGGCCCGGAGGGCCAAAACAACCCAGAAATAGAAGCTCCGCTCAGCGGAGCTCCGTCGATTTTGTCAAATTAAAGTTTTTAGAATGGAAAAAATGCTACAAAATTAAATAATCTACTGGTAATTTTAGCGATTAAAATAAACCGCGAACATTTTAACTCTATATCGGTACATATAATACTAAATATATACATATAATCGTTACATGAAGAAAATCGATTAAACAATTATGAAAGAACGATAAATGTGAAAATTCGCTACTTTGAAAAAATGACTTTATGAAAATCACGTAACAAATCAAAACTACCTTCGTAAAACCAAAATATTTTTATAGACTTATTCTATGCAGGTGAGGTGCCAGTGGTAGTTCATTTTAGGTAAAAAAAATACATTTCGTACAAATGGGCCATAATTTTTTGGATGTATCAATTTGAATTAGAGCTTGATTAGAAGGTACAAAAGGTGCAGTCTGTCCGTTATGATGCAGGATGCTGCTGTTGCTGGTGCGCCTGCGCCGGAGAGCCGTCGACGCGCATCCGCCAGTAAGCCCGACGCGCTGCATGCTTTATCCCTAAACGTGTTGTTATATTGGTCTCGGAGGGCATTGATATAATAGACCTTTGCGACAAGTAAGCACTCAGGCTGTAGGTATAAAGCAATTGAAAATCTCTAAAACGCGTTACTGCGACTTCCGCTGTACATCGTCGGAACCTGTGGGCTATCATGTTCGCTCTGACCACCAGCGCCATCATCATCCTTTTCGATCACATCACACATCATATTGTACACATCTAGCAATTAAAATTAAAAAAATACATTCAATTTGTTTCACGTAATAGAAAATTAAATTTGTTTTATTGTTACATAGTAGTATTTTCATTAAAACTTTTAATCCAATTTTCAAACGATTATTTTGGGATACGAACAGAGACTCTAAGACCTTTGTCGTCAATGCCCCCGAGGAACCTAGAGCTGGTTACTTAGAGCTGGACGGCGAATAAGGGGTAAAACTGCCAACCGATGTCGCCAGGCGCTCCTGGCCCCTATTTCACCTTACTGACAATGACACTCACAGGTGACATTTTAGTGTACGTGGCGCAGCTTATATGAAACGTGTATCAGCGTGTTAACTTTGCAATGTATACAAAATTGTCACCTATCACATGTCATTGTCAAGATGGTGAAATAGGGGGCTGGTAGAGGGGGTACATTTTTTATACTTTTGTATTTGACCTGCCCTAGATGGTCGATAACATACGAGTATATATACGCAATCTTTTCCACAAGTAATAGTGCTATTTTCTAGTTTTAGTTCAAAAACAATAAAGCTACACTAATCAGGATGGTTCCTAGCAAGATTTAATGAAAATTGGTTGAGCCGTTTAAGAGATATCAGCTCTGAAATGAACCTCTAGGGCTTTTAACCCCCTAAAAGCTCCATATCTCAAAAACGACTGAACCGCCGCTAGAAAACCTGCTTTCAATCATAAAACCGCATTCAAATCGGCTGATCCATTTAAGAGATACGGTGCCACAGACAGACACACACACACACACACTTACACATCAAACTTATAACCCCTATTTTTGCGTCGGGGGTTAAAAAGCAAGATGGGACGGGTTTAATGTTGGTAGGGCTTTGTGCAGGGTGCGTTCGGATCGCTTAAAAGATAAAACATGAAAATAGGATTCGAGCGATAAGCAACGTATTTGCAGTCTTATGACTGCAGTCTTGAGAATGCAAATGTCCCACAGGGTCTCAGATCCCACTCGCTATCAGCCCCCTTTTCCACCGTACTGACGAGGATATGTGACAGGTGACAATTCGGTATACATTGCTAAGTCAAGTAGTATTCACGTCAGTGGAATTTGTATGCAATCTCTTTGTCGCAGAGTTAATTCGTTATTAGTTTATGTTTAGAGCCATGATACAAATATCTTGATTTGAAAAACGTGTATCTCGTACTGATCTGCGTCACTTCAGCATTTCTTCTAATATAATAAAATAAAAGAAGGTCCTACTACACGTAGTGGGCTGGAACAGAAATATTTACATTAAGAAATATAATAACATACGAGGTTATGACTTCCGATGTAATGACGCGATAATACTGGTGTAAAAAATAATTACGGAATGGGATACTAACCCTAAAAAAAAGTTTTGATCTGTGTACAAAATGTTAAGCAGTACCTCGGTTCGGACAGACAGGACGGCCAGAACGGACGGACGGACGTTACGGGACGTACAGGACGGACGGATGGGATGGACGGGACGGACGGGACGGACGGACAGCACGGACGGACGGGACGGACAGGACGGACGGACAGGACGGACAGTTTATGTTAACAGCTACATATATTACAAACATCTTGATTTAAAAAACGTGTATCTCTTACTGATCTGTGACACTGCGTCACTTCAGAATTTATTTTAATAGAATAAAATGTAAGAAGTACCTAGACATAGTAGGCTGAAACAAAATTATTTATATTAATAAACAAAATAACATGAGGTTATAACTTCTGATGTAATGACGCTATAATACTGGCTTAAAAAAAATGTTACAGAATGAGGTGATAACCCTAATTTTTTTTTTTTCCTTTTACTAAATTTTTAGCAGTGACTAGTGTTCCAAATAAAATAAATGTGAAGTTCATACAGTCAGACAAACAGACGAACACGGACGGACGGGACAGATGGACAGGACGGACGGACAGGACAGACGGACAGACGGGACGGACGGACAGGACGGACGGAGAGGACGGATGGATAGTTTACGTTTAGAGCTACATTACAAACATCTTGGTTTGAAAAACGTGTATCTCTTACTGATCTGTGACACTGCGTCACTTCAGAATTTATTTTAATAGAATAAACTGTAAGAAGTACCTAGACATAGTAGGCTGAAACAAAAATATTTATATTAATAAACAAAATAACATGAGGTTATAACTTCTGATGTAATGACGCTATAATACTGGCTTAAAAAAAATGTTACAGAATGAGGTGATAACCCTAAAAATTTTTTTTTCCTTTTACTAAATTTTTAGCAGTGTCTAGTGTTCCAAATAAAATAAATGTGAAGTTCATACAGTCAGACAAGCAGACGAACACGGACGGACGGGACAGATGGACAGGACGGACGGACAGGACAGACGGACAGACGGGACGGACGGACAGGACGGACGGAGAGGACGGATGGATAGTTTACGTTTAGAGCTACATTACAAACATCTTGATTTGAAAAACGTGTATCTCTTACTGATCTGTGACACTGCGTCACTTCAGAATATATTACTATAGAATTAAATGTAAGAAGTACCTAGACGTAGTACACTGCGACATTACAAAACTATTTATATTAATAAACAAAATAACATGAAATTTTACCTCCAAAAAAAAATTGTTACAGAATGGGGTGCTAACTCTAAAAATATTGTTTTCCTTTACAAGATTTTTAGCAGTGTCTAGTGTTCCAAGTAAAATGGATGTGAACTTCATACAGTCAGACAAACAGACGGACACGGACAGGACGGACGGGCGAGACAGATGGACAGGACTTGTACCGAGTACCGCCGAAAAACCGGGCAGGTGCATGTCGGACCATGCTCAGTGTAGGGTTCCGAAGCTGATACTACAAACACAACAATACCGTCTCAAAAAACAACAAGTATGAACTAATTTTCTATTTAAAGTTATTTGGTGCTGATTTAAATCAATGGTTTTAGTAGATATAAACACTTTTTTGTATACATTTTTCTGTTTTTATTATTTATAGTTTTGACTCTAACAAAAATAGCAATGTAACGCTTAATATTTTACAACCGGATGCCTTTAATCGAAAAAATATTTGACATTCCCGCAATATTTTTGAAATTACAAAAACCCCACTCCATGGGGTAGACGAGAAAAAAGAACTATCCTCACTTACGTGCAGGGGAGATCCTATGTATATTCATGCCAAATAACAGCTTTCTAGTACTAAGAGTCTCTAAGCTAAGCTGTGGACGGACGGACGGACGGATGGACGGACGGACGGACGGACAGACGGACAGATGGATGGATGGACAGACGGACAGATCTGATGGACAGATGGACGGATGGACAGATGGACGGATGGATAGACGGACGGACGGACAGACGGACGGACGGACAGATGGACGGAGAGATGGACGGACTGGCAGATGGACAGACAGACGGTCGGACAGACGGACGGACAGAAGGACGGACATGGCGGAACTATAAGGGTTCCTAGTACGGAAATCTAACTGCCAATTTATTGTCTTCTTCCGTCAAAACGTTAGGTGATGTTTTAAAGAAAAAGAGTAGAAATGAAATAAATGTTTGAAAAAACTAAAAACCGTCTTCAAAATGCAAGAAATAACTTATTTTAAAATGATAGGTAATAAAAATAAAGGTCAGTCGGACTAAAAACATTTATTTTATTTCATACCTTTAGTGATCATAATAATACTGTTACGTCGTCCACGTATATTTATTTATTCCTATAATATTTGAGGAGTTCTTTCGATTTCTCCAAGATCTCATCATCAGATGTTGGCGTGCTGAAAATGGGTCCAACTAGAAAGTAGACACAATCGGACGAAAAAAAATATCGTTCCAGGCGTCTTGGTCCCGATGAATTGAGACACCTCCTTCTTTTTTTTAAGTCGGTTAAAAATATTTAACGCCTACAAAAATACAATTAAAACAAAAGACAACTAAAAATAGCACAAAATGGCGTTGAAAAGGGCCCCTACTCAGCATAAGAGCCTCAACCAGTGAAGTATAACTTGTTATGTGTATGTGTAGTTTTGTTGTGATTTTGTACTGCGGTGGAGGCGACGGAGGTTTGTTTGTTTACTTCAATGTAAGTAGAAATGGTCGCATAAATTCAAATAGAGTATTTATCTTAGAAATTACCTAAGTTATGAACTGACAAAGGTTTTCTAAGTCATCTTTTATTGGGAAATGTTTAAAGTAGGTATATAAGATTAATACAATCATCTTTTAAAAATAACAAAACATGACTGTCATAGGCAAAAATTGAATAAGCTGCTGGTGAATTCTAGGGTTGAACCTATTCTTTGACCTTATATACACTTACACACTTTATTCTAGCAACATTCGAAATGTAACCGGCTCGTTAGATATTAATAATTTAGATGTATTATTAATAGTTGGTAAGTATATCACAAAAATAACATCCAAGTCTGATTTTGATATTTATATTAGGTAGATATGAGCTCTGAAAGCTAATACTTTTAATAAAATATATATTAAACGAGGTATCTAAACAGAAGTTTGAGATTACAAATCAGCATTTTATTGATTTCATACAATCTCATAAAGTTTCGGGGGTCTTAGTTTGCTGGTCTTTTCTGAGTGCGTTTTCTTTTCTTAAAAAAATATAAAAAAGGATGAAAAAAAACTATTTATTTCGACGTCAACAACAAACAAAATTTAGTTGGTCATAAAAAATGTTACTTTATCAAAGAAATCCTAATGCGTAGTGCGTTATTCGACTCGCACTTAACTGGACCGGCTTTCCTTACTGGTTTGGGCCACGCTTCACCACAGCTGCAAATAAGTTTGCAATCGCAAAAAACATTTTTCGGATTTTTTTCATAATTTGTGCTGAAGGAACCTTCCTTCTTGCCAATTTTCAGGATTCTAGGTCTAATAGGAAGTACCCTATACATTTTGATTCCATTGAGAGTGTCGAAACATACGTTTTTTGCGGCATAAAAGGACAGACAGATGGACATACGGACGGACGAACGGACAACAAAGTGATCCTATAAGGGTTCCGTTTTTGCTTTTGAGATACGGAACCCGAAAAATGTTATTTCTTAAATGATACCCTAATACGTAGTGCATAGTCCGACTCGCACTTGACTGGAAAGCCGTTTCCTATTGGTTTTTAACAGACTTCAAAAAAGGAGGAGATTGTACGTTCCATGGTATGTATTTTTTTTTTATGTATGTTCACCGATTACTTCCTCAATTGTGGACCGATTTTAAAAAATCCTTTTTTAGTTTGATAGAGTACCTATACTTTCGAGGTGATCCCATTGTCACCAAATCTGAATCTGATGAGGGGATCAGTGAGGAATTGAGGGAATTCCTCAAATATAGCGATTGGCAAACATAGTATGGCGATTTTAGTATTTTTAGTAACAAATCTAGCATTTGCATTCAGAAAGTATAACTTGCTGAAGTGGAACTGATCATGAAGACCACAGATGGTCACCGGAACTCCTCAATGGTACCTATTTCAAGGGTGGCGACAAGATATCTCGATTTAGATAGTTGAGCGACTACAACGAAAAATATTTACTTGATGAAATATGACTATGACTTTCCCGCGGCGTTGTATGGGGCGCTTGAAATAAATTAAAGTTTCATATCAACTACGAAGTATGACTACGTAACAGCGTATTGTGATCACTAAAAAGTATAAAATAAAATAAATGTTTTAAAATAAAAAAACCGCTTTCAAAAACGCATCAAATAACATCTTTTAAAATTGTAGGCACCTACCTAATAGGTTAGCCCAACAGAACCGAAGTCGGCTATTATTAGGTAGGTACCTACAATTTAAAAAAAGTTACTTTATGCGTTTTTGAAGGCGATTTTTTTGTTTTTTAACATTTTTATATTTCAATTACAAAAAACATTATTATTTTGTGATGGAGCAACAAATTAACAATTTTATGATATGAACTTGCGGCTTGCATAAGCGGCCGTAACTTTTTTTCAGTTTACTTCGAAGTTTGACTTTTTATAGATGCAAAGGACTGTGGACCTGATTATATGGTTGGATTGATAAATGTTGAGAGTTACAAAATATTAACAGTTTTTTTGCTGAATTTCTTGCGGCGTTTCTTCTCAGCAGTGGTCTCCTCTTCGGAAGCGCTGATAGAATTTGGAATTTAAAATTTTGAAGTGTAAAAGTGCCCGTGCGGCCTATTTACTGAATAAACAACTTTTGTACTTTTTACATTCTTGTCCTTTTTAATTAGAACGCCTTGGTTATTGTTAAGAAATTTTCTTAGACAAACTTATATAAGTAAGCTATCAATTGTTTAAAACTGATATTAACAATTAATTATTTGATTTGATTTGATTATTTGAAATTTCCACTGTCGAATAATAGTCCTAAAGAATCAAGGCAATAGACTAGTACTAATTCTACACAAAAAGTAATGAAAGGTTGCATTACTAATATTTTTGATATACCTATCCAACGACATCCCACATTATGTGGTAGACGAGAAAAAAAAACATCCCCACGTTACGTTTAGGGGAGGTACACTAAAACATTTTTTTTTCAAAATTTAACTTTACGACTTTGTTGGCGTGACTAATATGTATATTCTCATGCCAATTTACAGGGTTCTAGTACTAAGAGTCTCTGAGCTAGGCTGCGGACGGACGGACGGATCGACATCGTGAAACCATTAGGGTCCCTAGTTTGACTATGGAATCCTAGAAACGTGTAAACTTTTATAGCACAAACTATCTGCGCTTCACTACACTAGAATAAAAGCTATGAAATGGTACTAGCACTTATACTTAATGTATTCATATTTTAATAGAATTCATGTTTTGGTATCTATCTACTGGTATTTATTTTTTCCTGGAAAGTTAGCTTTTGGCATACTGCACCTTTATTCGGTGGAACCATCGATATCACCTATTTGTTTTATTATGTAAAGTAACTATAGTAAAGATGACATGAAATTTAATTTGCTATTCATTCGAAGCATTTGCTTGTAATTCATATTTTTCAAAGATGTATTGCAAAAAATCGGACATGACGTTAGTATGGAAATATGAAAATTTCAATAACTCACTAAGTAGTCAAATAAATATCGCTTTGTTTTGCATCTGTGTGGGTCCTGCACAAACTCACAAAGCTACTTGGCATTTTTGCAGCATTATTTAAATCCGGTAATCATTAAAATCGAATTATTTTTGCAATTATAAACAACTGTTTGACACTACGTCAAAAAGTCGACTCCACAGAGCAGTATTAGCTGCATCCCCGCCAGCACTATGTCAGTGGAGCCGATTTTCAGCATCAGTTAGGCTTCCATACTTATTATATTTCCATGTAACCAGTGTTACCACACACTATTTATGCGATCTAATAATTACAAAACAGCCTAATCGTATTTTTATAAAACCTTAAAGCACTAAGAGAGTAATTATAATAAAACGCAAATGGTATACAAAACCGTCCGTCCGTCGGTCCGTATCGTAACCAAATAAATATTTGAACTCTTTTTTTTAATATTGTCTTTCGCCATTATAGGTAAGTACTTTGTTGAAGGCTGGTATAGAATAGAACGCACACATGCGCAATTTCATATGAACTGATTTGCTGGTATTAGAGATATCAGACCCTCATTCGGATTCTTAGAAGTGCGCAGGCCAAGTTAATTTTTATCGACGGGATATTATTCTACGTAAGGTAAAAGCACCAATGTTCGACACTTTTAGCTGGCATGCACCAGTAATCGACAGAAGCTTTTAATTCAAAGATCATAGGGTTATAAATTGATTGTTGCAAAACAAATGAATAACTCTTATCTTCTTTGAACAAGAGTCAGTGTCGAACATTGGTCCTATGTCGAGTACTGGTGCCGTTACCTCGTATTTTTATTAATACTTTTTTCATTTGTGTTATTTAACTCTTTCAGGCCCAGCTTAGAATAAAGTCTATCAAGTAACAGAGAATATTCTTGAATTTTCGTAATGAACAGATTATAGGACTCGTAAATAAAAAATCATGAAAGATTTTATACTCTTATATATAATGATAAATAGTTCCAACATGCTCTAAATTTAGCATAATGGTATGTACCTAATAGGCTGTAATTGTGTTGAAAAAAGCATTAAAAAAGTATAAAATATAGGTACATTATACTCAATTTCTAGGGTTCCGTAGTCAAACTAGGAACCCTTATAGTTTCTCCATGTCCGTCCGTCCGTCCCGTAATTTGGCATGCATATGCATATAAGTCACGCCAACAAAGTGGTGCAATAAAAAGTACAAAAAAAAAATTTTTAGGGTACCTCCTCTGCACATAACGTTGGGATGTATTTTTTTCTCGTCTACTTTATAGTGTGAGGCTTCGTTGGATAGGTTTTTCAAAAATATAACGAGTTTGTGGAAACAGTATTTCGATTAGGTAATCCATTTATGAAATATTAATTTAAGCGCTAGCAAAACTATCACGACTAAGTAGACATCATTGGTTCTTGAGATACAGGCAATCAAAGTGTTTATACCTACTAAAATCATCTAAGACGGCACCAAGTGACTTTTAATAAAAAAAATATTATTACTTGTTGATTTTTATGTTTGTAGTACTTAACGGCTTCGGAACCCTACACTAAGCATGGTCCGACATGCTCTTGCCCATTTTTTTATGACCATATTCCAATAAATCATTTTGAACTTTATGGCATTAAGTTATAACTTATATAACTTATTTAATTCAAGTAAGTGTAGGATTGAGGAAAATAAAGTACTGTTTATAGACTTGTATGTGGTATTCATTTTAGATATTTGAATGGTTATTGTAGGCGAACTTGGCTTACATTTTGAACACTGTTCGTTAGTTTAAAATTGAATTTGTTCACAATATGTCAGCTGTCAAGGAAAGTCCCCGTGACTTCTTGCAGGGGAAGCCGGGCATAATCTTACACTTCAAGCTTTTACCTGTAGCACAGAATGGATAGACGTATAAGTATACCTGTAGCTTTAAAAGTACATAACGTACGTGTTTTATTTTCATATCCATTTAATCGGTGGTTAAAATAAAAAATAAATCAAAGTACGTCGCCATTATTATAAAAAAGAGGTTTTCTTCAAAGGGGTTTGTAACACAATAATCGACAATGATATAAAAATCGAATGACTAAAAAATAATAACATTGCATAGTGGTAACTTTAATTTACTTTCAGCCTTACAGACAAGCGAAGTTAAACAATAATCAACTTTAGTATCAAAATATCTTAATTTTTTCTTTCATTGTGGCAACAATTAGTGAGGAAGTCAAAAAATTGCAATCGTAAAAAACTCTATTTATCTGCAAAAAGTCGCCGCGGCGCCTTCCAGACCCACCGTACCCCTCGGCCGTACCACTGGTGGTACTTTGACCAATTATTACTATTAAAATCGAATGTAACGGAGTCGACGGAGCTATGCTGTCGCAGAGCTCCTATTTCTGGGTAGTTTGGCCCTCCGGGCCTGCTGAAGAACTAACATAACCTAAACCTACTTCATATTTATGATACAATTTTTGGGTCAGCGGTACGGTTTAGGGGTACGGTGGGTCTGCGACCGCCGCGGCGCACAACTTTTCCGTTTGGAGTCCTGCTGACAACTGATGGGTCACTACGTATTTGGTATCATATCATAATCCATGGAAGGAATAAAAAAACGAGATTTAGATTATAGTAATTTGGCCGCTATTGACGTGTTAATACTTATCCTCGTTAAAACAAGCCCCGGCCTCCCCTACGCGATATTTGTTACTTACGCCGTGACAGAATTTAGACATCTCTTTTACTCTTACTGTTTTTACTTTTCTTGGTGCAGTATTTTTAACACACTTACGTTAGCGTCACTTGTAAGTCTTGTAACTAACATACTCGTACTTATGCGATTTGGATGAGAATATTTACTTATAATAATAATTAATAATAACGGTCCCATCGAGCTATGCTGATGGAGACAGAAGGCAGCCATAGGAAATCCTCAAGGGCTAAATTGTATATTGACACCTTAAATTATATTTAAAACAGCTATTGCTGAGATAAGTGTCTGCCGAAATTTTGTTTTTGGTACCTACTTACAAGGGTTTGGGTTAAGATCTGTACGTTTTTGTGCACAGTAATCACTGCTTATACCGAAAAACCCAACGAGCCCAAACACGATGGGGCTATCTTTTTTCGATGCGAAGTTCCTATGACCACTTTATAATAATATTGCATTGTCACCTTACTTACATAAATATGCCGAATTTCAGCGCAATCCGGTAGCAGCAAGTGGTAGAAATATGGTTTGCAAATTGATCTAACTTATCAAAATTGCAAGTTAAATAAAAGCTTACAAAACTGGTTAACGTTTTCGCATATATTTGAAAAGCACGCATAATATTTTAAAACGACTCTTGTACGCTGAACATGTGAAAAATATTATGGTTATTGTTTACATTGTGAGCTTAATGTCAATATTGGCATTTGTCATTTCTGTCCTGATTTTTTTAAACTTCCCAAAAAGTTTTACCGTAAAGAGGTATTTTGAAAGATCTTTTTGAACTTTTGTCACCTTAGATACACTGAATGTTTGTCCAGTTAAATCTTTTCGGTCGACTATGCAGTTACATCTTCTTGATTTTTTATCCAAGCAAATAATTTAAACGAAGTGTTACGTGTCATTTTTCTGACGGTTTCACGTGTTAGTCTTTTTTGGGAATCCATTGCAACACATTTTTTTGGGCTCGCTGTCCGGTTAGATCTATCTGATGGTGACTGTACACCGTGTTTTTTAAATGACTTAATAATTACACGTGTTCTTTGAGGTACAGTCAATGACATACTATACACACGGACAAATCATGTCATACAATAAAATAGCCCAAACATGGCAGTGCATCTTATTTCACCATATGAAGCTTCGACTTGCAGTACCGTTGCCGCACTAGTCCTTTGTCGCTTTGAACGCCAAGAACATCTAAAGGCGTCGTGTACTGTCGTGCCTACCACGCCATCGACGCTTATAGTTGTCACAGATACAGTGACAAATAGACCTGCCGAGTTTTTGTTCCGTAAGGTTGAAATTAGCTGTGTCATTGGCGTGTGAGGACGACTTTTGTGTCAAGTCAATGGCGGCGAAAAGGTTAAAATGTCGCCAGTTATTAATGATAATGAGAAATGTATAACAATTACGCATTCGACGATATGTATATTGATTTTAGAAGCTGACTCGAACAAGGTAGCAGTGGAGTAGAAACTAGCTGTTAATCTTAGGGTTCCCAACCTCAAGAGGAAGAACAGAACGCTTGTAAATTCACTTAATGTCTGTCCATCCGCAATTTGGCATGAATATTATGCATATTAGTTACGTTAACAAAGTGGTACAACTAAAAGTAAAAAAAAATTTTTTTAGGGTACCTCCCCTACACTCAACGTGGGGATGCATTTTTTTTACTCATATACCCTATAGTGTGGGGTATAGTTGGATAGGTCTTTCATAAAAATTATCGGTTTGTGCAAACAGTTTTTCGATTAAGTAATCCGTTTATGAAATATTAAGCTTTAAAGCGCTAATTTTTGTTAGACTCAAGTGTCCCCCCGTCCCCCCCCCCCTACAGCCAAAACTACAAATACTAAAAATCAGAAAAAAAACTTAAATGAAAGAGCATATAACCAATTTTAAAGGAAAACTATCACGACTAAGTAGACATCATTGGTTCTTGAGATACAGGCGATTAAGATAAGTAGTAGTGTAGACGGACGTCAACATGTCTCTGTACAATTGGTTTGGGCAGGCAGTTAATATGATTTAACTGATCTTTTGTGTGCGTCAATTTAGGTAAATAAGTTGACATTTGAATGAGACTTGACCGGCTAACTTTAATGGGACGGGTTTTATGACATTTTATCGTGTACAGTCTTTACTAACATCAAAATAAGCAACAGCTGTCTTTTTTAAATACTTATCTCCTTTAGTAGTAACATATACATTAGATTAAAAAAATGATCCCAGGAAAAAGCTTAAATTATTTACTTTCTCAAATACTTTGTATCTTTTTCTTGTTACTAACTTGCGCCAATTCTCTCTCGAAACCTCGTGTGCCGGAAAGTTAAAGCATAGCTATTATAATAAGGGTTCGGTTTTTTGCTATTTGGCGACGGAATACTAAAAAGAGCTACTCTATTGTTTTCTTTTCTGACTGTGTTTTTGTCATGTCCTTACGGCCGTTTCTTTCTAACGCGCGTGAGAGAAAGATATGGAATACTTACTTCATAATAGCTGTCAATCATTAATGACATTTATTGAAAATTAAATGGTTTTAATACATTATTTACAGTTTTTCACGTGTTATGTTTCAAAAATACAATTTACTTAATGGTGATAAGTAACACCTCAGATCATAGAAACAAGGGAGATATGTTATGGGGGCGTGGTTCGTGACGCCTCGATATGGTCAAAA
This sequence comes from Acleris holmiana, assembly GCA_949316455.1. Taxonomy (NCBI): domain Eukaryota; kingdom Metazoa; phylum Arthropoda; class Insecta; order Lepidoptera; family Tortricidae; genus Acleris; species Acleris holmiana. The sequence continues at coordinate 18,668,070 of OX438766.1, forward strand.
TGGACATACGCTGTCACAGTCGCCGACCGACCGCTGTCAATACATGAACTCCCATTTAAATGTTAAAATGTTTGAATGTTAATGTTTGTTTGAATTTCCGAGCGTAAGGATGCGAATGTGATCTTGTTCGTTCTACAGCGATCAATAGAATAAAACGCATAAAACACAAGGAAATAACCTAGTAATTTTTTTACGCTACAAGAAATTAGATTTCCGGTTTAACGAGCGAATATACATATACATTTTACACTATAAGTAAGTAATATTCTGAATGGCGTGCGTAAATAGGTACTTACTAAAATCGGAATTCGGTTCAAGTGTATTGCAGATATAATTTATTCATTAGATTGAATATGTCTATCTATCAGTCTGTTCATCACAATTATAACATCGAAGTCATTTTGTAGCATTAAATATTATAAAAGGTTAATTTAACATACAGTTAAGAAGCCGTCTTAGATTTTAAATCATTGTAAAATTAGTCTATGAATGTTATTTTTACTTTCTTGTACTGGGATGGGGATTTAATTTATTATTTTGAACGATAGAGACGTATTCTGAAATGCCTGAGGTCTCAGGCCCCTTACGAAGTTTAAAATTAAATATCTCGAAAACTTAACGTAACAAAACTATTTATAGTTACACATTTTTTTGTTTTTAATAAAGAATACATAAGCCGAATTCCTTAAATTGTCGATATTCTTCATTGTTTTACCAATGTAGATAGGAATATTATTGAAGGTGTTAATAATTTCGCCAACCACTATAATAATTATGGAATACTTTTATGAAAATCATTATTATACTTTTCCTACTAAATCGAAAATAAAATAAAAATGTATAATAGCTAGTAAGACATAAAGAGATAAAAACCGGTTGTTCTTGGGATTCGAACATAACAAATAGTCCATAGACTATGTATATGGCTGTTAAAAAGAAAAAATAAAGAAGAAAAATGACACTTTAGCCCTAGGTATAGTAATTTAGTGGTGGTAGGACCCTGTGCAGGGTCCGTCCGGATCGCTACCACCATCTTATCCATGAACCACCCGCCAAGCAATAGTGTTCGCATTGTTGTGTTCCGGTGTGGGGATAAGACAACCGGTGAAATTACTAGCATAGAGGCATTCCATCTTAGTCCTCAGGGTTGGCAACGCATTTGAGGTCTTAGGATTATAGTCTTGAGAATTCAAATGTCTATGGGTCTCAGATTCCACTTACCATCAGGTGGCCTGAGTGCTCGGGTGCCTTCTCCTTAACATAAAAAAAAAAAAAAATGTAAAAGTTTAAGTAACGTAATCATATCACCTAATAGTGAAATAAAAATGATAATTTTGTGTGCAAATCGAATATTATTAATTTATCAACCAAAATATTACATGCTTATCGATATATTTTTAAACAGGCATGGTGACATTCTTACTTGAGTAGCAGACAAACGACGCACGCAGCTTGAAAAAACGTTCAATTGACGTTGTTGCTGATGGTAGTTCTTAAGTTTTTAGACTTAAGGACTTCCGTCTCGACGCCCTCTAGAGCTGAATAGTCAAGATTATACTCGTCGCTAGATGGCAGCTAAGTAAACCAGTAAGCGCTACCTTACGTTGAGAAGCTGAACTACGATGGAAAAAAAGGCCTTTCTGCATTTTTCGACTTTATTTGGCAAATAAACATAAAGTTGAATTTTGTACTTCTATCAAAATGATATTATGACGTTTTTATTTCGTAAACTGTAACCAATTATGAGAAAGTTGTTTTTGCAGAAGTGCATAGAGCGTAAGTGTAAACCGCACACATTTTTTAAAGTGGCTTTCGTTCGAATTTGCACTCATGACATATCTCCCTTGTTTCTATGATCTGAGAGTAACACCATCTTTTTTCTAATGATACGGTTTGATTTCGGCACTTTTTGATGACACACTTTGGCATCCTTACGGCTTTGCAATTAACAACGACAAAGGTAAGAAGTGTGCTTAAATCGCCATTAAGCACACTTATGCGGTCCAGTGTTTTGCACGCTGATCCAAAGTCCTTATGTATATAGAAGGTCATTGGGTACAGTAAAATTATCAATGCCTGCGAGTCCTCCACAACCTATCCACCAAAGCTTGCCTCCCGCTATCTGAACTATTGGTTTGTTCAGCAGTTTGCACTTGCAAAGCTGCGTCCTGCCTGAGCAAATCGTCGTCCAGCGGGAAACTGTCGTCGTTGATAAGGTTGTGCAGAACAGCACAGGCATTGACAATTTTTCCTGCTTTTACAGGCGCATAATGCAGAACTCTGTGGGCCAACAAGCATCGCCATCTATTCTTTAGGACCCCAATGCACCTTTCAACAACATTTCTAACCCGAACATGTTTTTCGGTGTAATACGCCTCCGGTGTACCTGCGGTCGCATTTAATATAGGCACCATTAAGTAGGGTTGCTGGGCGTAGCCAGAATCTCCTGCGAAAAAAAGGTAACATGTTAGTATGTATGTTAACACTATATTGTACAAAAGAAAAATTTTACCATGTTATCTAATGATCACATCAAAACGCCGGAAACCGAATGAAGTGCCACCTTGATGCAGTCACTTTCCCCACGATTTTTAGCTGTCATTCATCAGCTAATAAATCATAGTTAAAATTCAAAATGAACACGCAACACTTATATGGAGTACTAATGGTTTTCCGCGACTCAGACAATCTCAATTTTTCGGGATAAAAAGTACCCTTTGTCCTTCCCCGGGACTGAAACTATCTCCATACCAAATTTCATTTAAATCGGTTCAGCAGTTACTTTGCGATAGCGTAAAAACAGACAGACAGACAGACATAGTGAGTTACTTTCACATTTATAATAATACAGTATTAATATGAATATTTTACAGTTAAAAGTCTTGTGGCGACCTAGCGACATCTAGTGACAACTTGTAACAAACAACTCGCTAGCGCCACCAGCGTCAGACAACGCAACTAAATCTGACAGTGCGCTACATCGCGCTAACGAAGTTTCTTCAGTCGGTTGACTTATATACAACTTCCAACTTCATCCAAATGGACTTCGGTCCCCAGGCATAACACCCGCCTGGAGAGAGATCTCTCTATTGTCATGTTGTTGTCTATTGCATTGTGTTATTGTGTTGTTACCTAGCAACCAACACCGATCGCCTTGCTCATGGAGCCGTACCAAGTAAGATTGCACCGGGCACTGGTTCCAAATGTGGGAGTCGTGACTAGCCCCACCAAAGGATGCATCGATATACTGAATGCGTAAATCCGCGTTACAGATCTGTAAGAAAATATACATACAAAACATTACGCCTTTTAAACACTAGTAAACAACTTATCCTTTTTTTTTTTTCTCGCGTTTTTCCTTTACCTAATTACATTACTTTATACAAACAACATGATTATATTAAATATTAACAGAAATCATCGATCTATATTTGATCACTCCAATCAGGCAATCAGTAAAATATCAAAATCTCAAATGGCCCTGATAGCACTTGCAATTTACTGCCCATCTTGAGGTAGTATCCCAATGAAGGGCTCAATGGCTGAGTGAGGTGCTTGCTCACGACCACGATGGGCCAAAACCGTCTATAAAAGCTTTCTCTCCTGGGCATTGAAAGTGATTTACTTACTTCGGGAACTTTGTTATGGCATACATAATTCCATCATTGTTTTTAAATTATAACAGAATAGTGCTTTGCCTAAATGGAACAAGCTATCTCATTGCAAAGTGTCATCAAGATCAAGTCGGAGAGGCTTTCACATTTCTAATATAAAAAGTATGTGAATAAAAATGGAGAGAATAAATTATTTGATAAAAATACGTTATTGTTAGTGAAATACATACTTCCCACAAACAGTCATGTACTTTTGACTGGGACAGTGCCAAATGGTGGTATGCTCCAACCCCTTTCTGATACGGCCCATTTCCAAAAAATGTGATGGCTGCTAACACCTACCAAGTATAAAGTAGATAGGTAATTATAACACTATACACTCAAAATGACGTGTGCAAACCTAATTATTATTAAAACCGGGCAAGAGCATGTCGGACCATGCTCAGTGTTGGGTTCCGAAGCCGTAAAGTACTACAAAATAACTAATTTCGTATTTACAGTCCATTGGGGCCGTCGTAGATGATTTTAATAGGTATAAACACTTTAGTCGCCCGTATCTCAAGAACCAATGATATCTACTTAGTCGTGATAGTTTTCCTTTAAAATTTGTTATATGCGCTTTTATTTAAGATATTTTATCTGATTTTTAGTATTTGTAGTTTTGGCTGTAGGGAGGGGGGGGGAGAAACTCAAGTCTAACAAAAATTAGCGCTTTAAAGCTTAATATTTCATAAACGGATTACTTAATCGAAAAACTGTTTTCACAAATCCGTTACATTTTTGAAAGACCTATCCAACGACACCCCACACAATAGGGTAGACAAGAAAAAAATATACATCCCTACGTTACGTGTATTTTTTTTTACATTTTATGCACCACTTTGTTGGCGTGACTAATTTCATGCCAATCAACAGCTTTCTAATACTTCTTAGTACTAGAAAGCACAGACTCTAGAAGCAGAGACTCTTCTCTGCGCTAGGCTGCGGACGGACGGACATGGCGAAACTTTAGGGGTTCCTAGTTTGACTACGGAACCCTAAAAAGGGTTCTGACATCGTTACTAAACAGTGTTTTTCAAGATTTTAATTTACAACTTTGCTGGCGTTAAATACATGTATAACTATGCCAAATTACAGTTTAGTTCTACCAAGTCTTTGAGATAAACTGCGGACAGACGGACACATGGACAGATGGGCAGACGGACAGACGGACAGACGGACGGACAGACGGACAGACGGACGGACGGACAGATGGACATGGCGAAACTATAAGGGTGCCTTGTTGACTACGGAACCCTTATAACAACTTCAGTAATACTTAATTTAGAACGAGATATTTTCTTCTTTGCGCTACATGTATGACAGGTTAATGCAATGTTAACATTTTTGCACTTTATTCCTTTGTAGTACCAACAGTCTTTGAGATAATCTGCGGACAGACGGACGGATCGACAGACGGACATAACGGAACTGTAAGGGGTGCCTTGTTGACTACGGAACCTTTATAACAAGTACAGTCAGTACTGAACATTCCTTCATTACTATTGCATCTATTCAACTGACTTAAAAATAAAACCGGCCAAGTGCATGTTCCATAGCTGGGATGAACGTTCGTGGTTGAAATTCATTTTTTTTATTAAAATCTCAAAAACTACACAGCGTATCGTGTTCAAAACAATTTTGGTTGGAAGTATTTCGTATGTTCTACTACTGTAACTTTTATTAGAATGGTCTATTTAACGAACAGACGGACAGACGGACGGACGGACGGACAGACGGACAGACGGACAGACGGACAGACGGACATGACGAAATTATAAGGGTTTCGTTTTTGCCATTCGGCTCCGGAACCCTAAAAAGGAGGAGATGTTCGGCTGTGTGATCATGGCCCCCTGAATTCCATGGCCCACTCAACGGTACATATTGTAAGGGTGGCGATAATCGATTAAGATAGTAGAGTGAAGCACGTTTAAATGGTTTAAATACGTGACTATGACTTTCGCACCTGCGGCGAGCGCGTTTATCTATTAATTGAGAATTGGGACGGCATATTATTATTATTATGATTACTAAAAAGTGCAACATAAAATAAATGTCTTAAAAAGACGGTCAAGTGTAAGTCGGACTCGCGCTCCGCGGGCTCCGCACAAACTTGTAAGAATGTAAAATTGTAATGAGGGACAAACTTGACTTGACGGTTGAGTAACGGTTGTCTCCATACATCGACGTAGGTCGCGGTTAGTTTGCAATCGCAAAATACATTTTTGTGATAGAGGAAGAAATTAACCAATTTCGGATTTTTTCTTTTACTTGCGCTGTAAGACCTTAATTCCTTCTTGCCGAATTCAGGATTCTAGGTTTATGGGAAGTACCCTATAAATTTGGATTCCCTCGAGAGTGTTGAAATATACGTTTATTGACACAAATGGCCGTATCTTTATACTTAAGTTTTTTTTTTTACAGCTTTAAGTGACAGTAGATTTGAGTATATGGTTTTTATTTCAACTTGATACCTCGACGCGTTTTGCGTTTGTTGTCTTTACAGACAGACGAACGGACGGGTGGACGGACGGACAGACGGACGAACGGACGGACGGACGGACGGACTGACGGATGGATGGACAACAAAGTGATCCAAAGGTACTGTTTGTTCCTCATGAGGTACGGAACCTTAAAAACAAAAATCCGCCTTCATAAACGCAAGAAATAACTTCTTTTAAAATGTTAAGTAATATAAGTCAGTCAAACTGAAGTCAGCGTCCGTTTAGCCAAAAGCCAACTTCATTAAGGGCACATTTTTCGATTTAAAGGTAATCGCTTATATCGTACATATAGGTATTCCTCTTACCTACTAATTATCCAACCTACCTACCTACCTACCTACCTATCTTACCTATTAATCTATTATTATTGACGAAAGTCATGTCCAATGTCCATGTCGCGACAACTCCCGTGATGGTCGGAGGCTCTGCGCTCGAAGTTGTTGACGACTATGTTTACCTGGGACAAACGGTCCAGTTAGGTAAGTCCAACTTTGAGAAAGAGGTCACTCGTCGAATCCGACTCGGCTGGGCAGCGTTCGGGAAGCTTCGCAGCATCTTTTCGTCCAAATTACCGCAGTGTTTGAAGTCAAAAGTCTTTGACCAGTGTGTGTTGCCAGTGATGACTTACGGATCTGAGACGTGGGCGCTAACAATGGGCCTTATAAGGAAGCTCAAAGTCACTCAGAGGGCTATGGAGAGAGCTATGCTCGGGGTTTCTCTGCGTGATAGAATCAGAAATGATGATATCCGCAGTAGAACTAAGGTTACCGACATAGCCCGAAGAATAGCTAAACTTAAGTGGCAGTGGGCGGGGCACATTGCTCGCAGGACTGATGACCGATGGAGTCAGAAGGTTCTTGAGTGGCGTCCACGGACCGGGAGACGAGCTGTAGGTAGGCCTCCAACAAGATGGAGCGACGACCTTGTAAAAATCGCGGGAACGCGGTGGATGCGAAAAGCACAGGACCGGTCTGAATAGAGAGCCTTGGGGGAGGCCTATGTCCAGCAGTGGACGTCTTTCGGCTGATATGATGATGATGATGATGACTAATTATCCATATACATACATGTATGGCACTAACTGTTTACGTCCGCGTAGAAGTTGTGTATCGCCATTCCCTCAGGAACCGTCCATTTTCGGAATAAAAAGTACTTTCCCGGGACTCAAACTACCTCTCTCCATACCAAATTTTATCTAAAGCGGTTTAGAGGTTTATCCGTGAAAGGGTTACAAACAGACAGACAGACAGACAGAGTTACTTTCACATTTATAATATTAGTATATATATAGGAACTTAGCTGGACATTGACCACTCGATTATATTCGATATTCACACAGAAATTACAAAAACGCGAGTGTCGTGACGATTGTTCAATATAATTAATTTATCACTTGATTTAATAAATTAGTAAAAATACCTTCAATTCCGGCTGTACCGCCGTATTCCTTCGCCAACTTTTTAAAGTAGGGCAAATTTCGTTACAAAGCCTAATAAATAGAGGCTTTGTAACCCTGAAATTTGCCCTAAAATATTTGTCCGGCATCTCTAACGGGTTGCTCTCAAGCCTCATCAGCAGTCTGGAAACCCTCATTTCGGGTCGCAGTCGCTCCTCCTCCGCAATCGCCAGCAAATAGCTTCGAGCCATAATCACTCTATTCAAAGGAAAACACATTTGAGTTATTTGTAATTACCACGGTGCCTATTTAGGTCAATTAATATATATTGAAAAAATGATTACAGAAAAAATCAGACTTACGATCCGTCAAACCTTCAATATGGTTGCACTTTGGTTACCATGGAGGCTCCTCTTTCGTATGACAACTCGCAATCGGCTTCAATCAAATTACAAATTGACATTTTACTTACGTAAAACCAATTTCCGGCAAATCATTCATTCACTTGGTTTCAAAAATGCCTCGCAATCGCTTTCGAAAGCGGAGACGTTACGTGGAACAATTGTTTTCATTTTGACAGCAGACTCGCCTTCGAATTGTCAAAAATGAAAACGATTGCGACCGTGAGTACGTTAGGCAATAGGCCCGCAGGTTTAACGTGTTTTAGTATTGTTTTTAACACGGTCGCTATCACTGTCAAGTAAATAAGAGCTATTCAGGGTCTCGTGAAAGCCTGCTTTTCTGATTGCGAAGGCCCTATACAACACAAAGTGACAGTGACAGTCATATGTCACTCAAAGACCTGTACCTGGGCTGGAATTCTACAAGGTAATAACGATATCGTTTTTGACCTGTTTCCGTATTGTCAACGTTTTGATAACTCTTATGTCATTTACAATAATGGCGACTGTGACATATACGATTCTTAAACGTGTCAAACACGATATCGTTTTAACGCACCTGAATAGAGGCGCTGAAGAGTTTTCTGCCTTGTTTCTGTTTAAATGTGTTTTTGACCTATGCAGCCAAAGTTATCAGTAAAATTTTAATTTTCATTATTTTTAAGGGTTTTGTAGTTGAAAAGGAAAAATGGAACCCTTTAGGATCACTTTGTTGTCCGTCTTTCCGTCTGTCTGTAAAAACCCTTTATCTGAAGAACGCTTATCGTATCGGAGGTATCGAGTTGAAATTAAAACCATAATCGCACTGCTAGATCAAAGCAGCATCAACTCAAAATAAAACTGTATTTTAAAATCAACTTTAATACCAATGTGTTTGGACTTGAAACAAATCTGTTAGATATGGGCAGGGACGAGTAAAACGACCGGCTGCTATGCACACACTACTTTAATAAAGATCGAGCGACGGGGATGGGCGCGCTAACGCACACATACATAACAATCCTCCCCTTAGTGTCAACTAGATACAAACATGCCTCAAAACAATAAAACATTAGTATAAACTAAAAGTATGGTTTATAATTAACCTTTGGACGATTTCTCTTCATCCGTGATTGTTCGACCGATTCCTCAACCTGTAACTCATCAGATTGGGCATCTAGGAATTCGTCCTGCGCTTGAGGATGAGGCGCCAAAGCTACAGGCGACGACGCTCCTAGTACCTCGGGTTGTGCGCTCTGAGTTCCGCTCGGTTCTCCTTCCCCTCTATTGCTAGTACCTTGGATCCCGTCGCCTTCTGATGAGGGTTGGTCTGGAGTCGGTGAGAACAAATCACTCAAGTCAATATCAACATATGGATATTGATCCTCTTTCCCTTTATACATCACAAGCTGATTTTTGTGTTTTTTGAAAATGTTTAAGTTTTCACAATCTCTAACCAAATAAACAACTTTGCCCAATTTATTGATAACAAGCCCTTTACACCAAGTGTACTTATTATTGCTTATATTTTTTTTATACAAAATTTGATCATTTTTCTTAAAAGTTTGTTGATTGTTACCACTGTACGATTCACTCTGTAAACACTGTTTATTTTTAACGTAATCGGCCAATTCCGTGGACGAGGGAGACGGATCCAAAGGATTAATTAAATCCAAGCGTGACCTAAGTTTTCGACCAAACACTAGTTGGGCAGGGGAGCATCCCGTAGTAGAATGTATCGAGTTTCGGTAATCGAAAAGATACTTTTGTAATCTATTATTACAATCTGTGACGCCATGACTGTCTAATAAACATGACTTGATACCCTTTTTAATTACCTTAACAGAGCTCTCCGCCTGCCCGTTGCTAGCCGGGTGATAAGCGGGTGACGTCACATGAGCAATACCGTTTAACAAACAAAAATTCTTGAACTCGTGTGAAGTAAACGCGCATCCGTTGTCGCTGCCTATCACTTTCGGTAACCCGAATCTAGCCATGAACTCATACAGTTTTTCTATTACTGATGAAGAACCAGTGCTGTTTTTCATATTGTAGACCTCAACCCATTTGGTATGAGCGTCCACGATGACTAGATACGTGTTTCCGTTAATAGGGCCTAAAAAGTCTAAATGAATTCTAGTGAAAGGATGGAACGGGAATTTCCACGGTGTAAGGGGAGCGCGCGGGGGTGCGGGTCTTAATTTTATACACACGGCACATGAACTAATCATTTTTTCGATTTGTTTATCTATATTTGGGAACCAACATTTCGACCTTGCCTCCGCTTTTGCCTTAACTATCCCTAAATGTGAGTTATGTAGCTCTGATAGTACTTTTGTCTGTAACGTTAGTGGAATAACTACCTTATGTCCTCTCATTAGGCATCCATTTTCGAACGATATTTGCAACCTGCATAAGAAGTAGGGCTTAATATTAACATCATTAATTTTATTGGGCCAGCCATTTTCCACGTAACTAATTACTTTACTCAGAACCAGATCCTTTTTTGTTTCGTTACGCAACTCTTCGATCGTTATGGGTAAGCAGCCTTTGATAACAAAATTAACATACGACGCTCGATCATCTATTTCCGGCGCCGGCGCCGGCTCGGCAGCGCTACCCTCGTCGGGTAAACAAGCGCGAGACAAAAAATCGGCGCTGTTCAATGCACTGCGAATAAATTCGATTTTATAATTGTATGCACTTAAAAATATAGCATACCTCTGCAGTCGGTTAGCAGAGACCTCGGGAATGCCTTTGTACGGACCAAAGATGGAAATAAGAGGTTTATGATCTGTGCGAAGGATGAATGGTACCGATCTACCATATAAATACTGATGATATCGCTTTACCCCAAAAATTATAGCCGTCGCCTCTTTTTGTATTTGCGAATAGCGCTTTTCCGCAGCGTTTAAAGTCCGCGAAGCAAAAGAAATAGGTCGCTCGACATTGTCCGACTGTACCGTTGACAAAATACACCCTAGCCCGTGGGGGGACGCGTCGACCGTAAGTATTAACTTCGCGTTAGGGTCGAAATGTGCCAAAACTTGTTCTGACGCCAAGCACTTTTTTATTTGTGTAAATGCGTCATTATGCTCTTTAGTCCAAGACCACTTTACCCCCTTTTTTAACAATTCATACATTGGGCTGAGGATGGTGGAAGCCCCCTGTACAAAACTTCGGTAATAGTTGACAAGTCCTAAAAATGATTGCAATTTATTTACATTTGTTGGTACTGGTGCTTGTAATATTGCTTTTACTTTGTCGGACGATTTATGTAACCCATGTTTATCTATGACATAACCAAGATAATTCACTTGATTTTGGAAAAATACACATTTTTCTTTTTGTAAAGTTAGTCCTGCATCCTGTAACCTGTGTAACACAGCCTTTAGCCTATGTAAGTGTTCCTGTGTGTTTTTCCCGGTTATAAGGATATCATCAAGCAGACACAGAACTCCGTCCATTCCAGTTAATAAGTTATCTATAGCGCGCTGGAATATAGCCGGGGCGCTCGCTAGCCCGAACACCAGCCGCGTATACTTAAATAATCCGCGGTGCGTATTTATGCACGTTAAATTTTGCGATTCGGGCTTTAACTCTAATTGCGCATAAGCTGAGGAGAGGTCTAATTTTGTAAATAATTCTCCCCCGTGTAGTTTTGCAAACAATTCTTTAATCGTAGGCAATGGATAATGTTCCACAACGAGCTGCTTATTAATGGTTACCGAATAATCTGCGCAGATACGCATTGAACCATTACTTTTTAATACGGGAACAATTGGTGACGCGTATTCGGAATACTCAACTGGTATTAAAACTCCTGTACTAACTAGACGGTCGAGTTCTTTATCTACTTTATCTTTTAGCGCGAATGCTATAGATCGTGCCTTGTAAAAAACCGGTTTTGCACCTTCCTTAAGCTGCAAATCTACTGCATACTTATTAAATAATCCTAATTGATCAGAAAAAACTGACGGGTAAGTTCGCTGCAGCTGTTCAACTTCATTCTGATTTTGGGTACAATATTTAATAGTTGTCATCTCTAATTTAAATATCGAAATAAAATCGCGGCCTAATATAGGTGGACCGCCATTACGGACGACGTACACGTCGATCAGCTGAGTGCGGTCAGCGTACGCTACAGGCAGCGCTACCATACCAACACAATCAATGTTGTCGCCTGTATATGACACTAGTTTTTTCTTAGAACTTCCTAGAGGTACGTAAGAAAAGTGTTTGTTAAACGTTCGCTCGGACATTGCTGTGATCGCCGACCCGCTATCGATCTCGAACTTAAGTAACACTCCCAATATTGTAACGGACTCTGACATTGGTTCCCCATGTTCAGAACGAATATTAAATAACTTACCATCGTCTCCCTCGCTCACGTCATTAGCCACGACGACGTACTTTACACTTTTGCACATCCTTTTCAAATGGCCCTTTACGTGGCATTTCTTGCACTTATGATTTGCAAACCGGCAATCAGACGTTTTATGGTTCGAATAGCCGCACACTGCACACTTTTCCCGCTCGGTGTCCCTGTTGTTGACACTCTGACCGATCTTAAAAAGCTGCTCCTGCGGCGCGAGCGGCGCCAGCGCTGAGCCCGCCGCCGCGGTGTCCCGCGCACAGCGCACCGCGCTCGCCAGCTCCACCGCCTTGGTTAGAGTCAACTCCTTCAGGTCCTGTGAAAAAAGTTTGTCGCGCTCCCGGCCCGGCAGTAATCCCATGATGAATCTATCACGTAGTGCTTCTTCGATGCTGGCGAAGGCACATTCCGCTGTCAGGCCGCGCAATCTTGCAGCCCATTGAGTATGCGATTCTCCTTGTTGTTGAACAGCCGAATAAAATTTGTAACGCTCGCCGAATCCTAATACTTTAGGGACGAAATGGCTTTCCAACAACAGTAGAATATCTTCATACGGCACTTGCTGCAACTCTTTCGGTAACGCTAAATCCGATGCAAGCTTGTAAGTACCGTCACTTAGTGTGCTCAAAAATATCGCCCGGCGCTTCTCGCCTGCCTTATCCGTCGCCGCATCAATGTTGTTTGCCACAAACCACTGCGATATACGCGCTTTAAAGGTCTTCCAAGCCTGAGTATTGTGGTCAAAAGTCGGCAATATTCCGAAATGCGTAGACATAGTTATTTTTTCTTTTCTAAATGTGGGTACCTCGTCGCCAGTGTTAGATATGGGCAGGGACGAGTAAAACGACCGGCTGCTATGCACACACTACTTTAATAAAGATCGAGCGACGGGGATGGGCGCGCTAACGCACACATACATAACAAAATCTAGCAGTTATTTTGAGTTTATACTGTTCTGACCTAGCAGTGCGATGTCCTCAGGTCTACAGTCCGTTGAAACTGTGAAAAACAAACTTTTAAGTTAACGTAAAAAAAAACCGTGTATGCTGCAAAAAACGTATATTTCGACACTCAAGGAAATTAGGAAGAAGAATAAATGTATTAATAAAAATTTAACAGTTTAGGGTTCCGTACCCTAAGGGTAAAACGGGATTCTATTACTAAGACTCCACTGTCAGTCCGTCCGTCTGTCTGTCCGTCTGTCGCCAGGCTGTATCACATGAACCCGGATAGTCAGACAGTTAAAATTTTCAAAGATGATGTATTTATATTGCCGCTTTAACAATAAATACTAAAAAACAGAATATAATAAATATTTAAGCGGACTCCCATACAACAAAAGTGAAATTTAAATTTATAGGGTTCTTCCCATAGAATCCTGAAATTTGGTAAGAAGGAGGGTCTTACAACACAAGTAAAGGGAAAAATCCGAAAATCGTTACAATGTTGCTTGCAAAAAAATAATTGCGATTGCTACCTTATTTACAGTTGGTAAACTAATCGTGACCTAGGTAAAGACACCAGTACTCGACAAAGGACCAATGTTCGACACTGATTCTTACTCAAAGGAGATAAAAGTTATTCATTTGTTTTGCAACAATCAATTTATAACCCTATGTTCTTAGAATTAAAAGCTTCTGTTGGTGCATGTCAGCTAAAAGTGTCGAACATTGGTGTTGTTACCTTATATCGATGTATGGAGATAATAGTTTTTCAACGGCAAAGTCAAGTTACCTCAATACAATTTAACATTATTATAAGTTGGTACGGAACCCTTGGTGCGCGAGTCCGATTCGCACTTTACCGGCTTTTTAGGGTTCCATACCCAAAGGGTAGACGGAATCCTATTACTAAGACTCCACTGTCAGTCCGTCCGTCTGTCTGTCCGTCTATCGCCAGGCTGCATCACATGAACCGTGATAGTTAGCCAGTTCAATTTCCACAGATGATGTATTTCTGTTGCCGCTTTAAGAACAAATACTAAAGAACAGAATTAACCAAATATTTAAGCGGGCTCCCATACAACAAAAGTGGTTTTTTTCTCGTTTTTGCTCGATATTGATAACGGTAACAGGTAGACGCTTGCAATATTCACAGAATATTTAGGTATATACATACATACATAACGTCACGCCTTTATTCCCAGAGTGGGGTAGGCAGAGCAACAGAATACCAACAACTCTAAACTTGTTGATAATCTGTAACCACATTTTGCATTCAGGCTAAGATGTTTACTAGTGTATTAGTGACAGGTTGCAAGCCCATCGCCTAACAGTACTACAAGCCTTTATTCCCTTAGTCGCCTCTCACGACATCCACGGGAAGACATGGAGTGGCACTATTCTAACCCGGCAACCACACGGGAGATTTAGGTATATACTCAGTATAAAAATAAATAGTTAAATTCGGGGCTCCCATACAACAGACATGTTTTTTTGCCGTTTTTATAGATGGTGCGGAACCCTCCGTACGCGAGTCCAACTCGCACTTGACTGGCTTTTTTTACATTCTTCAAGTTCAGAGTAAAAGATGCGCTGGGCCTCTCGATGCGCAGCCATCCGTAACAAAGTCAGTGAGCAAGCAAATGCATGACATCGTCGAAAACGTAATTTTGACAATTAAAAGGTCGAATGACAAAAGGTTTTTTTATGGCATTGAGAAGGCAAACCAGCAGGCCACATGATGGTAAGTGGAAACTGTGACCCATAGACATTCGCATTCACAAGACTGCAATCCTAAGACTGCAAATGCGTTGCCAACCGTGAGTACTAAGATGGAATGCCTCTACGCTAGTTATTTCACCGGCTCTCTTATCCTCAAACGGGAACACAACAATGCGAACACTGCTGTTTGGCGGTAGGCTAATAGATAAGATGGTGGTAGCGATTCGGACGGACCCTGCACAAGGTCCTACCACCCGCAAAAGGTAACTTAGCTATGGGAAAAGCAATGAAGTACATTTGAACCCTCAATTAACAGTAAATTTATTGCGTATCCTCCAGTTGACTCGACACGCGTAAATCAAAGGTCAGTCGTAAATATAATTTAAATCCAAAACTTCTATTATATCTCCCTGGTTTAATTGAATTTTCGGAATCGCGAAACGTTACGGAAAATTTATATTTCGACGAGGGTTAATTTATGTTACGTCAATTTAAATTAACGCGATTATGTGATGAATTCAGTCAGCTGATTTTAATTTTCAACTATGGACAAATTTTAGAGGAACAGGGTATAAGGTAATATCAATTAGAAGCTAGGTAAGGAAACAAGACTTCTAATATCTAATAGGATTTTCGTATTGAGCTTGGCTTTAGCATGACGTTACCCTATTGTCATGAGAAGGAAGCGTGGGCCTAATTAAGGGGCGTAAAATAGGCTAATTTGACTGTGTTGATGGGTATTTGGCATTTTCACAACATTTTAAAAAGCAACATTGTGTTCATGCCATCTAACTGTTTTTTTTTAAGTTTAAACAAAGAAGAGTGGTCGGTTTTGTTTCAGGGGCCCTAGCCAAGATGCAAACGCTCCTAACGTTTTTCCTTTCTATCGCTCAAAATGTATGGGATGACAGTTTGACCGATAGAAAAGAAAAACGTTATTAGCGTTTGCATCTTGGCTAGGGCCTCAGTGGTGCTAGACAAGTTGCATTCGACAATCGTTAGCGATTATGTTTCGATTGAAAAATATATGGAATTGACGTAAGTGTCACGTTACTATCTCGGTGGCCCACGTCAATTCCATACTTTTATCAATCGAAACATAATCGCTAACGATTGTCGAATGCAACTTGTCTAGCACCACAGATCTGTTTGGAAGCTTATCTGACGGACGATGTCCACCTCCGACCTGCTTAGGCACTATTTATTTATAACGAGTACCTATTAAAGACAGCAGCACATTCATATTTAATTTTATTTAAATAAGCTGTAAGGAAATCCACTCGTGAGAAGCCTGGGTCCCGGCAGCTACAGATATCAAAAATCAAACCGCATAAACCTAGCCCAAGCAAGCTTTGTAAAATTCAAGAAAACCCAACAAATATTTACACCATTGCGGCAAACGGGATCCGTCCAAAATTATTTAGCATTCTATTCGCATTGTATAAAAATGCTGTACAGATGCTTAGCACGAACGCAGCGACGAGAGAAAAATGATAAATAGCACTGCAATCCGAAGTACTGGCATTCGTGACGACGGAACGTGCTAAGTCGACTTTAGACGCCGTAGATGCCGAGAGATGTCGGGAGTTGTCGGGACACGTCGGAAGTGGTCGTGAGACTCGTGAGACGACCGTTGTGTCGTAATCCCTTGGCGTTTATTGTTGAAATATGTGACAAAATCTCTATCATTGTAAGATTGGATGTTTAAAAATTAGTGGATTTTCAACATGTTGTATTTGGACTATTAAATATATATATATGTATATCACGGGACAATGTCACACAAATTGACGTAGTCCCAAACTAAGCTCTAGGCTAAATAAATACTTAAATGCATAGAAAACATCCAAGACTCAGGAACAAATACTCGTGCTCATAACACAAATATCTGCCCTTACCGAGATTTGAACCCGGGACCGCTGGCTTCGGAGGCAGGGTCACTCCAACTAGGCCAACTTGTCTTCAACTTGTGTATTAGGTTCTAAATCCCAATTTTTCATTTCAAACGAACGTAATTTTTCAATTGAAGACTTCATTTTTTGATACTGCTAATTACATTTAAAACTAAACAAGAATAATAGAAACTTGATCAATGAAACATTCGGAAAAATAGAGCAAGATTATAAAGTACCGGTAAAACGGGGTAACTTACATACACATACATGAGGCTACATTTTTTTTTTTAATCATCAATTCTGTGCGATGTGTCATATATATTTTTAGCTCTTCCGCGGCATATCTTTTATATGTTTCATATGCGAGCGTAAATTATCAGTAGTACAAGTTTCAGACAAATAGGATACAAAACTGTCGAAACAATAAACTACTCAAATTTTACTTCCATAACACAGGGATCATTAATGTAGCCCGCCCTATTTCAAGAATTGAGATTTTAATCTGCGTATTGTGTTTTTTTTTACCAAGCCCTTACCGTTGTAAGTTACTCTTAATGAGTAGTCGTCAATGCGATAATTTTAACAACTTATTTTTGAAATTAATCAATCTAACCCCATTTTACTGCACCGGTTTATAATCACATAAAGAATGAACTGGTTTGACCTAGGAAAAACTAGTTGGTCTTAAAATCAGGTTTGATCGATAAAATACACATTATTTCTACCTGCATGATCTAGCCCTTTCGATGTGATATTATTTCAGTACTAGGTTCAGAGTGGCCGGCATTACACCTGTAAATTGTTGCTAAAAGTTTTGAAACAAAGCTATATGCAAGACTGAGATGCAGATTTTTGCCACTCTTACCGATAGTTGCGTCTCAAAACTTACAGGAATACCTCAGAAGTGTAAATCAGGCCTTAGGCTTTGCGTTGTCTTTCATGCAGTCAGTGAGTCAATGAGGGTGTGTAATGTTTAGTATAAAAACAAATGATCTAATTTTCATTTTGCATATCAATAATTAAAAAAATTCTGATTTGTATAATGACCAAAGTGTATAATATTAAAATGCATACAAATAAAATGAATAATGCCTCGAATAATAATTATGAGTGTGTATAATCACGAAGTGCATAATGCTCTAATAGTATAATAGTCATTTTGTATAATATTTAAAAACATAACGTATGTTTAATATAATAACGCTGATATACTAAGGCTTTATATTTTCCACCTTATACACCTACTGACTTCATACATAGTATAATAAATTATAACTTAAAAAGAATTTTACGAACAAGTTGACGGTGCTCCGCTGCGCGGAGCTCCTATTTCACGTAGTTATGGCGCTTCGTGCCTTGACGCAACTCTAACCTAACCTAACCTATAAGTAAAAGTGAGATGGACCTAATTTATCATATTGGTTTACATGAACTTGATTAAAAGATATCATAATTGATAAATAGTTATGTCACCTGATCATTAATGCAAATGTTTTTTATATTTTTTAATAATTATACTTAATGTATAGTATATCAAATGGCATAATCCCATATGAATATTATACTAAAGGTTTTTAACCTAAATTAGTGTAATGCTATGTGACTGATATGCTTCAATAATATACGTTTGGTTGTTATACTGGACGTTTGTTATCTTTTTCGCAGTTAAATGAAATTATACAAAAAGATTTTATACTGATTGAACGCACCCAGTCAATAAGTCACCGAGTGGTCACCGAAGACATTTTAAGACATTTTATGTTTATTTTGTTAATGACATTTTATACAGTCCAACCATGGCAATCATACATTAAATATACAAACATAATGTTTATGATGAGACATGAAGATCTCTTCAGACATGGTCGCCTTTATCGATGTAGATAAACGAGGATAACGCATCTGTCACTTTCTGACCAATATGTCAGTGCGAGAGTGACATATGTGTTATACTACGGGCCCAGGATCCTTTAAATTCGCATTTTCACGACACTGGAATATAGAAAGCCTGCACAAGCCACACGAGTCGATTTAAAATCAAAACCTGCCTCTATATTTGAAATCTTAACAAGTTGGGACGTGCTTGAAATACGCCTAGGATTGGTGAGCCGATGCTCGTGTATGAGAATAGCTTCAAGAATCAAAACTTTTTTGTTTAGCACTTTAGTCGTGACTCGACCTTTGTCTATCAAATCGAAATCAAATTAAATTCATTTATTATGCTAAAACGTAACGTACATTATTGACGATGGTAGTCAGATATATTGTTTTAGTAATGTTATACCTTTTTATAAAATACACAATCATAATTATCAAGTTGGGTGTGACTCTGCCTCCGAAGCCAGCGGTCCTGGGTTCAAATCCCGGTAAGGGCAGATATTTGTGTGATGAGCGCGAATATTTGTTCCTGAGTCTTGGATGATTTTTATGAATGAAGTATGTATTTCTCTATAATTTATAAGTATGTTTATCGTTGTCTAGTACCTATAGTACAAGCCTGGAGCTTAGTTTGGGATTCGGTCAATTTGTGTGAGATTGTCCCCTGATATTTACTTATTTTATTTAATATAACAGAACCATAACAAATTGAAATGTAATGAACTTTACTACTATTGTAAATGCGAGTGTCTTTGTTTATTTGTTTGATTACAGCTCATGCCTACACCAATAAACATGAAATTTATACGTTTGTTGTTGTGTTGTTAGTTTATTTGTTTTTTTATTCAGAAAGATAGGACTCCCCAGGGAATAGCAACAAACAAGATCTACGAAGTCCTTTGCAAAATTTGTTACAAATAAATATTTAAACGATTGCATACCGTTTTTGAGAGTTTAAGAATTTTATAGTGTTATTCTCAAGATTGTCAAACGTTTATGTACTTATATAGTCAACTAAACAGGGCCTCTATTCTACTGCGTTAAAACGATATCGCTTTTGACGTGTTTTAGAATCGTTAATTCCACAGCCGCCATTATTGTAAACGACATAAGAGCTATCAAAACGTTGAAAATACGGAAACACTTCAAATACGATATCGTTATTACCGTGCAGAATCCCAGCCCAGGATTCCGTAACTATGTCAAAGTGCGGCATAAGTCAAATTGCAGTCTATTACAACAGTAAATTGTTCTCTTGTCAGTGTTTTTTGCGGGTGGTAGGACCTTGTGCAGGGTCCGTCTGGATCGCTACCACCATCTTATCCATTAACCTACCGCCAAACAGCAGTGTTCGCATTGTTGTGTTCCGGTTTGGGGATAAGACAGCCGGTGAAATAACTAGCATAGAGGCATTCCATCTTAGTCTTCAGGGTTGGCAACGCATTTGCAGTCTTAGGATTGCAGTCTTGTGAATGCGAATGTCTATGGGTCACAGTTTCCACTTACCATCAGGTGGCCTGTGTCCTCGTTTGCCTTCCCAATACCATAAAAAAAAAAATATATTAAGGTTTGGTTGATTATGTCACTGACATACTTTCACTGGAAATTCTGTATTGTGTATATTCCTTAATTTAAGAGTTAAGTATCCATTATTAGTACCTGTTAACTTAAAGTCTCCAACACTGGTATCATAACCCTTTTTGTTTCTGTGACGGTTCTCTGCTTTTTCGCCTACAAGTCTTTGACAAATGCATCGTTTCATTTACCAACCCGCCTTTTTTTTGTAACTACAAATATTCCTGTTTTTTCATAAAACTAACCTACAGGGTTCTATACGATGGTCCTGTAATAAATCTAGAATTAATTACAGCTTCGAAAAAAAATTGCGAGTTGTCGAATGATATGTTTGTGAAATAAATCATTTGTGAAACGTTGGTTATGAGACGATAGGATCCCTTTTGCGACAATTGTACCTAATCTATAAACCCATTTTTGCTTGAGATCCTCAGATATAATGTATTTGTTATTATTTATCATTTACGTACTCGTTTAAGAATAACCACCCTATCGGCCGTCTGAGTGTGATCATGTCACTATCAAGTGAGGATTTAGGCACCACACGGCTCTTAGTATGGGATCTATTCTCCAGATGTAGGAGATAAGCTTCTTGTTCAACAATACTAAGGAGTGAGGGTACCGTGTCATCCTAATTGATTGTCAATGAAGACCACACGGACAGAACGATGTAACTTAGGATAGAATAGAATATAATGTATTTGACACCAAAAAACAAATAACATTTAGAAAAGAATACACCGCATGCACGTAATCTGGCGCTTAAAAGGTTCCAACTCAGCATAATGCTGTGGTCAGTGGACCGCAGCGCTGGTTTTCGGTTGGCACCTTTGGTTGAACCATCATGAAAATAATATTGGTACATTTAAATTAAACAAGACACTATAAACATTAATTTAAAATCTATTGTAGGTACACTACGGACAGCATTTAAAAAGACGTTACAAAAATAAATTTCATCCCATTCAAACATTAAACCTAACATAACACACCGTGTCTTATCCTATAAGATAGCATAAAATGAGTAATAGTAGTAATAATAAATAAAAATACATAAATATCTAAAATAATAATAATAAAATAACAATGTTTTAAAATATGAACATGAAAACTGGACAGTGATCAAAACAATTAAACTTAAAACTAATCTTGGTTTTGTAAAAGAATGCATTTTAATTTTATCCTAAATGTTAGAGTGGTCTTGACTTGATACCCAGTTTAAGATTATGGAATCGAATGTTGCCTTAAAGTTGACATTATATTATGTGTTCTATTAACTATGTATTAGAGCGTGTGCATGCGTATTTTTAGTATAATTGAGCTGAAATATCAATAAAATTCCGGCTTTATAATATTTAATATTTCACGACACGGTGGCCTCGTTGGGAGTGACCCTGCCTCCTGTGTCCTCGGTTCAAATCACGGTAAGGGCCGATACTGTGTGTGTCTTGGATGTTTTCTATGTTTTTAAGTGTGTATTTCTCTTTATAAGTATGTTTATCGTTGTCTAGTACCCATAGTACAAGCCTAGAGCTTAGTTTGGGACTAGGTCAATTTGAGTGAGATTGTGTCCCCGGATTATTATTTTGTTATTTATTCTATAATAAAGATAAACAATAAAATTTGCATGTATGTTATGTATGTTTAAAAACAAATTAATTCCAAATAGAGCTAAAACTGGAACAATTAGCGGGTTTAAGTTGCTTAATCTAATAAAGTATTTTAATTAACTGGCGTTCATTTCAGTAGATTAAATATATAGAACAGAATAGATTAGTTTATTCGTAAATTCTTGAATAGTTGCATTTAAGATTTCCAGAAACATACAGTACACCAGAAGATATGTCAACTTACAGATAAATATTAATAACATTACGCCTTCATTCCCAGAGTGGGGTAGGCAGAGCTACAGAAATACCAACAACTCCAAAAAGGCTTATTGATAAATGTGTAACCACATTATGCACAAACAGGCTATCGCCTAACAGTACTACAAGTCTTTATTCCCACTTCACCTTTAACTAATAAAAATCCCGATTTTAAATGAAATAGTAATTATCTTCATAATTTACGTAATAAATAAGCATTATGTTCTAATAAGGAAAACCTAAAATAAATTCATAAATAATTTTCATGGGACAATGACACGCAAATTGATCTAGTCCCAATCTAAGCTCTAGGTTTGTAGGCAGAGGCCGAAAGGAATTATAAGTCTATATTATAAAATAATTCCTGTAGGAATTCCTTCGGTCTCTAAGAGGCAACAAAGAAAACCCTATTTAAAAAAAAATATCCAGCGCCTTTGGATATCTGTTTGGTTTAACTTTTTAAAGACAAAGGAATCACCTGTCTGTGTTATTTATTAATGAAATATGCATGAATGTAAATCAATTCAACCAGTGTATTTCAACCACATACAACTAATTGTTAAGCCATTAATCCGATTTCAAATATTACTACTACCGTTAATTATTGAAGAGAACTCTGTCCAAAGCTAAAGCATTAATAACTTAATATTAACCTCCCGATTCTCGCTTGAGGACATAATGCCAAATATAAAAGGCACCCTATGGTCAATGTGATAAGATAGCAATTACAATCTTTGTAAAATAGCTATTGGGTCTTACCCCGCACTCGCAATGTTAAATGCAGCTACTTATTCATTAATTTCCTTATGCAAATTACGTTCAATATGTCAAAAACAAGCATCATATTGCTATTGTGCACGTATAAAAATACGTGTTGGATTAACTGATATTCTCATCAAAATAAATAAACCCCGTGGGTAACCGGGTTAGGATAGTGCTACTCCATGTCTTCCCGTGGATGTCGTAAGAGACGACTAAGGGAATTAGGGCTCGTAGTAACTGTTAGGCGATGGGCTTGCAACCTGTCACTAAGACATTAGTAAACTTCTTGACTTGATTGTGTATAATGTGGTTACAGAATTATGAACAATTCTTTTTAGAGTTTTTTGTATTTCTATAGCTTTGCCTACCCCACTCTGGGAATGAGGGCGTGATGTTTATAAATGAATATCAGAAGACAAATTAACCTAGTCAGTATAGTGCCAAACTAAGCTCTAGACTTGTGCTATGGATGCTAGACAACGATGAACATACTTATTTATATAGAGAAATACATACTTAAATAACGGTTACTTTTATGATAAGGAGAAAGCACATCAACTTGAACACTCACCTGATGTTATGGAATCTGAGACTAAGACCTCAAATGAAAAACAAGGATTATTAAAGTCTACTTACTAGAAATGAAAAAAACCTATTGTATAAAATCTTTAAAAAAGACTACCTTTTTTTTCAAACTATGAATTATCTTTTTTGTTTCGTGAATTTTCTAGTAAGTATTAAAAAAAATCACAAGTTGCACTGTTTTTTACGCCAATCTTTTCTAGTGTACCTTCCTTAGTTATTATAAAAAAGATTGGCGGAAAGAAGAGCAGGAAATTATCTGTGATCTTGTTTTTTTTTAAATAAAACCGTAGACTTTGGTTATAGAACAATTACACAATTACTACCCTCTTAGCGTCTGTATTTCCGAACCATGACGCGTTAGGGGCTTTCAAAAACTGAACCTACTCTTTTCCCAAAGGCCGGCAGCGCACTTTCGATTTCTCTGGTGTTGCGGGTGTTTATAGTCGCGGTGGTCACTTACCATCAGCCCCCTATTTCACCATCTTGACAATGACACGTGAAAGGCAACAATACATTGCATGGTATACATTGCAAAGTTAACACGCTGATACATCACTGGGTTTCATATACAATCATCAACCAATGGGCCAAAAAGGAATAATTTAAGGTTGGTGCTGGGACAAAAATGTTTAAATATTTTTTTTGACACAGTTATACTATTAATAAATACGAAAAAAAGCTCTTAATAATGACACCAGGTAGTTTAGACAATTATATAAATTATCTTCATAGGTATCATAAAAAGCCCGATGCCTTCTGTTTGCTAACTATGTTAAGTCGAATGAATAATTTTCATTTCAAACGCAAAACCACCAACCAAATATCGATTCAAATATTATTTATAGCAAATATGTAAGATCATACAGTAATAATAAACGTTTCCTACTATACTGCCCTGCTAACACAAATGGCAGTATCTCAGACAAAACTCCCGTAGAAAATGGAACCGTATTACCAACAGGATAGGATTTAACCTACTTTGGCCATCGAATTTCAGATACTGCTTATTGGCTAAGGAGGGCAGTATAGTCTACCATATTTATTGTAAACAATATTTTGTCTATCCTCTTGCATTGGCCTTGCTTATTCAACTTCAGGGTTAACTGGAAGAGATTACGTATGGGATAAGTTCGCCTATGTATGCAATGCATCATTGTCAAATCTCTTGAATATGACCGAAGTATATTTAAATATTATGCCACGTCATAAACGCTTTTTTCGTACACAATTGAATGCGAACGGAATTGATATCCACTGTTTTCCAATGGGATTTCAGGTTTTTCAATGAGAATAAAATAAAATCTCTGTTAATTAAGAAACACACTTTTGCTTTATAGAAATAAATGCACAGTTAAATTTACATACATACATTCATAAAATCATCATCATTCCCAGATCGGGGTAGGCAGAACTACAGAAATACCAACAACTCTAAGTAAAAAGACTTGTTGATAATTCTGTAACCACATTTTGCACAAACAGGCTATGATTTTTACCAATATATTAGTGACAGGTTGCAAGCCCATCACCTAACAGTACTACAAGCCTTTATATCTTTAGTCGCCTCTAACGACATTCACGGGAGACATGGTGAGGCACTATTTTAACTCGGCAACCACACGGAAGTTAATTTATCTTTTGAAAGACTGGGCTAAAAAAACCACCTGATTATGTGTTTGTCGTTTACATGATTTTACTGACTGGATTTCATTGTACAGTATCGCATTTAGGGAAATATCCGTAATATTTTTTAATAATACTTCGTATCGGTTCGATGCAGTTGCACTCAAAGCGTCACCGAATTGGATTGGAATAAATTGCTTTAATGCGACCCGTGGCGAGCTGATATTGAGTTGCAAGCGGTGATTTATACTTCACCGTTCACACAGAAAACGACTTTATTGACACTGGCGTTTACGCTGTTCTCATTATTATAGAATAATAGCGTAACCGCCAGTTTCAGGGTCCTTATGATTTAACATGCCATAATAACATAAGCACTTTAGTTATTCACTGTAACGGGCGTTCAAAAATGGTTTCCAATAATATAGATACAACTTTTTAAATAGGTACAGGTGCATTAATGCAAAAAAATATGTAGATATAGTAATTTGCAGCTTGTTTTACAATTCATTTGGCATTTATTATCTTACATCAAAGCCATGGCTATAAAAACGTATGAAGCATCTTCAAAACAGATTTGCAGCATAGTTTGTAAATGAGCTAATGATAGTTTGGCAAAGTGAAAGGGGAGGGGAATTTCCCAGAACTTGACATAAATATTAACGGATAAGGAAGTATTTTGTACCGGTTCTTTCCAGTCCACAATTTTTTATTAAAAAACTCAAATGTATGTTTGGCTTCCTCAAACATGATTCTATTGTTTATATTGGCAAAACACGCCTGCTAGCCTAAACGTAGAAGCCATTAAAAAAATCCACTATTTTTAAATGTACATTTTTCCCTGGACACAATTGGAAAATGTACGCAGGCAGTAATAAATCCTTACCTCGCTGAAAACATTTACGATTGCCATTACGTGTGGAAAGCCCACAAAATCGGTTGGAACGAGTCGTTAAAGCCGTCGCATTGGAATCATAACACGTAATAACTGTTATCGGGTTATTCTTCTCGGATTTATGGCCAACCTACACGATAAACATGAAAGGCCTATACAATATTATAATCGGGTGGTTACTAAGTAGATGTTTTTATTAAGATTTTAAGTAGGTATGATACGAGCAAGCGGGACACCTGCCCCGTATTTCACCATACTGACTATGACAGGTGACATTTTAGTGTACATGGCGCAAGAATGCCTTTAGGTATTAGTCATTAGTCAGTACTTTTTCTACTTTATGTATTGTGCCGTGAAGATTAAATGAATAAATCATTTATTATGTTAAATCTCATCTTAAATGTATAACTGATTTTGTGACAAATATCTACCGAGCAGAAATAACGAACTCCACAGTACTTCACAATCTCGTTAATAAGTTCCTGCGGCTACGTGTAATCGTTTTAAGACCAAGGACTCTGAACTGCGCCAGTAAAGGAAAAGTTTGCGTCGAAAAAGTTCCTCACCTAATATTTTAACGTTATTACTGGCTGAATAATCAACGTTTGCTCGAAATTAACGAATAAAACTCAATTAGCACAATGCGGCTTTAATAGGCGAAGAATTCACCTGAACTAATGTAATAAACGAGAATATTTCATTCGTTTATTTCACCCTAGTAAGCGGGCTAGTCAGTAATTGTATTTTAATTACGAATAGCTTACAGTAAAAGCTTAGTTAGCAG
This sequence comes from Acleris holmiana, assembly GCA_949316455.1. Taxonomy (NCBI): domain Eukaryota; kingdom Metazoa; phylum Arthropoda; class Insecta; order Lepidoptera; family Tortricidae; genus Acleris; species Acleris holmiana. The sequence goes on from OX438766.1 coordinate 18,694,906, forward strand.
AAAACCCTAGATAGTTATGGTAGATGACAAATTTATACCTTGAAGAAAACACCTGTATTTCCTCAATTTGGAATTGTCTTGACATTTCCAAACACTAACTTAGTAAGCGTGACAAAACAACCTGTTACTTGAAAATAATCAAAATATTCATTCATTATGTCTCTTGTGTTGTTCAGTTTTTTTAAACGGCATGGAAAAGTCGAAAGACAAGACATTTGCATTCTCAACTCTGCAATCCTGAGACCGCAGATGTGATGCCAACCCTGAGGACTAAAGGATATCTTTATGCTAGTAATTTCACCGGTTGTCTTATCTCGAAACCAGATAACAACAATGCGAACATAGCTGCTTGGCGGTAGGTTGAAGGATAAGATCGTGGTAGTGCTCCGAAAGGACCCAGCACAAGGTCCTACCACCATTAACTGCTCGAATATCCTTAAACATATTTTAATAAATAAATAGACAGTTTAAAGACAAAGTTCATTGCAAAAATATTTATTTTCGCGTAGAGTCGTTTATTGCTATTCCCTATAACTTGGGAATAATTTTTTCGGAATAATAGTACTCTATGTCGTTCCCTGGGACTTAAACAATCTCCATACCAAAAATCATCTTAATCGGTTCAGTGGTTTATCCATGAAAACGTAAAAACAGACAGAAAGAGTTATTTTCACATTTATAATACTTCATACACACATAACATTACGACTTCATGCGGTGTAGGCAGAGCTACAGAAATACCAACAAGTCTAAAAAGTCTTGTTTATAATTCTGTAACCACTTTAGTATGCACAATTAGGCCAAGAAGTTAACCAGTATTTTAGAGACAGGTTGCAAGCCCATCGCCTAACAGTAGTACTATGTTAACCCCTATTATGTTATGTAAAAATCAAATCAAATCAAAATATTTGATTGCACTCACGTAGTGATACAAGTTCTTACAATATATTATGCACAGTTAACACGTGAACCCTGCGAGGGCATCGCAAAATTAGAAATAAACTAGCCTAACATAATTTACAATTTATTTTTTTGAACCCATAACATACTAAGGAACAGCAACAGTCCAACTGGTACTTGTAAACAATTAGCGATCTCATCTGTTTAGAAAATAACGCCACATATCAACATTGAACGGTTTAATGAACAATCATGTTCTCTTCCATCAAAGTCTACAATGCAACAACGCTTTATCGTCAGTTATGTCGTTATTATTCATAGGTAGTCGTGTTGGGGAGCTATTATCGCGCACATTTGCGGCGATAAATCAAATGGATGGTATTTGCTGGCTGATGATTTTTCCGGGTTAAGCATGAGCTTTATGGTCTAAGAGCTGATGACTTTTGGAGAAAGTAGACTTAAAAACCGGGCAAGAGCATGTCGGACCATGCTTAGCGTAGGGTTCCGAAGCCGTTAAGTACTAATAACATAAAAATCAACAAGTAATAACCAATTTTCTATTTAAAGTCAATTGGTGCCGTCTTTGATGATTTTAGTAGGTATAAACACTTTAATCGCCTCTATCTCAAGAACTAATGATGTCTACTTAGTCGTGATAGTTTTCCTTTAAAATTCTTCATAATTTTCTTTCATTTAAGATTTTTACTGATTTTTAGTATTTGTAGTTTTGGCTGTAGGGGGTGGGGGACACTTAAGTTTAACAAAAATTAGCGCTTTAAAGCTTAATATTTTATAAACGGATTATTTAATCGAAAAACTGTTTACATAATATTTTTGAAAGACCTATCACACGACAACCCACACTATAGGGTAGGCGAAAAAAAAATACATTCCCACGTTACGTTAACAAAATGCATATTCATGCGAAATTACAGCTTTGTAGTACTAAGAGTCTTTGCGCTAGGCTGCGGACGGACGGACAGACCGACGGACACGGCGAAACTATAAGGGTTCCTAGTTTGACTACGGAACCCTAAACACATCCAGGGATAAAAAATATTTTTACGTTAATTTAATATTTTAAAACGTACATTGCAAAATGTCAAAATCATGTAAACTTGACCCTTCTCCGTCTTTATGTTCTGGAATCTTAACAATAATACGCCTGATGTAAAGTAAGAAACATTCCGTATTTTTTTTGGAAAGACCTATTCAACGACACCCCACACTATGAGGTAGACAAGAAAAGAAAATACAAACCCCAAATAAATAAAAAAACAAGATTTTATTTTACCACTTTGTTGGCGTGACTAATATGTATTTTCATGCAAAATTACATCTTTCTAGTACTAAGAATCTGAGCTAGCTTGCAGACGGGCATGGCGAAACTACAAGGGTTCCTAGCTTGACTACGGAACCCTAAAAACAAGAAGAAACCAAAAGAACAAGAAATAACTACAAACACCCTTCTTAACTGTTTAATACAAAGTAATTTATTATAGCATACCTCCTTCACACTCGTCTCAAGCTCTCGAGCTATTTTAGCTGGTCCATGTTTCAGAAATACTAATTAAATTTATACTGTTAATTACCCGAAACCCAAACTTTTACTTATTAAGGTTCGTTGTTTCAGTTAAGAATGGTTAGTTGACGGACAATTTTAGTACAAGTGTTAAACTTATTTGGTCTTGTTGGAATTAATTTTGATTAATTTAGAAGAGTCTTCGCTTAAGGGTCAACGGTACGCTCGCGCCAATTCGCTGTGCAGTTATATTTATTTTGTTATATTATCCAAAACTATAGACATATAATTGTTGTTTATCTTGAAATTGCTCAAGTTTTATTTTTATTCAACGAGGCATTCAAACATTAAAATGAAGGGACGTTTGGGAATACATAACATTGATGTTAGCAACTTTCAAAACATGACAAAATGTATGATTTTGATATAAGCGGCCGACGCAATAGATTGTCAGCTGATTTAAATCCTTGACTTTTTGTCAGTTTTCTTAAATTACTTACTTCAGCGTATGTTGTCTAAACTCCGAGTAAAAATAAATAACTTACAACCTCGTGTCGCTCACCATACTTAATTAAGTACTTACTACAAACAGGATGATTTTTGTTGATGAGATTTTGAAATAAATTTCAATTACCTTTGCTCTTAAACATTGAAACAAATAAAAATTACCTTTATTCTTAGTAAAATAAAGTATAAAATAAATTGCCTTGATTATGGCCCTTAAAAGGCACCGGGTTTTACGAGGATAAGGGAGTTAGACTAACTAAACAAGGTGCTAAATTAAACGGTTTACAAGAAATATAATGTATGGAACATTTACCGCTTTATACGTCTTAGATTATGTAAGTGCGAGTCGACTTCCGCACTGAGGGTTCCGATGCACCGCACATTCGCCAGCGGTTCAAAAGGTACTCTTTATAATTAGGACGGACACACGGACGACCAGTGTGCAGCGTAGGCTTAGTAATAGGGTCCCATTTGACACCCTTCGGGGATGAAAAATTACCGTTTTTACTCCATAAGTTAATGTACTTGTATGGAAGTTGCGTACCAACAGACCAAGACCAACCAAAAAGCCAAAACCGTGACGTCCTTGGTTGCCAGTGGTTATGCAGTTCAGTTTACAATGAGCGAATGAGACAGAGCCATATAATTGCTATGGCTCTGTCTTTTACACTCGCCCAAAGCTAACCCCCTGTAAATGGGCATAGCTTTTAAAAGAAGTTTTTTAGTAGACTAACCCCAACATAAATTTGTTTTTTTTTTTAAGAAAGTTGGCAGTTTTAGCCCCGCTCTCCCCTAATTGCGGTAAGTCACCTGGGCCCCTATTCATCTAGGCAAAACCAGGTCTTTGACATGTTATCGTACCGTCATCTTTACGATAGCTCTTATAATTACAAGTATTATTTGGCAGTAATGGCGGTCGAGTTAAAAACAGTATAATAAATAGCATGTCAAAGGCAAATATCGTTTCACCGAATAGACTAGATAGTTCCTATTGATGATAAGTCTAATTTACAATTTGAAAAGGCTATACGAATTCAGCTAGCGTCTGTAATCCAATGGTCAATTGCTGTCGGTTTTGGCAACTTGTCCGCTGGTAAGCCTTCCTTGCGCTGCCAGTAACCTCAATTATCTGATGCACCATGATCTCACTAGATACTACCACTTGCTTCACTATCTTGACAGTATTTTTCAGTGACATCCCCACTGCTCAACTAAACTGCTAAATTGATCAAAATGTGTATCATAAATATGGGGAAGGTTTAGGTGATGATAGATGTTCAGCTCAGGAATTAGAGCTTCGGTTAAGCGGAGCTCCGTCGACCCTGTTAAAGTTAACTTTGATATAAAAATCATTGATCAGTTGAGAAGTTGCATTTTTTGGAGATTTTTTGGTATTGTTGTCTTTGTTGTCCATCTGTCTATTCGTCTGGTGGCTGGATATTTTCTGTCAGGTATGTTCGTAAAGTTAAAATTTATAAAATATATAAAAACGTCGAATTTTTAAGTAAACGCAATTTATGCCTCATAGAAGTCGTTTAACTCTACAATGTAGGAATTGCAATCCTGAGACCGCAAATGCATTGCCAACCCTATGAGGAAAACATGGAATACCTCTATACTAGTCATTTCACCGGTATTCTGATCAGATGGTGGTAGCGATCCGGACGGACCCTGCACAAGGTTCCCACCACTTAAACAGACAGACAATCAAAATCACAAACCAACAGCAACGCAACGTAACACAGTCATCAAACTTTGACTTTTAGTGGAGTTAACTTCCGTCAAACTAAAAAAACCTTTATAGCATAAAATCACGGTTGGATTTCATCGACTTCCCAAGTCCAATTCATGTGAAAACCGTTCGAGATGACACAATTTGTGGTAGAAACCTGGCAGCGTGCCAAAGCTAGTTTTCATTGGCCAAGTCGATTCTGAAACACTCGAGATGCTGCAGCCTCAGAATAGGGGGGCCTGGCGAGACTTCCTAATTAGACTCACCTATACAGAACGTAAGAAACTTTTTGGCCGAATGAGATTTTCCTCTCAATACAGACTCGGTTGAAATGCAGTTAGGATTTTAAAATGTTTTCTTAAGTCGATGGGTAAGCTGATACATTTGTTAGTATTCTTTTATGTTTGCTTGTATTAGCTTTAGCCGAAATTAATCCTACTAATATTGCAAATTCACGATTGGCTTGACGGATTTCGAATGGAAATAGCTTATATCCTGGATTAACACATAGGCAACTTTTTATCCCGAAAAAAACAAAAGTTCCCCTTTCGTGGACGAAGTTACAGGCGTGCAGTAGAAGCTTTAGGTAGTATTCTATAAGGTCTGTTAAATAAATATTTTTTTTATAGCACGGAGAAAGCACATATGTACAGGGTACAAAGAGTAAAAAAGAGTCTTAAAAGACTTGTTTATAATTATGTAACCACATTCTGCACAATCAAGCCAAGAAGGTTAATAGTGTATTAGTGTCAGGTTGCAAGCCCATCGCCTAATAGTACTACAAGCACTTATTTCCTTAGTCGCCTCTTATAACATCCACTGGAAGACGTGGAGTGGCACTATTCTAACGCGGCGACCACACGGGGCTAAGCTAACTAACTGACGGACATAGGTCCATAGAAATTGGCTTTGTCACAACTCACCTCTGTTACAACTCTCCTCGGCCTCCCTAAGCTTTGAATGAATTTAAACAATTGGACCTTTAAAACTATCTCGAACAAAATTGCCAAATAAGCAAGTCGACTAAACCCAAACGCGCAGTAGATGTAGCGTTAAGTCTTAATCACGAATAGGGATAATGGGTTCCGTGGGAGGAATTCAATTAGGGGACACATCGGGCTGGGACTTGTTAATGGCATCGGGTCCAGTCAACATCGAGCCAGAATTAACGACGTTATGTCAGGACTTGAGTATTTCAGAAACATTTCGTTTTGATGTAAGCGACGGTGTACAAATGTAGATAATAAAGATATCATTAATTTTAGTCAGAAATGTTCGTATTTATCTCTTTCTCAGACATCTTTAGTAGCCATCGATGTCCTGTAAATATTGTATTTGAGTTTCTGTGTTTTTTACAATAAAGAGATTTCAGGTACGTACATACATACATAAGCTAATTCGCTAATTTGCTAGCCTAGTTGGTAGTGACCCTGCCTTCGAAGGGTTCAAATCCCGGTAAGGGCAGATATTAATGTGATGAGCACGAGTATTTGTGAGTCTTGGATATTTTCTATGTATTTAAGTATTTATTTCTCTACATAAATAAGTATATCGTTGTCTAGTCCCTTAGTACAAGCCTAGAGCTTAGTTTGGGACTAGGTCAATTTGTGTGACATTTTCATGCGTGATATTTATTTGTTCTGTGTGATATATTAATTGAGAAACCTATTTGAATACGAATTCTATAGATCAAATACAATGTCGTATGCACTAGATCGGGACCTATTCTTTCCTCCTTAGATGATAAGCAGTACCTATCTCAAATTCAACTACCGAAACAATTTTATTTCTCTTGTGTTAGCAATAAGGTCGATATTGCTACAAGATTTTTACCTAAGATACTGCCTTTTGGATTAGGAGAGCAGTATTCTACAGGTGTAAAATGATATTACCTTGGATGTATTACCGTAAAGTCGAAGAAGAAGGAATAGTTTATTTGCTTCGAACATGGGCTCGTCGTTTTGATAGCGCTTATTTACTCTATATTAATGGCGGCCAAGTTAAAAACAATACCATACACGTCAAAATGAATGTTTTACAGAGTTTAATAGAGGCCCTGTACGCTTAGCACAAGTTGTATATTCTTGCTTGTCGCTCAGTGCGTCTCAATCGTTGAAGACTAGACGGAAAGGGAGATCCAAACGACAAACAAGTGGCGGACCACTTGTGCTAGCCCTCCCGTACGTGTAAATATACGTGCCTTGTGTATGATATGAAATTTATTTATTTATTTAGGACCTTCAACAATAAGTACACTGTTACATATATATTTATCATGCACACTTACAAGCTAAGCGCCTCATTTCTTACAGAAGATCACCGCATGCGTAAAAAAAAAAAAAACAGAGTTAAATGTACTTATTTAAGTTCGGCTTAGTTTGTTATTGGAACTACTTAATAATTATTTCCTAATTATTGGAAAAGAAGTTGTACTGAGATCAACCTTGTTTTGATGTTCATGTTGAATTCATGTTTAATTGTATTAACTGTTATTACCCGACTGTGAAAAAGAGTTATGTTTTTTTAAATAAATAAAGAAATATTAATACTTCTAGATCTTGCCCGCAACTCCGTCCGCGTAGCTTTCGATTATCGTTATTCCCTCGGGAACTTTTTTCTATTCCGTATTACATACAAATCACACAAACTGTCGCATTTGAGTGACTTCGGAAAATGTGTAAAAATTGCAAACCTCGTAAGTCCCCGCGTACTTGTACAAGTACAAATTAATGATATTAGTTCAGACCTGACTACTCACTATCGTACAAAATATTTTTAACTCTGATGTACTAATTAATAGACTCTAAAGCACTATTCTTAATATGTACTTGGTATAGTACATTCGGTAGTTAGGACTACCGCTATTAAGAAAACACAGGACTTACGAGGTTAAATGAGTAAGTTTCTACCTATATACAACTAGACCCAGTAAGTAAGTAAGGCTTTTTTTAGAATTTTTAGGATTTTACGTTTGGTGTAACAATTTTACGCGCCACTGTTTAGGTGGCGTCTAAATTAACAAAAAAAAATAGTTAAAATCTGTAATTTGACGTTTGTAGTATGCATCGGAATACCGAGTAGCGTCTAATAAGACGGAATGAAACCATTCTCTATTGATTTTCTAAAATGACGTACTTAAAATTCTGAGATGATATCTGTCCGCGTTAGTTTTGATACAGCAATAAAACACAATTAAGTACCCGAAGAAATTCATTTTATTTTCAAGCAATGATGAATCAATAATGACGTTATTCTGGAAAGAAGAAAAAGTTAAGTAGGTATTAAGAAATGAATGTAAACACCTTTAAACCATTAAAACAAAACCAATTAGCCTAATAGATTAGCTCAAGTGTCAAATCGCTAATTACTAACGTAGCAGCGGGGCTAGACGAGTTGCAGTCGACAAGGTTGTTTCGCTAGACAAATGTATGAAATTGAAGTAAGCCACCGAGATGTCACGTGTTAATATATCGGTGGCTTACGTCAATTCCATACATTTTCAATGAAACATAATCGCTAACGATTTTCGAATGTAACTTGTCTAGCCCCACAGTAAAGAGGATTCGGGCGATTGAAATAATTTTCTCTTGAAGGCTCTAATGGCCGTATTAATAAACTCGTCTCGGTTTAAATGCCTATCTTTAGATACGTCAAACCATAAAAAACTGTACGTTTTGACGTATCTTGAGACGGGCATTTAAACCGAGATCAGTTTATTAACACGGGCCTTAGAGCCGTCAGAATTACTAAAAATATCCAGGCAGAGACATGTAAAGTTTTCAATTTATGGGTCGATTTAAAAAAATATACACTTAGAAACATTACATAAAGGCTTAATGAAAACAAAATCACGAAACGAAACTTACAAACTATATGGGTAACTTTCGTTACACAAAGGGATCAACTATGTTTTGTTTTAATTATAACTCTAAACTATGTAAAAAGTTTTTAAAACCTTCCCTTATGACAATTAGAAGCTGTTTAATAAGCGTTCTACGTGTTAATCCATGATAGAGAAATGGACAAAACTAATCTTACAATGGTACGCAAGAGAGAAGGAGTCGAGGAAAACGGATACGAAGATAAGATGATTTTCCACTACAATGGAGAAGGGTTGCTCAGGACAGGAAGATGTGGAAGGCAATGGAGGACGACACCATGACACGAGAGCTGATGCAGGCGTCAATAACAACTAATTATAGTAACAATAATAATAATAAAACTGTTGCCTCGCTGGTGCCATTTAAGGTGGACGTCCGAGTGGTTGACATGTCAAGAGAAAATATTTATTTGCGTTGTGATATTACGTTCATATTACGTTCATTTAATACATCTACCCAAAACATTTTCATGTGTTTTTGGTGAAGTGATCTTTATTTTTGTTAAATCGAATTTGATAAAGTGGTGACCATATCGAAATTTCTCAAAATAAAAAAAATTACAGTCAATCGGACTGTATGAGTAAATATCAGGTGCTTTAAATTGAAAATGAGTTCTATATTTTAAAATTGGCGTGTGAAATATCAAAAGTCAACACATTACTCATCGCTAAAATGAGGTGGTGATAAAAGTAATGTTGATTTTATTTTATTTATCGCAATTCAAAGTATGGTGACAACTACTAGTACAGCGGCGATCACTCGGACATCTACCTTATATGTGGCTATTTTGGGAGGCCCATTTCATTGAGTTGGCGAGTCTGCGATTTCAACCAAAGTAATTAGCAGTGTTCAGGCAGACGCCATAGTTTCATCAATAGCCTAGTTCACCATTCCATATCATTTCATTCATAAACCTTGTACTAATGTTCCCATCCTTCTTAAATAGTGCTACACTTTGTGGTTGTCCATGGGAGCATACGTCTATAGTCTGAAATCAGGGATAATTGACGGTTTTTGTCCCACCAATTCACAATAAAAGGACTAAAGGGTCTGTTAACTTCAGCTCCATGTATTCCTTCCAAATGTCCGGGACTCCCATAGTCCCGTGTTTGATAAAGACATTACCAGTAATAATTATGAAAATAAAACTTGTACTGCATGAAATTGAATCATTATAATATATTTACTACTCATTGGCTAAAAGCTATTAGAATTAGAATTTGAATAACAGCGTCAAATGTTTTCCGAAGTACACCAGGGCCTCTATTCAACTGCGTTATACTTATAACGATGTCGTGTTTGACGTGTTTTAGAATCGTTTATGTCACAGTCGCCATTATTGTAAATGACATAAGAGTTATCAAAGCGTTGACAATACGGAAACACGTCAAAGACGATATCGTTGTTACCGTATAGAATCTCAGCCCAGAAGTAGTTTCTTATTTGATACTAGTTTGCACGAATAGTTTAATGGTATATAAATGTTTGTTTTAGTTCATACTTGTAAAAAAAAACAAACATCTTTCACTTAAATCGATGTGTGGTTTGGTTTTTCAAAATTATTTTTTAAATATCCCTTACCTCCTTCATCACCTGACTGCTGTTCAGTAGAAACAAAATGCTTAAAACTTGCGTGACCTGTACGAAACATTCTGGAAAAAAATAAGCAAAATTTATATTTTCAGAAATTTATTCAATTTTACACGTTTTTTGTTCGTCTAGTGGCCATAGGCTTGCGACATTATAGTCAATTTAAAGGATTGTCCTAAGCTGCCGGAGAGGGTCGCGTCCATAGAATAACGACTAAAGGCATAGAAGGAGCCTTAAAACGAAAGCGCCAAATATCAGTAAATGACGACACGTTGGTCTAGTTGGGAGTGACCCTGCCTCCGAAGCCAGCGGTCCCGGGTTCAAATCCCAGTAAGGGCAGATATTTGTGTGATGAGCATGAGTATTTGTTCCTGAGTCTTGGATGTTTTATATGTATTTAAGTATTTTATTTTCCTATCTAAGTATATTTATCGTTGTCTAGTACACATAGTACAAGCCTAGACCTTAGTTTGGGACTAGGTCAATTTGTGTGACATTGTCCCGTGATATTTATTATTTTATTATTTATTTAATAAGTATATAGATCTTGACATGTAGATTTTGGTTCTGACTTTGCATATAATTTATTTTTCTATTATTTCTTTACGTTCTAATTAGTTATTTTAATTGTTTTACTATTATCATGACATGTATTTTATTGTTTTAAGTTTTAAGTAATTTCTTAATGTTTTTATATTTTCATTTGTAGATCTGACGACCTTAATGTAATTTATAATAATTCGACATGCTGTACAATTTATGCTGTAACATTACATTGAGCAATAAATAATCTAATCTAATCTAATCTAATCTATATTCCTGTCTCGTTAATTTTAATATGTACCTATGCTCAATAGTTTAAATCAGTAAAGAGCGAAAAGTCCATTTCTTGCTATAACTAGCCGTACACACCAAGGTACTGTCAACTCGTGTAAACTTTTCACCAACTGATCACCATGGTCGTAGAATAAATATGCAACAGTATGCAACAGCAACAACACAATGCAAACGCTAACAAAGTAGTTCTATCGCTCATAATGTATGGGATGACGATGATGAGAATGTCATCCCATACATTTTAACTGATACAAAAGCCAAACCTTAGAAACGTTTGCATATAGGCTACGGCTACGGATAGCGTAAACGACTTTTCACACCACCTGCTCGACAATGCCAAATTACATATCATGCAAACCTTACGCAAACCAACTCATTAAAGCCCTTGGCTTTAGCCGGGGTGTAATGTACTGAATCTCATTATAACCCGCTGGGTTGTAATATTTTCACTTTTCATAGTTCTTATTACAATGGCCTTAAAGTCTAATTTCGTAATAAAAGATCAACTAATACTCGAAGGCCGGGCGCGGCGCCGCCGCCACCGCCGCGTCGAACCTAATTTGAAAATCGAACATTTTCTAAAATCGAGCTGGCCACGGCAAGCTGAATGGAACACATTTGAAATTAAACAAAAGCCGCGAGTATTGTAAGACGCTGCAATAAAATACATTGGTGATAACTGCAAAGTTTTAAATAAATATTGTCTTTCCACAACTGGACTAATGTCGCAAATATCAATTTTCACTTTTAATTTTAATAATTTACTATAATAACGGTATAATCGAAATATGTACAACTCTCGTCTTACTAAGTTTAAAATGGTTAGCCTCTATGATCGGCGACGAATGTTGGATCTATGTTTTCTGCATAAAGTGATCAATGGGCAGGTGAAATGCAGAAATATACTAGAAAGAGTTTCCTTGTTCACACCTAGTAACTATCCCAGGCGACCTATACCTAAACCGTTTTCCGTTCCCTTAACTAGAACTAACATCGGATCGCAGTCGCCAATGGTACGAATTTGTAAACATTACAATGCTGCTGTAAACAAAAATGACTCGATAGATATCTACCATGACCGGCTCATTCCATTCAAATTCAAAATCATCTGTCTTGTTAGTTAGTTACTTATTGTTACTTACTTTCATTAATTACTTTTTATTTTTTTTTGTTGCTTTTATAGTTGTAATAGAAATAAAGTTACACCTAAGTACGTTTAATAGATAAGTAGATTAGTTTCACACAGATGCTCTTACTCCATGGTGAATGTTATGTACTCCGTAATTGTCGTGTATATCAGAATAATGTACCTACAATCTAAATCATGTCTTTGAAGTGCTACAATATATACGATGTGGATGTACTTATATTAAATAATAATAATAATAATAATAACGCTGTTTTTAGTAGACTCGCTTTTTTATTGTCTCGCAAAAGGTGAGAAAAGTAGAGTACACTCCTCCCTCGGGGATAAAGCTGTTTTCGTCTTGGGCGCGCTTGAACCCCTCACTGCGCTCAGGACTCTTCTTAATTCCCTCGCTTCGCTCGGGAATTAACTCGTAACACCCTCGCTGCGCTTTGGAGTTAAATCTGGAGTCCTTCGTTACGTTCAGGATTCAATATCGCGCCCGTGACATAAAACTGTGCTTTATCCCCTCGGTGTATAATCTACTATTTGCAAACTATTCATCTTGTAATATCCAGCGCCTCTGTATGCTTGGTTCAAAATTAGCAAAACAGTTTTTAACCAGTTCCCGTAACTGTTATTTGGGATAAAATTACGAAAATAATAAAAACCAGCCAAGTGAGAGTCGGGCACACGACGCGTTAAGCGTTTCCATACAAGTATGTATGTATGTATGTAAACTCTTTATTGCACAAAAATATAAATATTACAATTATAATACTAAATTAATGTACAAAGGCGAACTTATCCCTAAATGGGATCTCTTCCAGCTAACCCTGAAGCAAATGAGTAAGGACAATGCATGGGGTTGGACACATACAAGTTTGCACAAAAAGTAAAAAGAAATGATAATACTTATAAATAAATAAACAAACACAAGACAACAAGTCAAACAAAACAACAAGTCTTGTATGGGCGCCTTTAATTTTAATTTTAATATCGTGGCTACCACTATACTACAAACAGGGAGCTTAGTCGCCTCTTTCGATATCCACGGGAAGAAATGGAGGGGCACTGTTCTAACCCGGCAACCACACGGCTAAGACAAAGAAAGACCTAATTAATCACATATCATTCCGCTTGGTCGGCTCATAAAGTTCATTTTTATTTTCTTCAAATTTGACAATGACAATTAAGAGTAAAGGTAACTGAACTTTATTTCCTTGCTGGTAGAGTCAAATTCCCACTTACTGCCGTAACACCAAAGAAGGTGGCTTACTGCAAGGAACTAGTGTAACCAATAGAGTGGGTATAGTATGCTTTGACTACTACAACAGCAGTTAGCCGCCTTCTTTAGTGTTACGACAGTAAGTGGGAATTTGACTCTACCAGCAAGGAAATAAAGTTCAGTTACCTTTACTCTTAATTGTCATTGTCAAATTTGAAGAAAATAAAAATGAACTTTATGTTACGAGCCAACAAAGCGGAATCTATGTCATTAATTAGGTCTTTCTTTTTCTTAGCCGTGTGGTTGCCAGGTTGAAATAGTGTCCCTCCATGTCTTCCCATGGATGACGTAAGAGGCGACTAAGGGTATAAAGGCTTATAGTACTGTTAGGCGATGGGCTTGCAACTTGTCATTATTGGGAAACTGTTTGTGCAAAATGTGGTTAAAGAATTTTCAAGTACTGTTTTTACCCCTCCTCACTCAAGGAATGAAGGCTTGATGTTATGTTATGTATGTATATGTGTCCCTTGTATTTTCTTCTCTATTATGGGCACCAAGTTAAATTTCATATAAAAAAATCAATTTTGGTTGTATCGTATAATAGGGTTGCTCCAGGTAATTGTAATTTTGGCTGGTGCAAGCTTTATCACTGAACCTTGAGGTTTCGGGTCCATTTTCTCGCATGATCTAACACTTCTCACTTCTAATATAATTATAAAATGTCAATGGCAACGTCATAAGTATACCTTATGACGTTGCCAAAGTAACACTAGGCGGGTATATATAATTTCATCGAAACACCTTAAATCGAATGTATCGTTTCATCGAATTTCATTTCATCGAACGCTATTTTCTGCTGAAACCATAATGTTTTCTTTTCAGGGTATATAAAACATCTTACCTAACCTAATCTACGTAAGGTAAAGACACCAGTACTCGACAAAGGACCAATGTTCGACACTGACTCTTATTCAAAGAAGATAAGAGTTATTCATTACACACAAACAAATTATTCAAATCTTCTTTGAATAAGAGTCAGTGTCGAACATTGGTCCTTTGTCGAGTACTGGTGTCTTTACCTTAATTAATGTTTAAGATACCCTGATTATGGTTTCAGCAGAAAATAGCGTTCGATAAAATAAAATTCAATGAAATGATACATTCGATGAAGTGATGAGTTACCGCACTAGGGTGATTTAAATACTCTCGCGGTCAAATAATACGGGTCAGTGTGCGGGAGAGACTAATGAGGCTATTTCGAAGCCTTGGTTCCTCGCCAGGGGATGCCGATAGTGAAATCTGATGATGGATACCCCGAGCATCGATACAGGACTTCCAGAGTGCCTAGGATACCCAACTGATTGAATCTGTGGTTAACGCCGGAATCGTGCATGTTTAGAAAAAACATCTAAAATGGCAATAAAATGGAAGGAAATGCAAATGCTGACCCAAACTCTCTCGCTGTGGTGTTATCAGTTAGATATTGAAATAGCCTCGTTTGCATGGAAAACTAGATCTTTAGTGTTATTTTATTAGTATTCTTATTTAATCTGTGCTCATACCTGTTTTCTGATTATAAATCCGGGGTTACTGAGAAACTGAAAAAAATAAATAAAGATAAGGTCATCAACTACTGAAGACAAATTACAAATTCATCGCAGAACTGGCGCATGGCTAAGGCATCAAATGATGGCACCAGTAATGGACAAGGACCAATGATGGACACATCATTTTGCAGAAAATAAGTGCCATTCATTCTTTTACAACGATCAATTTAGGACCGTGTAGTCTTTGAATTAAAGGTGTGTTCCATACCATGACCGTCCTATTACCGTATTACCACTACTATAGAGTGATGGTCAGTGACGGACTGGTATAGAGGGCATAGTCTCAACTTTTTAATACAAAGAATATTTTTTTGTCTGATACGTTCCTATTACGGTCATGATACGGTCATGGTATGATACGGCGTAGTAGACAGAGACCTTGAGGGTTAAGTGTCCATTATTGGTGCATATATAGAGTGTCCAACACTGGTGCCGTCACTAATATGTAACACAAACACACACATTATTTTCAGAATATAATTTTGGAATAATAGTACTTACACTCAAAATATGTGTGAGAAAAAGAACAACTCATATATTACAAACACCAACATGGAGTTTCATGGCATAAATTATAAAAATCCTATTTTTGCGTGTGTGTGCAAACTGTACTGTAGGATTTACCTCCATACAACACAATAATGTGGCGGCTTCAGAAAAGGCTGTGTTCATCTGTTACTAGCCTGCTAAAAATATATCTCACATTAATTAACGTCATCCCAAACAAAGTTCTAGGCTGGGTACTAAAATTACAATCAATGATAAATTTACTTTTATAGACAAATACACACTTGTTTACGTAGAAATAATCCAACACACAAATATTTGCCCTTACCAGGAAATAAATCCGAAACCGCTTAGAAGGGTCACTAACACTTTGTCAAATTCGTAAAGTAGCATATAATCAAAAAGATAAATCATTTCTTTTTATTTTGATTTAAGACTGATGAAGACATATGTCCAGTGGATGTATTTCTGAAGTAGATGTCTTTCTGCTGAAATCATTATCATGATAATGATGGTGATGGACGATGATAAAACTGTGCTAAAAAATAATATTAGTCTTTTATCTGTTTGCTATAAATAGGCCTTAATACCAGCGGAATCAACTGCACGTGGTTTAGTCATGAAGGCATTATAAAACCTAATATAAGATATTAACCCTTAAATTGGCAAAAATTAAAAAAGTCGTGAATTCAAACCCTATTTGATTTCGAACCAGCATAAAAAAATATCAATCCAAAAAATACAAAAAGTGAACATTATGTTATGTCTAGTATACTAGACACTATCAAATTAAGGGATAAAGGTATTATAACTTGCCTGCGGTTTTGAGTCCGAGAGCTGCAAAAAAAGAAATCGAATTTATTCAAGCTGTTCAAAACGAAAATAGGTGATCATAACGAATATCTCTGATTTTTACATATAATAAAGTTGCGAAGAGACTATAAGCATGTCTAGCGACAAAAATTGACGTCAAACTCGATTCTAATCAAATAAATATAAATCTTGATGTTTCTAAACCTATTGGTTTGAGAATTCGAATTTTAGTGATTGTAGTTTCGACTTAGGTTAGGGCTCACCTACTTATACTGTAAAAGTTTAAGGAAGAAAAAAGTACTATTATACGACATAAATCATAAAATTATTCTAACCTCTATTATGAAGTAGGGATCGAACCAGTAATGGACAAGGTCCAATGATGGACACTTGACTCTTATTTTACAGACAATAAAGGTTATTGTCTGTAAAATAAGAGTTTCATTTGTTTTGCAACAATCAATTTATAACCTTATGATCTTTGAATTAAGAGTAAAGTGTCCATTATTGGTGCCTGTCAGCTTAAAGTGTCCAACACTGGTGCGATCACCCTAAAACTAAGAAAATTCAACATACTAAAATAAATGAATAATAATAGATTATAAGTGTGAAATAAGAATACTGAGCATATAATAAGATTTATCCAATTTGTCGGTTGTTTAAATTTCAGCGTTACTTGTTTGATCGATTATGAGCGGAAATCTATAACGGTAATTGAGAAAGATATTGCAATTGAAAAGTTGACATTTTGGTAAAGTACCGTAAAACAGGGTTTCGTTCATCTTCTTTCATCCATTCCAAATGACCAAACCCTTGACCTTTTTTTTAGGTTGTGTCCCTATTAACCCCGTTTACGGTATATCATAAAATAGGTTAGTTCAATCTGTAATGTACCTCTAGTTACGAGAATATTCTTACAAGATCTGTGACCGTTACAAGTATCATCGCCGTGCTTGATTTTCAACCCCCAAAAAAAGGGATGTTACAAGTTAAACATTTAAGGTTCCGCAGTCAATAAGGAACCCTAATAGTTTCGCCATGTCTGTCTATTAAGCAACTGGTAAGGGGTAAACACAACTCTAGCGAATATGACACTTTTTGATTTCGATATTTCTTAAACGGTCCCCGTATGCTTACGTATACATATTTCTTTTTAAAGAGCTATCAATGGTACATCACTCGATGATATAACGAACAAAAAATGCCTTTAAAAAATATATATTTTATTTTACAACTCTGTCAACGTGATTAAAATGTACAACTATCCCAAATTATACCTTTTTAGTACAGTCGAAGACACTGTTAACTGTACATTTACAAACGAACATAAACCTTATCGCAACGTATTAAAGTCTAGGGGTGGTCTCTGAGTTAAAATGTGGACAGACCGACAGACGGACATAGTGAAACTTGTCCACCACCGTCTCCCCGTTTTTTTATTGGTTCCGTAGTCAACAAGGAGCTCATATAACTATATGAGTTCCTTGTTAGTAAAAAAATATCGCATTTAAGTTTAATAATAATGTGATCTTAAGTGACATTATTGTAATTGGTTCCCCGCGATACAGGCCAAGCCAAGTGCGGGGACTTGTGTGTTAAATAAAGAAGTTTATTATTATTATTATATAAGACTAAATGTGTTTTAAATAAAAATAAAAACAAATTATTTTTGCTTACGGATATTAAGAAAGCAAACGCGATGATACACAGGAGACACAGAAGCTTCATTTCCACCAGTTTAGTAGCGTAACTGAAGAAGGTATTAAATCTTTTTTTTTGCTATCGACGGACAAACAGATGGGTATTGGGTAGCCTGATGGGAAGTGGTCACCGTCGGCCATGGATATTTGCAACGCCGGATGCGTCACCAATGCGAGTAAAATTTATAATACCCTTTAATTACACGGTAGTGTACGCCGAAGTCAAATATATTGGTACTCTCATACGCCAAAAGGCAGTATCTCAAATTCAATAGACAGTGCAGATTCAATTCTCTCCCGTTAGTAATAAGGTTGCATTTACCACATAAGTTTTGTCTGAGATACTGCCGTTTGTCACAGCAGGGCAGAATGTGATTGGGTATCTGTATGAAATAAACACTTGCCTGTATATTATTTGCCCCAAATAAAGAATTGTTGCGCAGAAAGTTATTTATGGAACAATAATGTATTAACCGGCTTTTTACAATATCTCATTGAGAATCGATTTTTTCGGGACGTTAACATTTTAAAAATGATAAATTAACATTCAAAATATTTGCAAAATTTGCTACTTAAATATATATTTATCAAATTATCATTTATATTTGTGGAATGTTATGTTTGTGAAATGAATCATTTGTGAATCGTTATTTGTTTAATGCTCATTTTTGAAATGATTATAAATCTCAGAAATTGAAATCAAATCAAATCGAATTCATTTATTTCAAGCACATTTAGATATATTCTGTATTGTTATTACATTTATTGCGGTAATGAAAAGGGCGTGAGCACAGCTTAGCTGAATTTGAGCTCACCCGTGGTCAGCCATGGAGAGATCACATTAAATGTTTACGTAAAACTAAGCTAAAAATAAACAAATTGCTTTTGGTTACCCATACACAATAATTAAAATTTGATCTCGAACTCTTCGCCCTATGCAATGGCGGAGAAATATCATTCCAACACATCTTACTAAACAGACTGTGTATCGGAACGACCCGCTAAAAGTAGCAGTAAATATGTATGTTTGTATGCAACCTCTTTATTGCACAAAAAGCAAACAAATACTAGTAACTTCGTACATAAACTTAAGATTCAAATGTACAACGACGAACTTATCCCTTTAGGGGATCTCTTCCAGTTACCCTCACCATAACTGAGGATGGAAGGATGAGGATAGGCAAGATTACAAAGATTTGCACAAGTAAATAGTAATATATCTCTATATATATCTGTGTAAATTGTTTTAACTCGACACCTTATCCCTTCTAAGGTTGTCTGGAAGAGATCGCTAATCAGCGATAAGACCGTCTCTTGTTTACCTGGGTCTTCTAAATTGTGCAAATTCTGTGTAATGTTTTTGTTTGGTGGACAATAAAGTGTTTTGTATTGTATTGAATTGTGTATACCCATAAACTGTATATGGAAAAAAACAAAGCACAAATACAATTCTATATACATATCCCATTCTCTGTTAAATAAGTTAGCTTAATATTATCAATTTACAGAATGAAATGAGAAAACTACTTATCATTATGTTTCAAGAAATTATTCGTTTTGTTGTAATGCAATTTCCCGGTATATCATTTGGTCATTATTCTGATCGATTCAATTCGTGTTATGCAAAATGTAAGTAAATACATTTTTTTATGTACCTAATAATGGACTCGTTTTTATTTTGTAAAATTGGATAGTACTCGAGGGAATAGCGACAAACGAGACACAGGCAAAAGCCACAATGTAAATTATCAAATGTATTTTATATCGTTTAAGGGTCAAAGTAAAGTTTCCGACGACCGACTCTTTCTAAGAGTTCCTTTAAATGTCCTGCGAACCCAAAATAATTATTTTAAAACCGTATCGTAACACTGTAACAGCCGTACTTACATGTGAAATACAGCCAAGGGCGCATTGGTATCGGGCACGATAATCTCTTGAATAATAATTCATTTCGGGCCATTTTCCCATAAATTTGCATATCGATAACGCTGACGGAATAAATTTCTGCTGGATTTAAACTAATTTTATTTAATCAGACGTAATTCTTTGTATCATTATAATAAAACCACTCTATATTAGTGGTAGAACCTTGTCCCATCTGGATCGCTACCACCATCATTTTCATCCGCCAAGATTCGGTACGGCGATAAGAAAATCTGTGAAATTACTTAGCATAATTACAGGCTTTCAATACATACATAACGTCACGCCTTTATTCCCAGAGTGGGGTAGGCAGGCAGAGCAACAGAATACCAACAACTCTAAACTTGTTGATAATTCTGTAACCACATTTTGCATTCAGGCTAAGGTGTTTACTAGTGTATTAGTGACAGGTTGCAAGCCCTTCGCCTAACAGTACTACAAGCTTTTATTCCCTTAGTCGCCTCTCACCTCACGACATCCACGGGAAGACATGGAGTGGCACTATTCTAACCCGGCAACCATAGGTACTTAATTATTATTTTTTAGAATTTGGACTAAAAGAAAATGTTCTCTGCAAATGTTGATATCTGCAATCCTAAGACTTCAAATGCCCTGAGGACTAAGATGGAATAACTCTATGCTAGTAATTTCACCGGTTGTCCTATCCCTACACAGGAACACAACAATGCGAATACTGCTGCTGCTGGGTTAGTGGAAAAGATGGTGGTAAGATCCTGCACAAGGTCCTGCTACAACTAAATGATAAGGATTGATTGATTAAATTGATTATGATTGCTAGATAAGTTCAAAACGCTATAATATATTAGTATATTATATTGCTTATTGGCTGAACCAACAAATTTTATGGTAACTGTAATGAAGACACGTTGGCCTAGTTAACTGCCTGCGAAGCCAATGGTCCAGGGTTCAAATCCCGGTAGGGGCAGATACTTGTGTGATGAGCGTGAATATTTTGTTCCTGAGTCTTGGATGTTTTCTATGTATTTAAGTATATATTTCTCTGCATAAGTATGTTTATCGTTGACTAGTACCCATATTACAAGCCTAATACTTAGTTTGGGACTAGGTCAATTTGAGTGAGATTGTCCCCTGATATTTATTTAATTAATTAACTAGTTGGTTCCTTAACTAATTTCTCAATAAAAAACCATCTTTAAAAATACAACACATAATTTATTTTAAAATGATAGGTAATAGGTCAGTCCAACCAAATTCGACTTTTGGTTAAAAATATAGTGGGACGCCGACTTCAGTTGGATTGACCTAGGTATAACTTTTCATTTTAAAAGAAGTTAGTTCTTGCTTTTAAGACGGTTTTCAGTTTATTAAAACATTTATTTTATTTCATATGTGCACGGCTAGCAAATGACGAGAGATACTCTAAACGTCATTGTCTAAAAAGACAGGTAGTCTATCTCGCGGGCGACGTAACTCGCGCGGCGTCATGTGCTAGCCGTGCTGAGATCATAATAACACTGTTATGTCGCCCACGTATAATAATATGCATTCCTATAATATTTGAGGAGTTCCCTCGATTTCTCTAAGATCCCATCGTCAGATCTTGACGTGCTGGAAATGGGACCAACTAGAAAAATACCCAATCAAACCAAAAAAAGCTTTTTAAATCGGTCTAGCTGTCTTTGTGTAACCGAGGATCATACGTAAAAAAAACCAGCCGAACTGAGAACATCCTCCTAATTTTGAAATCGGTTAAAAATACCATACTAATACTTATTACTTAACGTTATAACTACAAAGTCTCTGTTTGTTTCGCTTTCACAGCTAATCCACTGGACCGATCTTGATTAATTTTGATATGGAAATACCTTGAACTCTGAAAAAGGACATAGGATATTTTTTAATGCGATTAACGACCTTTATGCAGATGGAGTCGCGGGTAACAGCTAAGAAAAATATAAATGTATAGTTATTTTGATACGTTATCCTCGGTGACTTAATTTGACCTAATTACTGTGTTTTGGTGAATTATTGCACACCTGTCAGGCTAGTCCAGAACATCCATGTAATTTATATCTTACAAAACGTAAGCCATGTATATTGTTGGTGTGTCTAATTAAATAAATAAGCACTAAACTGTGAGAGAGCTAAGAACCATATCTTACTTATCTATATCGAATCAAATATTACCTATACCAACGCCATGAACAAAGAATTCGCCCATATACTTCATCACCATTTCATTTATTGACGAACATTTGTCGCACGTTGGCCGATTTATCGTCCTCACACCGACCAGTGAAACACGAACTTCGTACTCACGTATCATGTCACCAATTCCCTTTTATTTCCTTATGAGGTAACGCACGAGGAAGTTCAAGTAACGTTGGTGTCGTGATATTAGGAGGCTTAAAGTGGCATCGGAGCTGGAGCTTCATATGAAATTATATCGTGCCCTTTTGTTCCGTAATTGTTGTCATTTCTCATGCGAGATAGGACGTAACGTATAAAGTGACCAGCCCGGGTATCGTTTATCTCCCACTTACCGTCCGCCCCTGTAATGGTACAGGAATCCTGTGACGTGTGGCCACGATCGTTCTTATAGTTTTTTTTTGAGCAATAAAAGAGACTTTTGACCGTTTTATTTTATCACAATCGAGTACGAGAATCCTTAATTTTTATATGATACTAATGTACGATACGTACGATTTTATACGATACTAATGTCAAGTTTTTGGTAAATAAAACTAACCTTACTCACCTCCTGTTTTCAAAACAACTAGCTGGAAGTTTGGGAGCACGTTTTTTTTTCCTTTTTTGTTACCGTTATAATTTTGGTAACATAATATGTATGAAGTTTCCAATGTCTCCTTTCAAAAGCAATTCCTAATTGGGGGAGGTAAATCGTCCCAACACTTTGTGGCCTGGAACCGAAAACTGCCACGGAAGGCGGCGGTTGTGTGTCGCGGGACACAGAGCGGTTTGGCTACTGCCCTTAAACGGTCTGCCCGGTGCTGTTGTTGCCACGTCAATCACGCCACGGCAGATCACACACACATAGCACAAGCACTAAAATGATACAGTAATAAGTTTTTTAGGGTTCTGTACCTCAAAAGGAAAACAGGAACCTTTGTAGGATTACTTGTTGTCTGTCTGTACGTCTCAGGAACGCGTGATGGTATCAAATTGAAATAAATATCAAAAACTCAAATTTTCAATCCCTTGAAACTGTCAGGAAAAACCTTACCTCTAAACCAACGCAATCAAAAGAAACGGCCGTGTATGTTTGTATGCCGCATATTTTGACACGCGAAAGGGAAAACATTTATTGGGTACTTTCCATTGACCTAGAATCATGAAATTTGGCAAGAAGTAACTGTTGAGGCAAAAATAAAGGGAACATTTTTGTAACTTCTATTACAGAAAAGGAATCAAAAATAGAGAGATCTTAACCTTGTGAGACCCAGTGTTCTATAGGAAGTACAGAATCAAGGTGATTTAATTTTTAACTTTATTTTTTGAGTATAAAGTTCATTTTTATTTGCTGGTAGATTTAAATTCGCTGTATGTGATGTGACGAGGTAAAATCGGATGGACAAACTATTTACATACCTAAAAAAATCATACTATTCACGAGTCCGACTCGCACTTGCCCGGTTTATTTTTATTTTTAGTACCCACTTTAGTTAAATAACCACTCTACTTGCTTAAAAAAAGGTATCTGTTATTTATTGATGCGTGCAATTCATGTAAAGTAGTGTTACTCGTGGAACTTATTATCTTAGGCCATGTCTACACATAAACTTACTCTTTAAAGATATTATTATATGACATGTGTTTTAATGATTAGACGATTTTTAGTACCTATGTATAAACAGTTTGACGACACGGTGGCCTAATTGGGTGTGACCCTACCTCCGAAGCCAGCGGTCCTGGGTTCAAATCCCGGTAAGGGCAGATATTTGTGTGATAAGCGCGACTATTTGTTCCTGAGTCTTGGATGTTTTCTATGTATTTAAGTATTTATTTCTCTATATAAGTATTTTTATCGTTGTCTAGTACCCACAGTACAAGCCTAAGCTTAGTTTGGGACTAGGTCAATTTGTGTAAGATTGTCCCCTGATATTTATGTATTTAAGTTAAGCCCCTGGTATCTCAGGAACCAATCAAGTCTACTTAGACTTGATATTTTTCTTTTAAGGTCGTTAAAAATTAAGTGCTTACATTTAAGATATTTTTAGATTTTTATTACTACTAGTTTTATACTGACATAAGTAGCAAATACTTTTCGATATCAATATCTCTTAAAGGTCCGCTAAATCTTAGTTGATAATCTATATATATAAAAATTAATCCCTATTGCCCTACGCATGAACGGCTGGACCGCTTTCGCTAATTCTTTTTTTGTTGTGTTCGTTATCGTCAGAAGGTTCCTATGAATGAAAACAATGTAAAATCGCTGATGGGTAGCTAGTAACATATACATAGAGCTATCCAATAATATCACACTCAACGTCAAAATGTAAAAACATACCTTTGCTTTACTAACTTGTATAGACGGTACGCGTATTTTTTGTGGAAAATCATACGTAAAATAAAATAGGTTTACATTTTATACGTTTACTAATCAGTCTGTATACATCACTAATTTAGTTAAAGTTTATAATATATACACCTTGTGGCGACCTAGCGACATCTAGTGACAACTTGTAACAAACAACTCGCCAGCGCCACCAGCGGCAGACAGCGCAACTAAATCTGACAGTGCGCTACATCGCGCTAACGAAGTTTCTTCAGTCGGTTGACTTATATACAACTTCCAACTTCATCCAAATGGACTTCGGTCCCCAGGCACAACAATCGCCTGGAGAGAGATCTCTCTATTGTCCTCTCTCTACTACAACCTCAAAAATACACCGCAATAAAAAAAAAAGAGGGAAATTTGTATTAAACACAATTCATTTACTTAAAAAACACTTTGTAGAGCTATTCTGTCTGGGTCTAATATTCCATTCAACATTTATTCTCGAATGGTGAATAATCAGCCTAAGAAGGTACAACCAGTAATGTTATCTTTACTCAAGTAAAAATACATACTGAATAAAAACAAACTCAAACGCACCTTTGCCTCTGTGCAAAACATACTAATATTGGGTTTCGACAAATACCCGCGTATTTATTTGTGAAACAAGATGGTTCAGTCCCTATCGTTCCTCTTTGTGTTTATTGTATGCGTTGCCCTAGAGGTATGTTTGTTTTTTATTATTTTCGCCCACACTTATTTAAGAAAAAAATATTGTTCGTGCGTCATCATTAAGATATTGATAAAGCATGTCTCATTTGCACTAAAAATACACGTCGTTTATGTTTTTGTTGAAAAACCTTCTTTTAAGATTTTTTTGTTACTTTTTATGAAATGAAATGAAATGAAATATGTTTTTCTCTTCTCGCTCTCTAAAAAAACTCGTAATAGCCATGTAAAGGCGAACTAAAGTGATGCATGTAGTCCCCAGGGACTAAAGTCACATGTTACTCCCTAGGAACTAAAGTCACATTTTACTCCCTAGGGACTAAAGTTATTTTTCTTTTAAACTTCCCTATAAGTAAAAGCCTTGAAAAACCACAAACAGCCAGATATATGTTGCCATTCGATGATGTGGCCCTTGTCGTCGGAGTGCTAGGTGGAGGCGGTGGAGGGCAGGCTGGGGCTGGTCATACGTACAACCTCCACCCCCTATTTGTTATGTTCTAATCCCAAAAACAACCTTGTCTCTTTCTGCATTACAGTGAAGCGTTGACAGTAGCGAATGATATCAAATGATAGCGCCATTAAGTTGTAACTTTTTTCGTGATTATGTTTGTGTGTTGTTTAGTGGTGGTAGGACCCTGTGCAGAGTCCGTCCGGTTTGCTACCACCATCTTATCCACTAACCACCCGCCAAGCAACAGTGCTCGCATTATTGTGTTCCGGTATAGGGATAAGTCAACCGGTGAAATTACTAGCATAGAGGCTCAACCAAGGGGAACAGGGCGGAATGACCGGAGACTGATCGACCGCCCGCCTGTTCCGGCCGGGCCCACCCATCATCATCATCAGCATAGAGGCATTCCATCTTAGTCCTCAGGGTTGGCAACGCATTTGAGGTCTTAGGATTATAGTCTTGAGAATTCAAAGGTCTATGGGGCTCAGATTCCACTTACCATCAGGTGGCCTGAGTGCTCGTGTGCCTATATTTTGCCCCTCTTCAAGGTAGTCGATGAAAAGTATTCCATGCGCATCCCGAAATATAGACGCCATAACCTTACCGGCCAATTTCTGAGTCTTTGGCCGCTTCGGGCGGCTTTCACCAGCCGCCCTCCACTCCGCTGACTGCCGATTTGATTCCGGAGTGAAATGGTGTATCCATGTTTTATCCATCGTCACAAACCGACGTAAAAAAACATTTTCATCAGCGCCAAACATCGTTACAAGCAAACGCGGCACCCACTTGAAAAAAAGGTTTTTCATGGCCAAATATTTATGTAAAATTGTAAAACACTAACAGCTGAAATCTTCACTATCTCGGCTATCTCGCGCACTTTTACCTTCCGATCTTCCATTACGATTTTCAGGACTTGGTTAAAATCTTGTTGAGTCACTGCTTCATTTGGATGACCTGAGCGTTCCCCATCATTTGTGTCCATGCGACCGCGTTTGAAGTCGACATACCACCGAAATTAAATTCTTTGTCTTTTAAATTGTGCTATGTATTTCTCTGTAATGTTTTTTGTTTGGTGGGCAATAAAGTGTTTTGTATTGTATTGTAGTGTATTTAAATTCACATTGCATATCAATTTCTACTCTACAATACTTTGTGCATTCTAGGCAGCATGAGTCTGTCTGGAATAGTCTGGATATCGATTGTTTAAATTAGCTACCTCACTTTTTTTGAAATGTTTCTATGAACTAATGATTTTGGCAACATGCTCGGCTTTGTCATGCTGCGACAAGGTTCTAAAGTGGTTAAAACATTTAAATCGTGGACTGTACCCAGTTATAAAATTCCCAGCGAGCTACTGAAAATAATTAAGTTTGTACTTAAACTTAATAAAATTTTAACGTAACCAAATTGTATTTCAGATGGTGTTCGCCTTTCCTAAGCCACAAATATTTATTGCCGATGGTTGTAAGTAGAATTTCTACTAGCTACCAATGTTACAATTACCTGCTTGCAATGAATAAAACTTTATTAATGCACTTTCATTTATCCATTTACGAAGAAAACTGACAATTACTACTATTCTAGCATAGAGGCATTCCATCGTAGTCCTCAGGGTTGGCAACGCATTTGAGGTCTTAGGATTGTCTTGAGAATTCAAATGTCTATGGGTCTCAGATTCCACAAAAAAATAACTAGTTAAAATGAAGTAGGTAATAGTAGATTGTTAACTAAGGGATGAAAGTGATCAATTGTATCCCAAGATATTTAGCGAACACGAGCGCGAGCGATTGCGTCTATAGCTTGAGGGTACAATTTATTCTTTCACCTGAGTTAAACACTCTTTTTTTCACTTCAACTAAGAGAAATGTAAACAAAAATCTTGTTTGATATCGTCACGTTCATTATTGTCTTAAAAATGTGAGTGTTTTAAACAATATCAAAACGACTTCGAATAAAAAGTTCTATTTATTTCGCAATGATTGTACAAGACTAGCCTAGAATAAGCACATTTTTTTTACCATTTCTTTTTTCAAAATCACTTTCCGCCCTAGGGATGGAAATGGCATTTTCAGCCTGCAGATGAGATATGGAAATCCTTACTTTCCAAACAAGAGCGACGAAAATTGTATGTTTTTACTACAAAAATATGAAATGAATTGAACACTGACAACAAGATAATTCAATAAAAACTACCTACCTACTCGGTTAAATCATAAATGTCAGTTTTTTTTAAAAAGAGTAAATTTAGCTGTTACAAGTATAATATCCACTGTAGAACTACATAAGAGAATATTTAACCTTAATTATTTTTCAATTTTGAACCAAATAAAAATCAACTTTATTCGCATAAGAATATAGTTTAAACTAATACTAAGGTTATAGGGACCCAGAGACTTTATCATAATTTTGGCCTCTTAAGAAACTAAATAGTACCTAGTGCTGTTCTGCCGTAATACCAAAGAAGGCGGCTAACTGCAAAGTAAAGCATTTTAAATGTTATTTGGTTACCGATAGAGTCTAGAATGCTTCGACTACTACATTGCATTTAACCACCTTCGTAGCTATTAAGGTTGTTGAAACATACTAAAACAAAGCATAATGTTTCATTACAGATGACAAGGATGACATCGATACAGGCGCAAGATAATAACCAATAATAGTTAAAAATCGATGCCTCAACAGATTCATAAAAAAAATTGTAATGTACATGTACTTTAAATGTTATAAAATAAATGTGAAAACGTAAGCAAATTATTCTTTAAAAAAAGGTAAAGCCACTTCCTTCCTTTTTGTTCGCGAGATTTCCGGCATGATGGATAGCAGCTTTGTTTTTACAAATTGAGATGTCTCGCCGAGGGTTTCCTCTTGTGATAATTTATTTTAGCTCTCTCATAACATTAACAACAATATTTCATTCCAGAAAATTGATATTTTTACTTAAGAGCGGCGTAAAAGAGATGAAGCCGTTTTTTTCCAAACAAATCATTTTTTTTGGACTATTATAGGGAAACAATGAAATTGTCTGCTCTTATTTTTAATCTATATTCGGTCTAATTTGCACCCACATATGGCGACATCGACGACATGGAGGCAGAAATAATAAATAAATTTTCATTATTAATTTTTTATTATTCCTAATAAACACGAAAAACCCAACAATTTCAAAACCTCAAGGAAAAAACATTATTTTTTTTCCGGAATTTTCAATGCTTAACACGATAGTATACTTTATCCCCGTGGAATAACCATAGGGTAGCTTATGCCATGCTTTGTTACATTCTGTTACACATATGAATGACCGAATACGTCTTAAAATATTTATAAACATAAAACGTCTAATTGACCTAGTCCCAAACAAAGATCTACGTATGTATAAATCGCTCGTACTAGTATTAATGATATAATACCGGGAATCGAACCCGGGACCGCTAGCTTCGTAGGCAGGGTCACTATTACAGTAGTACCATAAATATAAGTTCCAACGATGTAAATACCTGCGTAGGAAGCCTTTTTTTAGAAGGCGCGAAAACGTTTTGGCCAATTATAAGGCAAGTACGTTTGCGCGGGTAAAACTTCGACGGCTATTGGTCAAATATTCGGCAGCCATTGTATTTTATTTAGCGTCGCGTCAGTTGTCATTTGTACACAAGCTGAGACGCACGAGCGCTAAGCGCTAATCGCTAATCGCTAATCGCCATGAGCGAGAAAGCACGAGTTTAACTGTCATCTAATATTCTACCTTACGCGTAACACGACAAAGGTTTGTATTGAATTAATGTTTACGTTCGTTTATCTTCGGCATTAGTGAGAACCTTTCTGCGTGGACGAAGATTGCCGGCGTAACTTATATTTGTGGTCTTACTGTAACTAGGCGAAACACGTTGTCAACGTATAAGTACTACTTTTTGAATCTTCCCATACATGCATACATACCATCACGCCTTCATTCCCAGAATGGGGTAAATAGAGTTGCAGAATACCAACAACTCTAAACTTGTTGATAATTCTGTAACCGAATTTTGCACAATCAGTGTAAGATGTTTACCAGTGTATCAGTGACAGGTTGCAAGCCCATCGCCTAACACAACTACAAGCCGTTAATCCCTTAGTGGCCTCTCACGACATCCACAAGAAGACATGGAGTGGCACTATTCTAACCCGGCAACTACACGGGTTATGAATCTTCCCAGTTACAGGAAAATTACAGAAGCAGAATTTGACAAATTGGCAATAAAATATCAACTTGAACAATGGCGCTTCGCAAGACATATTCTGAAAAACTTAACGAGCCATACACAGTTGTTAAAATGCATCGAAACGGCATTACGGACGCCGTTTTCTTCTCTGCATTGGTAGTAATTACCGAAGCGATTTACCTGAGCCGTAATGTGATAAAGTTAATCAGTAAATTATTTAAATTTGAATTTGCTCACCCGCTTTCTTATATTCTTTGGTTTATTGACTTACCTACCACTAAAACTTGTAAACATTTGCATGTAACTCATTTGGCCCTACAGGGGTTAGGGGGGTTTGTGGGGGTTATTATGACCTAGGTTTGCAGTTCATTTTACGCTGAGCGTAAAGGACAGAGCTATGGCAGTTAAGCTTTGTCTTTTTCTCTGAGCGTAAACAGAACTGCATAGTTATGTCATAATAACCCCCCAGGTTCTGTGAAATGGATATTTTCTTTAGGAAATAAATTACTTTATGAGCTATCGCAATTTGAAAGTCAGGAACCATCTTAAATTCTATTCTATTACATGGATCAACATAAACCCTGTAAGGGCACTGCAATTACTCAGCTTAATTAAATTGCCTAATTAACTTATTATAATATGTTTTAAGTTTAATACTAACTTTCTTATATTGTCAAGTTACAAATACATACCTACATAGCTACAAATATATATATAATATGTATTATTATTTATTATTCTTATTCAATGTCAAAGTACTCTTGTAAATTATATAAGCATTTGGAAATTAGAAAATTTTTCAGCTTAATATTAAATAATGATTCTTTCACAATATTTTTAATTGTTAGAGGTAACTTATTATATATTCTCACAGCCATATGTTGTGTTCCAGAACTAACTATTTTAAGTTTAGTGAAAGAACTAACTAATTTATTGCGTTTTCTAAGGTTGATTCCGCTATTGCTACAATGAATATCTCTATCCTTTGCAAATTGGGCTTTATTTGTTCTCACAAGTCTACAGATTTCATAGATGTATATGGATGTCAACGTCAATATATTTAAGGAAGTAAAATGTGGTCTACACGTATCCGTTGAAGAAATATTTACTAAAATCCTAATACATTTCTTCTGGAGAGTGAACAACCTTCCGGCGTGCACGCTATTGCCCCATACGATTACGCCGTAGCTGAGCCACGCGTGTGCATACGCATAATAAGCTGTTTTTGCAGTTTTTAGATCAGTACATCTTTTTAATTCATATAGACCATATGTGAATCTAGACATTTTGTTTGCAATTTTATCTACATGCGCTTTCCAATTCAATTCTGAGTCAATTTCTATTCCTAACAAGCTACACGATGTAACTGATTCTATTGCATTGCCATTATGTATTATGTTGGTTTTTATGGGCGGTTTTTGACGAGGTTTGATTTGGATTAATTTTGTTTTTGAGAGGTTTATTTTCAAATTGTGATCATTTAGCCAGTTAGTTATTTGTATAAGGGTAGATTTCACTTGTTCTTTCAATTCATATGTATTGCTACAATCAAATACTACAGTTATGTCATCTGCATAGAGGATACTATTTTTATTGATTATTTTCGGCAAGTCATTTATATAAATTACAAACAGTAAGCAACCTAATACGCTACCTTGAGGGATTGAGCCTTTTGGTGTTTGTTCACGGGATCTAATTGTCGTAAGGCTATTTTTGTTTGTATCGTGATACTCTATGTCTACAAATTGTTGACGGTTCTCCAGGTAAGATTTAAACCATTTATTAGTGACACCATGTAACTTCATCGTGTTTTAAAGTTATATTTATATTTGTGTACCTGAGTTATAGTATTAATACTTCATTTTTAAATTAAAAGAAAAAGTGGCGAGACGACGTCCTTTCCAAGTAGGTAACCCTTTAAATATCTTACGAAAGTTTTAGAACTCAGTATTAATAATACGAAGAAAGGGAACCAACATTACCATTAAATAAACTTCCGTCATTACGAACACAGTTCTCTCGTATTGTTATTCTTGCAACTCAAATTTCATCGTACACGAGCATCCGCCATTATGTTACTTTTACTAGAAAATTCCAACGCGCACAAAAGGCAAAAAGCGGAAAAAGGGGAAAAATGATATTCCGATTGCCGGTCTCACATTTCTCGCTTAACGATACATCTCTGCATAACAAAAAACAAATAAAAACAAGAACGTTTTTATCGTGTCAGGTGTCATGAAAAACACGATGCGCTTTAGGTTGCTCGTTGGATTTTGTGCGGCGTTGGACTCGTGAATGTGGCTTGGTATTTATTGTGTAGCTTAGACAAATAGATGGTGCCGTTTCGTTTCGAGCCCTTTTCAGCTTGCTTGAGGAATGAGTAGAAAATTATTTTGTCCGAAATTCTCTCCTACTACCGATTTGTAGTCCGATTCATCACTCTTCCGAATTTTAATTTGTACTAATACATAAGTTGCGTTTCAAAAATATGACCAATGAGTAAGATTTTTTAAATTCATAATGGCATTCATGGCGATCTTTAAACACAATACTAATTGCAATAAAATTGTTATATTCCAATTTTTTTTTTTTTGCTCGTTGTTATCAAGGTCATATTCAGGGGGATTATGACATAGATATGCAGTTCAGTTTACGCTGAGAGAAAAGGACAGAGCTATAGTTATATCTTTTATGCTCGCCGTAAAATTAACTGCAAAGCCATGTAATAGCCATGATATAAAAACGTCTAACATCTAACATCAAAAGCCTAACCTAACCAATCCAAGTAGCTTCTGCTAGAACAATCTTACTCGCTCGCTGCGACTGGACCATAGTAATCTGAAACGAAACTTCAATCCAGTCAGCGAGAAATGTCTTTCGATGAAATGAAAATTCTGCGTAATTGATACGTTTGCTGAAAGGTGTTCCGATGGAATAGAAGGTACCCGTTTACGCATCAAACGAGTCGCCAGCGGCACCATTCTTTGACTTTGATAGAAGAAAATCTTCACTTTGGACATTAAACTAACGAGCGGTAATGTAACAATAATACTGGATGATTTTGAGGTCATGATCCGGAATAGCCAAAAGTGAATAAGATGGTCATACTGAACAACCTTTCCGATGGGACCAACCACGAAATCGCCAAAAAAAAAACAGCTGTTCCATACATTAACTCTCAATTAATTCAAGGTTAATGTATGGAGCAGCTGTTTTTTATTTCGTGGTTGGTCCCATCGGAAAAGTGGTTCAGTATGACCATCTTATTCACTTTTGGCCATTCCGGATCATGACCCTCAAAATCACCCAGTATAAGTTAGCATAATTGCATTATAACTATATTTTGTATTGTTATCGTTTTAATTTCTTGCATTGTTATGAAGAGCTATCGATAAATTTAAATGAAATGTACCGTTATAATATCGTTGTTTTTCGTAAAGTTATAAACATCTCTGATCAGCTATTAACTCTTGTACTTCGCGGAGGGAGTACTGGCTGGTTATTATGACATAGCAATCCAATTCATTTTACGGCGAGCGTAAGAGACAGAGCTATATAACTGCCATAGCTCTGTCCTTTGCGTTAAAGTCTGTATTTGTTCAATTGTTTTCATCTTGCATTCCTTTATTCCTCCCGTCTTACGCAGCTCGTTTGGCGACGTTCATCTCAAAGTGTAATTCTTATCAGTTTCTTTCCCTGACTTCCTAGTCCTTTAAGATAAAACTGAGTATACAGAGCTGTCTAATTAAAGTTCACTGTCTATTTAATTCCTTCTTTCAGTGTTATTGTCGACGTCGTGAACACTAAGAACGTTAGTAAAAAGTTAAGACTGCTTTCTTATGTACAGTCGACTACAAAGAGATGTGTAATTTTTTTTCACCATTCGGTTTCAACCTTGTTTCGGCCGAAAACCGAAACTACGTTCGGAAGATTTCGCGCTGCGATCGGGTATGTTCGGTTCACGGTGCTGCTGCAAGCATAGAATAAGAACTAAAAGCATAGAAGGATCCTTAAAACTAAAGCGTCAAATCTATACCTGTCTTGAAAATTTCAATATGAATGTTCAATAAGTTAAAAAAGGAACGAGTTCTCGCTAAAACTAGCCGTACACTCCAAGGTGTCGTCAACTCATGTAAACTGGTCTCCAACGACACCAACAGGACACCATGGTCATAGATTACGCAACAGTGTATGACCATGACATTTTAGCTTGTTGAACTGTCTCTTTTTGGTACACTGAATCCCAATAAGACTATGCATATCATGTATCCTGCCTTTTATTTTATCGCTCCTTCCCTTAGTTCTTATTCTGAACTATGGCGGCGAGCGACAAAGCGTCATTTTGTCGCGTCCGCGCTCACAATCGCGAATGAAGTTGCGTCAATTGCATGATTTGGTTTTGTTTTTTATTAATATTAACTTTATCTGTTTACCTATGTTCCGGTAACCTTCAGGGAGGGAAGATGGCTGATTAAAAAAATATCCGGCTTTTGATTTTGATTTATTCTGTTTACTGTTTTACTCTATTGACTTGACATTGGCGAAATCACTGCGGAATATCGCGGTGGACTGCCATTAATATAAAAAAAGAAGAAGAAGACTTTATCAATTTTTCTCGTGAAAACAGTTACCTTATATAAAAGTGTTGCTTTCGGTTTCAGCCGAAACTACTAAACAAACATACTTATAAAGAAATACACAAACTTAGTCGGTTATAACAAGTTCGCCACACCAGCTTCCTTTAAGACTGGAGGTTGACACGTTCTGTGCGTTGAAAATTTCGCTAGGTCGTCAATTTGGTTCGCGAATATATGAACAAGTCAACTAAAACCAAAACTTTAAAATCCGACTGCGAGTTTCATATTGTCGTCTATGTAAGTAAATTCATGAGAATATTTTTAAGCCTTAAATTGGCAATAATTAAAAAAGTCGTGAATTCAAACCCTATTTGATTTTGAACAATTATAAAAAAATATCAATTAAAAATATACAAAAAGTGATCATTACGGTATCTCAAGTATATTGGACACTATCAAATTAAGGGTATATTGCCTTTATAGTTTCATGCCGTCTGTCCGCGGTTTAACTCAGAGACTAATAAAACAACAAAGCTGTAATTTGGCATAGTTACCTTACGCCGATAAAGTTGTAAAACAAATCTAGAATAAAAAATATGGACATGTACAGGAAAGGTAAAATATTATATTTTAGTTTATGACAACGAGTAAGGTAGTGTTGGCTAAAATTCATTTAAGACGGATTCGGCTTAAGGGCGAATGAGAGAGAAATAAGAAACCGAAGGACGTTAGATATGTGGCAAACGATTTTTTAAGAAAGCACCTACCTGATTTTGTCCAACTTTTTAGGTTCAAATATAGCTATGAACCATAAATAAATGTAATCTTTTACGTCTCTGAAAAAAGACGATTCCTACTTGGTTTTTCGTCGTTTCCAGATATTGTACAGAAAGTACTAAGCGCAGGTGTAGGAAACACAATTTAGATAAGACCTCGTGAAACTATTTCCTCGGGGATAGATTTAGACACGCAGATAGGTGACGCTTTTAAACAGGACCTTTTTGCTTAAGTATCTGATTGGATCCACTTCAGTTCGCAAACTAGAAAGAGCTACACTTTCAGCATTTCATAATAAAACGAAACCGTAAGGATTAATCAGGTTAGCAGATAATTTTATGTCGGGCTCTCGTACCGAGGGTTTTGTCTTCAATAATACAGCGCGTTAACCCATACATGCACACACACAAACACTTACGTCTTTCTTTCCACTGTTCAAACTGCCAAGGTTTTACCTTTTGAATTTTAAGTAAGTAGTTTATAAAATTATATTTGGAAGAGCCAATAGCGGACATGAATCTTTATATCTTTTTAACCTACATACATACATACATCACGCCTTCATTCCCAGAGAGAGGTGGGCAGAGCTACAGAAATACCAACAACTCTAAAAAGACGTGTATATAATCAGGCCAAGAAGTTTACTAGTGTATTAGTGTCAGGTTGCAAGCCCATCGCCTAACAGTACTACAAGCCCTTATTCCCTTAGTCGCCTCTTACGACATCTAAGGGAAGACATGGAGTGGCACTATTCTAATCCGGAAACCACACGGGAACTTAATAAAGCCTTGAATTATCTGTAATTACGCGTCACATTTCGCTAACCAGAAGTGATTTTGTCAACAAATACTTCGGAGGTCGCGTAAACTGAAAACTAAGGATAAGATCAAGCGGGTTGCATTAGGCGATAAGGCAGGCCGCTCGTTAGGTTAAACGCGTCTTTCGCCGCATCTGCGTGAGGCCGCCGATATGAATATTACAAGACGACATCTCCGCGCCCAGCTTTTGACGCAGTCCAATTAGTAACAGTACGAATAGCATGTGTATGCTATATAAAGACTGTACACGATAAAATCATGCCATCTATGCTCTGGTGTATCTTTGCAATGAATACATATTTTCAAGCAGTTTTTTTTTATAATTATTGTATAATTATAAATATTATAATACTATATAATAAAATAATATCGTATCATAATGTCGCAACTTCGGTAGGACAAGGGCACAATTTCCCCTTTAGTAACATTGTACATTGTGCCTTTGTTCTACCAGACAAGAGCACAATTTCCCCTGTAGTCACATTGTACATTGTGCCCTTGTTCTACCGAAGGTGCGATGTATGGGTGTGTATAAGTTTTCGCCGAATATATTCTATCATACCTTTCATCTTGTCCAGGGTTTTTTGACAATCTTCACTCGCTTCGTGCTATAATGTCACAACTGTGGGGCTAGCAAGGTGTATTCGACACTCGCTAGCGATTATGTTTCGATTGAAAAATATATGGAATTGACGTAAGTGTCACGCTACTATCTCGGTGGCTTACGTCAATTCCATACATTTATCAATCGAAACATAATCGCTAACGGTTGTCGAATGCAACTTGTCTAGCACCACTATTTATATTATTACTAGCTATTTTACGCACATTAGAATGTCGTCTTACCAAAAAAGTACTTTTTGAAACTCATTTCTATTTGTAGTAGTCAGGAAGACTTTTTACTCCAAGCACTGAAAGTTGTTTTTGTATGGGAGGGAGTCATTTATTTACAAAAAGTCAAATTCGCCAAATTAAAAAACCTCAGAACTATCTCAATCTGAATGAATACAATTAGAAAAGTGTTAACTATTGTGAAAAGATAATCTAACAAGGTATAATTAGGCTTATACAATTAATAATAATTAAATGTTTAAACAGGAAAATTTGGTAAATAATTAACAACCACAGAAAGTACCCGGACTTGGCTCGCGTAGTGATCACCATGTGGGATGTTGACACGATGATCATTGTTCGGATAGTTGACTCGTTAGATGGCTGGATCAAGGGCCAGATACAGAAAGCAGTACTCCTCGACACGGCACGTAGCCCTAACCACCAGTAGCTTGAGCCCTGCCCCACTGCCAGTGGCACCCGAAGGTTAAGTTTATTTTTGTATGAGTATTGTTATTTTACTTTTATATTTGAATATTTACTTCAAAGAACACAACAGAAAAGTAATTATTATCTATGACTAAGTGACGACACGTTGGTCTAGTTGGTAGTGACCCTGTTTTTGAAACTAGCGGTCCCGGGTTCAAATCCCGGTAAGGGCAGATATTTGTGTTTGTTTCTGAGTCTTGGATGTTTTCTATGTATTTAAGTACATATTTCTCTGTATACGTAAGTTTATCATTGTCTTATACCCATAGTACCTACAAGCCTAGAGCTTAGTTTGGGACTGAGTCAATTTGTATGACATTGTCTCGTCATATTTTTTATAAGACATAAAATCAGGCCTCGGCGTTAAAAGAACTAACGACAGTTTACAAATACCTCGCTGATAGCAGTCCTCCCGAGACCACGGCTGGTGCAACCCAGCTGAAACGTCCGGTTAATAATGAAGTATGTGCGTCAAAACATGTTTTTTTGTACTTAAATACAGAAAAGCATCCAATACTCATGAACTAATTAGGGTGCGTCCACTCAAACAGAGAAAATGGAGATGACTAGAGATTTCCGGGGCATATAAACGCGCTGAAGCACGGTTTCGTTCCTGACCTTCTGTGCCCAACTATAATATGGTCTAAACTTTAAACAAATGACTATGACTTTCCCGCTGCGTTGCTTGTTTCTTATTAATTGAGATGTGGGAGTACATACATAATGATCACTAAAAGGTATGAAATAAAAAATAATAATAAAAAAAACGAATACCGTAAGAAATAACTTCTTTTAAAATGATAGGTGTCCAACCTGAAGTCGGCGTCCCACAATATTTTTAACCAAAAGCCGAATTCAGTTGGACACCTAACATTTTAAAAGAAGTAATTTCTTGTATTTTGTAGCCGGTTTTTAGTTTTTAATTTTTTTTTAATTTTTTTTCTGGTTAATACTGGCAGCCGTGTTTAAACAATACGAAAACATGTCAAAAGCAATAGGGCTAACCCGAGTTGAATTTCCCGCGATTACTCTAAGCGGCAATAACATCTTTTATTTTACTTGTCATTCAGTATCTCTTTATCGTTACACACTAGTAAGAAAGGGATACAACAAGTCATAGACAACTTGTGCTAGCCGTTCCGCTCAAATTAACGGTGCCTGAGTTAAAACGTACCCTTACCATACTGTAATTATTTTACTGTGGTTAACCCCTACAAAGGGTATTTGTCTTAATAAACGGCATGGTCGTTATCCCACAAACTGCTCCAAGTCACACAGTCACCTAATAACAGTAATTTAGCTTAGAATGATCCTTGACGTTGCGTCGTTTAGACGTTGCTAATACTGTAACGATCCAAAAGGGTCACAGTAACCAAAGGCAGTTGCCAAGATGCGTTCGCTAACTAGCGTTTCGATTCGTTTTGTTTTTAAACCAATCGGTAGATCACGTCATACGAAAAGTTACGTGATCTACTAGTGACGCGATTGGTTTAAAAACAAAACGAATAGAAACGCTAGTTAGGGAACGTATCTTGGATAGCGCCTCTGCTAAGACGTGTTTGTCACTTTCTAATCGGATTGGCGTGCTGTTTTTTTACTGACAGTAATTTGTCATTGAAACTGATGTCAAATGAAAGGTTAACCGGGATGAATGTTTTAGTTACGTTCACTGGATGCACATGATTTTGATGACTTCGTGTGTTTATATAACCAAGCTCTAACATTTATAACCTAACCTAACTTCAGTCCCGTAAGCACTGTTTTGTAAAAAAAAAGTATTGTGGTCTTAATTCAAGTGTTTCTACGTAACCTCCAATATTAAAAAAAACTAACTAGCTTTTGCTGCGACTCGGTCCGCGTACAATTCGTTTATCGCTATTCCCTCGAATACTATTTAATTTTCCGGGATAGAAACTAGCCTATGTGCTATTCTAAACTATAACATATCTCTGGGCCCATCAACAAAGATCCTAACTTTCGCATTTATAATATTGTAATATTGTAAAAGGTTAGATAGGATTCATCTTCAACTAAAATATTTCAATTAGCTTGAAAGCCGTTACACTTTTACAAAACCCTTGTTAGGTCATTTAGGACGAGCAAGGGCTCGTCTATTAACTGGTTGATATTGAACCTCTTGATATAGGCCACTTGTATAAGTAAGCATCTTGCCTAACTGCAAACCAATGCAAGTTTTTCCTTCTTAGGGTTTCGTACCTCAAAAGGAAACAACGGAACCCTTATAGGATCACTTTGTTGTCCGTCCGTCCATCCGTCTGTCTGACCAGTTATCTCGAGAACGCGTAAAGCAATCGATTTGAAATTTAAACCGGGTCTACAGTCCCTTAAAGCTGTGAAAAAAACAAAGGTACTATTGTTATGCGATTGCAAACTTATTTGCAGTGTTGGTAAACTAAATCGTGACCTATGTCGATGTCTGGAGACAACAGTTTTGCTGCGGCAAAGTTATGTTTGTCTATCAATACGATTTTACATTATGTTAAGGGTCCCTGGTGCGTGAGTCTGACTTGCACTTGACCGGATTTTTTTTATTGGTCCCTAAATGGCCAAGCTCATCCCCGCAGTTTGCAGTGTAGTTTAGCATTTTCTAAAGGTCTTCCTTTTTTTTTTGGACTAAAAAACTCTTACAATGTTTTTTTTTTTAATGTCATCGAGATGGTAAACGGGCACACAGGCCCCCTGATGGTAAGCGGAAACTGTGACCCATAGACATTCGCATTCACAAGACTGCAATCCTAAGACTGCAAATGCGTTGCCAACCCTGAGGACTAAGATGGAATGCCTCTATGCTAGTTATTTCACCGGCTGTCTTATCCTCAAACCGGAACATAACAATGCGAACTGCTGTTTGGCGGTAGATTAATGGATAAGATGGTGGTAGCGATCCGGACCCACATCCGGATTTATTTACCACCCGCATTTCCATTTTGCATTTGGTTATTTTGGTTTAGCCTTGATATGTCGACACTCATTTCATCGAATGGTTTACTTCGCCGAATTTTCAGTTCATCGACAGGCATTTCCACGTGCAGAAGTAAGATTTTTTTGGTGGTCACAGGTCTAACCTAACCTAACCTACGTAATCTATGTTTAAGATGACCTGAAATCGATAAGATTTAATCAGAAGGTAGCTTTCGAAGAAATGAAATTCGGTGAAACGACACGAAAATACGATTTCGGTGAAGTGAGTTTCGACATTTCAAGGGGATGCCATATTTACGCTAAAGAGGTAAATTAATGGAAGTTTCGCAGTTTGCAAGAGAGTTTAAAAACGAATGTTGAAAAAACTAATATTACTCATTTCAATAGTCTACTCGTACTCCTAAAGGGAGAAAGGACAAAGAGCAGTTATCATTTATTGTATAGAAATTGTGGTCTTTTTAAAATTAAATACATGAAAATTGTTGTTCGATCAAAACCACTAAATAAAAATAACGACACTTAGAAGGTTAAGCGACATGAAACAAACTTTTCAGAAGAGACCAAAACGGAGGAAATTAAAAGAAATAACAACTTAATTTTTCTAGTCGTGGGTCATACACAGATTTAGGTTGCCGTCTTTCCTGTGGACACACCGAAAGTTAACGTTTTTAAGGCCAAATTTTCTGGTTAAGCCTATTCCCGCAACAACATCGTCAGGACTGCTTTAGACCTATCATATAAAACATAACTTCAATTTTTGTTTTTAAGAGGGTCTCGTACCAATTTTTAAATGTTTTTTTTATTTAATCATGATGTGGATTTCCAAGTGGGGTTTTCAATATACTATCTGATTTATTTTTATTTTTGAATTTGGTCATGAAATGTGATTATAAGTAAAAATGGTCTCATCAAAATGTTTCACGAGCACAGGTGTTGGCGAGACCTTACCTATAGTAGTTATAGTAGTTTATCAATAATTAAACACGTGTAGTCAACGCGTATCTAATTAAACATGGTACAAACATGAAACAGACTAGACCTTGTTAACATCGTCAATAACGAGACAAGTCATCTGCTGACCTAACTTACACTATCAGTGTGAACGGTATTAAGTGCACAAGTGAGTGTAAGTATTATTATTTAAATAAAATTTATTTATCATCATCATATCAGTTAAATGACATCCGCTGCTGGGATCCTACCATTTCATAACCAACGTTTCACAAATGATTCATTTCACAAACATATCATTTGACAACCCGCGTTTTTTTTTTCGAAACTGTAAATTATTCTGAATTTATTTTAGGACCATCGTGTAGAACCCCATAGGTTAGGTTAGGTTAGTTTTATAAAATTCCTGAAATAATTGTAGCTACAGAAAAAAAAAATGAATAGGTTGCGAAACGATGCATTTGTCAGCTTTTGTAAGATTTATTATTTAAATTAAATTTATTCATCATGATATCAGTTAAAGGACCACCTTTGCATGTTATTATTTCGCATTTATATTTTTTGTGCTACTATTGTCCTACTTTGTTGCTTTACATCACAGGACAATGTCAAACATATTGACCTAGTCCCAAACTAAGCTCTAGGCTTGTACTATGGGTACTGGACAACGATAAACTTACTTACATAGATAAATACATTTTTAAATACGTAGAAAACATCCAAAACTCAGGATCACATACAAATATCTGCCCTTACCGGGACTTGAATCCGGGACCGTTCTGCTTCGTAGGCAGGGTCACTACCGTGTCGTCTTTGATTTTGAGAAATGTAAATTGTATTAAATTTTAATCGTGTTGTGTTGCAGATTAATAAAATGGGTGACAAAGTTAAAGTAAGCGCATTGGACGCCGAGACCCAGGAAGCGTTGATCCAGTTATTTAGAGGTAAATCTATACCAGCAACATACCTATATTAAAATGTATTAGTTTGTATTAGTATGTATTTGATTATTATTTATTAGTTTGGTAAGCGTGTATTTATAGGTATATTGTATTTTATAGCTAGCATAGTTCCTTGTTATTGTTCGAAATTAGTCTGCACCACCTACTGTGTAAATTGTTTTAACTTGACACCTTATCCCTTCTAAGGTTGTCTGGAAGAGATCGCTAATCAGCGATAAGACCGCCTGTTGTTTACCTGGGTCTTCTAAATTGTGCAAATTCTGTAATGTTTCTGTTTGGTGGACAATAAAGTGTTTTGTATTGTATTAGCCATAAACTGTCAAAACCTGTAAAATTCCGGGCAATGGAAGGGACAGTGTTATAGCAGTCATGCATTGTTAGAAGTACTTCAAGTATACTATCACAAATTCGAATTTTCATGTGTCATTTGTCCGAATATTCATAAGTAAGAAATACTTTTTTGTGAAACAGGTATTCTTTCCAGGATTCTTATAAGACAAAAATAATACCCATGGGTCCTAGAGATATAGATAACTCTTTAAATATTTTAAAAAGTTAATGGATTCTGAACACAATTTTCGGACAAATGAAACCGTTAAGAACAGTTGCGATATGTCACTGGTCTTTTATTATGAATTTATTTAGTAGATCTATACAGTTAACGAATTAACTATTCCAATAGTTCCGTAGTCAAGAAGGAACCCTTATAGTTTCGCCATGCCCGTATGTCCGCAAGTTATTCCAAAGACTCTTGGTATGGTCAAGGAATTTAATTCTTATGCCACTATTAATCATTAATTTTAGCTTTCTTGCATGTGGTTTGGCGCTCATAATTATTATAACAGGGTTCCATAGTGGGATAACAATTAAAGTCCTTGACTGTATTCCAAACAAAGCTGTTATTTAGCGTAGTTGTACTTACACATATGTATAAATTATATTTTTATTTTTATTTAATCCTTATTGTACAACAGAGTACACTTAATATACAAAAGGCGAACGTAATGCCGTAAGGCATTATCTACCAGTACTCACAAGCGAGGTATTTAAAAATAGGCGATGAATTATTTAAATGTATGTACGGCGTTGCTAGTTTTGTACCAATGTCGTATAATTGTGTAATACGTGTTTAAATTTGCTGTCACCATTCTAAAGTTCACAGATTGTAGATTATAGTGTGTAAATGAAATACGAGCAAATATTTAAACCAGACGTAGGTTAGATGTGGAATTTAGTTAATAACTGTAATACATAGAACGCAATTAAGTTTTAAAGGTTCCATCGAGCAGCAATGCACTTGAAACCGTGTCAGTTAAAATGAAGTTGTAAGTGACACTCAAATCTTGTCTCATCACTAATCTGTTAAGTGCTACCTAAATGCCACAAGTTAGCGATGTGTAATTAGGATACATAATATTAACCATCGTTGAAATATTTGCTTGTTTTGAATTTACACATTGTATTGAAATTATTCGGGATTACCACAATTAGAATGAAACGTTAATTATTCATTTACAAAATGTTGATGTTCATCGCTGAATAATAGGTAATCTTACCCTAAGATTTTAATAAACTTGAAGCCGATTTCTAGAACTTGATCCAGTTTAAAAGTGCGCTTATGTTGACACTGCATTGTAACGTTTGACGACACGCTAGCCTATGTAGTTGGGAGACCCTGCCTTCGAAACTAGGGGTCCTGGGTTCAAATGCCGGTAAGGGCAGATATTTGTGTGGTGAGCGCGTGTATCTGTTCCTGATTCTTGGATGTTTTCTATGTGTTCAAGTAGGTATATATTTCTCTATATAAGTAAGTTTATCGTTGTCTAGTACCCATAGTACAAGCCTAGAGCTTAGTTTGGGACTAGGTCAATTTGTATGATATTTATTTATTTATATTTATTTATGTTATACTTAACTAGCGACCCGCCCTCGCTTCGCTCCGGATTAAAGTATTATACATATAAACCTTTCTCTTCAATCACTCTATCTATTAAAAAAAACCGCATCAAAATTCGTTGCGTAGTTTTAAAGATTTAAGCATACATAGGGATATAGGGACAGAAAAAGCGACTTTGTTTTATACTATGTATATAAACAATTCAAAGCGGTTTCTTATAGTTTTGATCAATATTTTCAGGGCACACGGAAGGCTTTGCACGTTTCGGTGAAGGAGGTTACCTGATGCCTCTCTCCTACGAGAAGAATGCCGAAAACTTAAAGACTATACCAGTACGCCCTGACGACGTTTGGGTGGCCACGTATCCGCGGTCAGGTAACTTCTGGATCATCGTGACACGAAACGTTGGCCTAGATGGGAGTGACACTTTTTAAAAATAAGGAGAAGGTACACGAGGACTCAGACCCACCTGATGGTAAGTGGAATCTGAGACCATAGACATTTGAACTCTCAGGACTATAATCCTAAGACCTCAAATGCGTTGCCAATGACTAAGATGGAATGCCTCTATGCTAGTAATTTCAGGGATAAAGCCAGCGGTCCCGGAT
Organism: Acleris holmiana; assembly: GCA_949316455.1. Classification (NCBI taxonomy): domain Eukaryota; kingdom Metazoa; phylum Arthropoda; class Insecta; order Lepidoptera; family Tortricidae; genus Acleris; species Acleris holmiana. The sequence continues at coordinate 18,739,509 of OX438766.1, forward strand.
TCAAATCCCGGTAAGGGCAGATATTTGTGTGATGAGCACGAGTATTTGTTCCTGAGTCTTCGTTTTTTATTTCTCTAAGCATGTTTATCCAAGCATTTACAAGCCTAAAGCTTAGTTTGGGACTAGCTCTATTTGTGTGATATTGTCCCGTGATGTTTATTTATTTTATTGTTCCTCCTAGATAACCAAGTAGCTGATTGGTTGTCTCTGCCGTGATATCAAATGAGGCGGAGAACTGCATATCGTAGTAATGGCTTGCTACCAAATTTAGGTTTAAAGTATTTTTAGGATTGTTACAATCAGCATTTACCAATACCTGTTCACGAACGGCTTGCAGAAGCTATTTTGTAGAATTAAAACTGCTGCCAACAGTACACTCAATCTACATTTATAAATTCTGTGGGGCAATACAAGTTACATTCGAAAATCGTTAGCGATTATCTTTCGGTTGAAAAATGTATGGAATTGACGTAAGCCACCGATATAGTAACACGTGACATCTCGGTGGCTTACGTCAATTCCATACATTTGTCTACCGAAACAACCTTGTCGAATGCAACTTATCTAGCCCCGCTGTAGATTTGTAAAACAGAACACTGATTCTGTCCTGCTTACAATATAATACAAATATTTTTTTATTGAGCACCAAATAAACAGAACACGGAAAAGTATTAAATATTAAAATTGAATGAAACTACATTATTTGTTTTAAAATGGCAATAAGACAAAAAAGAACATAATCCCATATTCCTAGTCCTTTGCACTCATTAACCGTCGTCATTAAATATAAATACTTTAGGCGTTGCTTGTAGTTTAGCTTGAGTTCTAAGTGAGCTTAAACCGCCTGCCAGGTATTTGTGTCCTTAGTTATTTCTCTCTGCAAGGTTGCCTGGAAGAGATAGCTATTTAGCGATAAGACCGCTTGTTGTATACCTATAATTAAAATATACTGTTTCGTGTTGTGTTTCTTTAGTGCTCAATAAAAAAGTATTTGTATGATATTGTTTTATAACCAGGACAAAAATGGAAAGAAATTTATAGAGTTTACGTTGTATGAGGATGTTTCTCCAGGAACAACTTGGATGCAAGAGTTGGTGTGGCTACTGATGAACGACCATGACTACGAGACAGCCTTGAAGATACCTCTGATGGGCCGATACTTCTTTATCGAGTAAGTAAAATTATTAGAATGTATCATTAACAATAATTACGTACGACTAGCGAGTAGTACTTATTATAATCGTACCACTGGTCAGTGAATGTACAGTGGCAGTGAATGAAGGAAGTAAGCATTTTTAAGCAAAATAAGAATTCTGTAACTTTGACCAAAGTTCTTTTAGGGTTCCGTACCTCAAAAAGATAAACCAGAACCCGTATTACCCCGTATCCCGTACTTTATTGTACGTCCGTCCGTCCATCCGTCCGTCTGTCTGTCAAGACCCTTTATCTCGGGATGGTCGATTTGAAATTAAAACCATATACTCAAGCGTAAAGTTTCTTCAAGCTGTGAAAAATTAAACTTCTAGGTAAACGTAAAAACATGATACTTCACCACTCACAAGGGAATCAAAATTTATAGGGTTTTCACCATAGAGCTGGAATCCTGAAATTTGGTAAAAAGGAAGATCTTAGAGCACAAGTAAAGGCAAAAAATCCAAAAATTGACATATTGTTCCTCCGTCATAAAAAAAATGCGATTGAAAAGTCATTTGCAGTTGATAAACTAATAGCGACCTTTGCAAATAACAGTTTTTCCATGGCAAAGTTATGTTTTCCCCTCAATATAATTCAACGTTCACATAAGTTTGTACGGAACCCCCTGTGCGCGAGTCCGACTCACACTTGACCGGTTTCTTTTATATTAGCAACATCTCTCTGAGCTAGCTTAGTTTGCGACCACTTCAATTTGAGCAAGATTATCCCGTTAGTTAGTAAGTTATCATTCCAGATTAACATCTTTGTATCGCGAGGACCTAATGGGTAACGCAGACGATCTAGAGGGAGAAGCACCAGAAGTTTTTGCAGAAAATCTACCCTCACTAAAGCAAATATCTGAGGCTTCTTGTTCCCGCTTCATGAAGACACATCTTCCCCTCTCTCTACTTCCTGATTGCCTGCTGGACACAGCTAAAGTGGTCTACGTGGCGAGGGATCCAAGAGACGTGGCGGTATCCTTATATCACCAAAGCAGGTTTTTCAAGATGGTTGACTATATTGGAGAATTCAAGACGTTTTGGAATTTATTTGTTAATGATTTAGGTTAGTAGAACAAGCTATAAAGTTTCCCTGGATGAGGGGCACAAACGAATAGGAAAAAAATAAGGTGGATGTCTGAGTGCTCGTCGCTGTACTAGTACTTATCACCATACTTTGAATTGCGATAAATAAAATAAAATCAACATTACTTTTATCACGAACTCATTTTAGCGATGAAATATGTGTTAACTTTTGATATTTCACGCGCCAATTTTAAAATATAGATCTTATTTTCAATTTAACGCACCGGAAATTTACTCGTATAATCCGATTGACTAAGATTTTTGTTCATTTTGAGAAATTTCGATATGGTCACCATATAAAACAAATTCCATTAAAAAATCTCCCAAAACACATGAAAATGTTTTGGGTAGTTGTATAAATGAACGTGATATCACGACGCAAATAAATATTTTCTCTTGACATGTCGAGCTCTCGGACGTCTACATTAGATGAAATTACACCAACAAAAGATTTTTTTAAAGTTTCAAAAAAAAACACTCAGTAATTGTTTCTATCGGAACAAAGTGAAATATCTTGCCTTATATAAGGCCTATTGAGATGAAATAAACGGGTTTTTAATTCTAGAGCATTCTTTGTTCAAATCAAATGCAAAACACCACACGGTTTTTCTTTAAAACAATGTGTTTATTTTTTGTAAATTCCTGCTAATTCCTAAAATTACTTAAAGATATTTTATTTTTGGTGTACATTTTGTTTTTTTTTTGAGTGATATGATTAATGTTCTAGCATCAAAAAAAAAACTGGACAAGAGCATGTCGGAACACGCTCAGTGTAGGGTTCCGAATCCGTTAGTACTTACTACAAACATAAAATCAACAAGTAATAACCAATTTTCTATTAAAAGTCATTTGGTGCCGTCTTAGATGATTTTTGTAGTAGGTATAAATACTTTAATCGCCTGTATCTCAAGCACCAAGGATGTCTACTTAGTCGTGATAGTTTTCCTTTTAAATTCGTTATAAGCGCTTTCATTTAAGATTTTTTTCAGATTTTTATTCTTTGTAGTTTTGGCTGTAAAAATCAGACAACGTTTAAGGGGAGAAAAACGTTATCGCGTTTTGTATGGATTTTTTGCATAACAAGTAAATGCACTTACCAGTAGGTATTTATTCTGTGTCACAACCTTGTGAAAAAAAATACAACATATTTACCTTCATATGGGAGCAGTCGATTTATCTGGGCGTCTATTCTACTGCGTTATAACGATATCGCGTTTGACGTGTTTTAGAATCGTAAATGGCACAAGAGTTAACAAAACGTTGACAATACGGAAACACTTCAAAGACGATATCGTTATCCCAGCCCAGGTTCAGTTACTAACGGCCGAACCCTATATTCAAACCGCGGATAGATAAGACTTACTCCGGGTTGAAATTTGACATTTGCCCATACAAAATATGTCAAATTTTAATCCGAAGTAAGGCTATCTGTCCGCGGTTTCAATATAGGGTTAGGCCGTTAGGGGCCTATAACATTGTAAAGGTCATTTGTGATCAACAACTATGGGCTTGTTGCTTAGGAAGTAACAGCAAGAGAACAATACTTTAGTAAAAGATCACACATTTCCGCGGAAAGTTGACTGTTTACCAGCCGTTTTATTGACGTTTCTTCCAGTTACCTGGACTCCATACTTCCCTCATCTGAAGGAGGCTTGGGCGCACCGGGATCACCCAAACATGCTCTTTATATTTTATGAAGAGCTTCAGCAGGTGAATCAACGCGCTCATATATTTATCTGTATTTAATATGAGGTACTAAGGGAATAAGGGCTTGTAGTATTGTTAGGCTATGGGCTTGCAACCTGTCACTAATACACTAGTAAACTTCTTGGCCTGATTGTGGAAAATGTGGTTACAGAATTATCAACACGTCTTTTTAAATTTGTTGGTATTTCTGTAGCTTTGCCTACCCCACTCTGGGAATGAAGGCGTGATGTTTTATGTATGTACGTAATATGAGTTGTATTATCATATTTATCATTCTATAAACTGATGATGACTTAAATTGACAGCGTCTGTCCGTCTGTCTGTTTGTCCGTCTGCCTGTCAGTCCGTCTGTCCGTTAGTCCGTCCGTTTGTCTGTCTCTCTGTCTGTAAGTGTTTATTTCGATTGCCTATTATTATGTGTGTTTTGTGCTCCAGCCTTTATATCTCTTGAACGGGTTCCTTTCATCTGGCATAACTTTTTTTGGCATAATCATCATTTGGCATACAGATTTATTTTTTTCTGAAACCGTATACTTTTCAGGATTATTTAAAATATCATTGTATAGGACCCATTAGGTTAGGTTAGGTTTATTTTATAATAAGTAGTAAAAAGTATACGGTTTCAGAAAAAAAAGACCAAAACCTATTTTTTCCAAAGAGTTATGCCAAAAAAAGTTATGCCAGATAAATGTAAACCCTCTTGAACCGTTATAGATGTCTATCCATTGAAATTTTATAAAAGAGAGTAACACCTACTATACCCGCTATAAAAAGTAGCTCCTATACAATGGTACTACATATAGTGTGCCAAGGCGTTTTTTTTTTTAAATCAAGACACTCATTTAGTAATAAATAACGTTGCACAGTTTTGTCATTATTTATATATTTTCAGAACTTGCCCGCCTCAATTGGGCGTGTAGCAAACTTTTTGGGAAAGGAGGTTACCAGCAATCAAATTCAAAGGCTTTGTGAGCATTTGAATATTAAGAACTTCAAGAATAATACATCTATCAACCCGCCGTGGTTGCATAAAATAGGGAAGCATGACGAAGGGGGCATCATCAGGAATGGTCTGTAATCCTACTATAATCCTAATATCTTATCCTACTAATATTATAAATGCGAAAGTTTGGGTGTATGTTAGTTTGTAACTCTTCCACGCTGCAGCAGCTGGACGCGTTTGGATGAAATTTAGAATGGAGATAGCGTGTACCCTGAATTAACACTGGGCTACTTTTTATATAGGAATATTTAAAAGTTGTCGAGGGAAAAACGATAGTTGAAATCTACGTAGACGAAGTCACTGGCAGAACCTAGTTTATTAATAAAGGTTTACCCTTGTTTTGTCAATACTTCGGAGAATTTGTATTTCATTGATAGACTTTTCCATGCGCAGGAGTTTCGATTTCGTGATAGTCCTATGTCTAACCCAACCTACTTAATTATTATTTTAGATAACCTGAAAACGACAGTGCTTCAGCAAACAGGTTTCGATGTAGTTAAAAAAAATATCATAATATTGCCGGGAAAACGAGGGGACTCCGTTAAAAAATACCACGTACACTTGTACTCTTCTCGTAAATGCATAACCAGGGCTCCCTCACTCCATACAACACAGTATTTCTCGGCTGTTTTAATTACTAACGTCCTTCTGTATACTTCCCCCACCACAACTGTTACGCGCATGCTACGCGCCAAAATGTGCCTATTCACACGCAAGCACGCGTAAAGTACTTTTTTTTTTCCGTCGCATGACGTCATTAACTTCGGTAATAAGCGAGATGGCTTACTGTTACTAGTTTAATGTCATCGGTGATCGGACGAGTAATTTTTATGGGAAATTTGTAGTGGGAAGCAAATGTCAAATATATTTTTTATTGAAATAGCGAGACTTTGTATTTTGTAAATGTATGGACCCAGTCAACACTTTCCATTGCTGCAGCAAAGTCTTACACTGGGAGACGCATCTTTGGTAGATCGTCGACATCAGACCGACGAAGTGGCGAAAGTTGCGGCAAACCTTGAGGGAGACCTATGTCCAGTAGTGGATGTCTTCTAGCTGAAATGATATGTCAATGCTCATTGAAATGTGTTTCAGGTATATCTGGAGGCTGGTACGAGTACTTCGACGAGGAGATGGCGGCGCAGGCGCAGCGCTGGCTGCGCGCGCATCTCTCCGACACGGACCTGCGCTTCCCGGACGCCGGCTTCAAAGCATAACCGCATATGGTTTCCGTTCGCTGTTTTTTAAGCAATTTCTCTGTAAAAATGTATAATTGATGAATAAATAAAAAAAAAACAAAAAAAAAGATGCCAGCATCGTGTCTATCACTACATAGTATAAAACAAAGTCGCTTTCTCTGTCCCTATGTCCCTTTGTATGCTTAAATCTTTAAAACTACGCAACGGATTTTGATGCGGTTTTTTTAATAGATAGAGTATTTGAAGAGGAAGGTTTATATGTATTATACTTTAATCCGGAGCGAAGCGAGGGCGGGTCGCTAGTATTTCATAAACGGATCACTTGATCGAAAAATGGTTTTAAAAACCCACAATATTTTTGAAGGACCTATTCAATGACACCCCAAACTATAGGGTAGACGAGAAAAAAAAACCTCCCCACGTAACGTAAACGGGAGGTACACCAAAAAAAAATATTTTTATGATTTTATTTTACCACTTATTTGGCGTGACTAATATGTATTTTCACGCCAAATTACAGCTTTAGAGTAAGTACTAAGTACTAAGAGGCTCTGCGCTAGGCTAAGGACGGATGGACGAACGGACATGGCTAAACTATAAGGTTTCCTAGTTTGACTACGGAACCCTAAAAATGGCCGATATCCAACACCGGTACCGCACCGTTTATAAATACCCTAACGAAAATGGTACGAGAAAATTAGGCCTACGTGCTTCCATTTGTGTCTTCAAGTTTGATGCATCGTCGGGTGGTATGTAACTATTATTCAGTGTGTAATTATTCCAAGCTTACATTTTACTGGATGTGTCTTACGTTTTGTTAGGCTAAGTACAGTCGACGTCATAAATATGTTTACACTTTAGGACCTTGTCACTTTCATTCACTGAGACAATTTCATATATAATATATGTAATTGTCTCAGTGAATGAAAGTGACAAGGTACTAAAGTGTAAACATATTTTTGACGTCGACTGTACCAGTCTGCGAGTGACGGTTTCCCGTAAAGTCTGTGTCATTTGAAATTGGCAAAGATGTAAAAAAATAGTACTGATTGATACGTAACATCCGATTTTTACCAGCTCTACAGATTCCCAATTCTACAGATTCTCAGCTCTACAGATTCCCAATTCTACAGATTACCAATTCTACAGATTCACAATTCTACAGATTCCCAATTCTACAGATTCCCAATCCTACAGATTACTGTATGCTATAGGGTCGACGGAGCTCCGCTTCACGGAGCTCCTATTTCTGGATATTTTTGGCCCTCCGGGCCTAATATAAAAACTAACCTAACCTAACCTACCTACTTTATTTATGTACGTTCCGGTAATGTACCGTGTTATGAGTATGTAGTGTTGGGAATATGTAGAATTGGGAATCTGTAGAGATGGGAATTTGTAGAATTGGGAATCTGTAGAATTGGGAATCTATAGAATTGGGAATCTGTTGAATTGGGAATCTGTAAAATTGGGAATCTGTAGAATTGGGAATCTGTAGAATTGGGAATCTGTAGAATTGGGAATCTGTAGAATTGGGAATCTGTAGGATTGGGAATCTGTAATAGAAATCTGTAGAATTGGGAACAAACCGTAACATCAAATATTCACCAAGCGTGTTCTTATTAAAATTAACGTATAATGAATAGTTATTTCATCTTAAAATAAGAATCTCCAGAATGCGAAGAATGTGGTGTGATAGAGGACGCCTATCATAAAATGGTGGAATGTGTGCGGAACGAGGATAAGAGTACGATGTTGTTGTTGTTGTTGTCGTTAGTAGTATAAAGCTGACGGGGCGTGTAACAGCGTGCTGGCGTTTCCGCTTTCGAGGGATACCAGGGCGCTTTAGAGCATGGTTCTGGTGGGCATGAAATTTGCCACCCCTGCAAAACACAAAATTTGGACCCCCTCCCTTGTAACCCGTATTGTTGTTTTGTGTTGTCATGTTATGTTTTGGAAAATAAGATGCAGTAATTTAAGGTTGCCCAATAGAGCGGCATCATCTATTGTAGACAAAAGCTCATAAAAAAAAGATTAAAAAATAATAGTTATGTTTAATTCATTCCAAAGACCTCACCTTGATCTTTAGAAGTACGTTATTATTGAGTAATGATGAATTAGTTCGTTTGGGTTTGTTAACATCTTTTCCAAGTTCAATTGACACAGACTTTTAACCGGTATGCGTCATTTGGTAACGCAACGTCCGGGCAAGGTTTGCACAGGTGCTATGTTTAGAAGTCATAGAACGTTACAATTCCAATGTTTCACTTAATTTCAGTGTTGACGACCAAAATACCATGACTAACGGGTTAATTATTAAACTGTTGAGCAGAACCAGTGAAGTATATAGACAGGACAAGATGCATTGAGAGTTTGTAATCGTTATCGATAATAATCTTGCGATGTGTCTTGTCTACGGCCAAAGTAAGGCTCAGATTCAATGGTAATCATGCTTGTAGCGTTGCATTGCGTCGTTGCAATAGCTTCAGATTCAATAACGTGAATACCAACTCGTCAATGTATTGCTACTAGCATGCGGGCTAACGACCAATGAAACTGAGCCTGTATGCCTAGACAAGATGCATTTGTTATCATTATCGATAGTTGTATATTTATAACAATCATCAAAACAAGGTTATGAAAATACCAATTTATTTATTTAATCGTTGGACAAAGCCAAGTTGTTGGCATCTTTGGAACTGGTATCCGGGAAGCGCAGGTCCGTGTCGGAGAGCTGCGCGCGCAGCCAGCTCTGCGCCTGCGCCGCCATCCCCTCGTCGAAGTACTCGTACCAGCCTCCCGATTTACCTGAAACCAAAATCAAATTAATATTTATAAGGCGAAATAAAGGGTTATACATATATTCGCCCTCAACGGGGATCAAACCCGGGACCGCAAGCTTCATATGCAGGTCACTACACTATCAATTATTTTAGTCTAACCGCGTCATAAATTTGTAATGCTCACGATTGAATCTTCGACACGACCTTAATACCTATCTGACCTTCGATAAATACCTATCTGAGAAACTAAAATCGTTTGCCCGTTGTTTCCTTTGTCCGAATTTTCATAAGTTAGTAAATATGTTTTTCTGAAACCGTGTAACTTTGCTAGATAATAAAACAAACCTTAACTAATTAAAGGTTCTGTAGGTACTTATACCTCTAAATATTTTGAAAACAATCTAACTTATAAAATTCGTACAAATGAAACAGCGGGCAAACGTTTGTAGTGTTTCAGATAGGTTACCTTACACAACTAATAGGAGATCGATAAGGTTGATGAAATGGCTACAACGCATAATTTAACATGTTACAGTACCATTCCTGATGAAACCCTCTGCACCAGGGTTGCCTGTCTTCTGTATCCACGGCGGGTTGACAGATTCATTATTCTTGAAGTTCTTTATATTTAAATGCTTGCAAAGCCCTTGAATTTGGTCGCTCGTTACTTCCTTTCCAAGGAATTTTGCGATACGCTCAATTGACGCGGGCAAGTTCTGGAAAAAAACACTATGACGAATCAATTTTTACTGTGCAACATTATGAAATACAATATGGGCACACCTTGATTTTTTGAAAAGATAACACCTTTAACCAACCTGTCACGAATTAACCTAATCAACAAATTTCGTTAGCAATACAGCGTGGCAATGCTGCCAGTATATTTGGAACTTTTGAGCCAGGTGCTACCCGAGCTGGGGAATAGTTATAGTTTTATTGACGAAGCATGTTGCTGATTAACTATTGTAATCTCTTGACGAAGCATGTTGCTGATTAACTATTGTAATCTCTTGACGAAGCGTGTTGCTGATTAACTATTGTAAATTCTTGACGAAGCATGTTGCTTATCATTTTTGGTATATATTTGACGAAGCTTGTTGTGGATGAATTTTTTGTACTTGAATTTCTTGTAATTATTATTTTTTCTTTGTGCTTTGTTGAATAAATACATTAACCTAATACTTAACTAAGCTCTAGGCTCATCAAGTACAAGTGCACACAAATTCAGATAATTAACTAAGAACTGGTTCTTTAGTAGGTTCCACACTGTCGTTAGTCAGTGACACTTAATGCAACATAATTACGTAGGGTGGGTTTAAAGCGGCGAAGCGTGAGCCTGCCTTTGCGTTGCCGGCAAATGGGTCAGCATACTTAAATAAATCAGGAAAAATTTACAAAAGATGATTCCATCCCAAAGACATTTTGGATCACGAAAAGAAGAGCATGGAATATTTCGAACAAACCTGCTGAAGCTCTTCATAAAATATAAAGAGCATGTTCGGGTGATCCCGGTGCGCCCAAGCCTCCTTCAGATGAGGGAAGAACGGAGTCCAGGTAACTGCAAGAAACGTCACTAAAAAGGCTGGTGGTTTTGGCAGTAAGGTTTGGATGGCAACTATTACTGTGTTAACAAACAGACTGAGATATTATTACGCATTGAAAAAAATGTTGGTAGTGAAGAATGTATCGTACGCATTCTTCGCCAAAACATCTAGGATAGGATAACGATAACGAGGAATGCGATATCCAAATTAACAACATTATTCTGGGTTACTTTATTAATTTATTTGATGAATTCCTCTGAAAACTTATCCAAGAGTCAATCACATGCCGCACATGCAAATAACAATAATCATTTGCAATTCTCCAAAAACTAATTTTAATATGAAATAACGTTTGACCATCTCTGCTAAAAACCACGTGCCTGGCGTAGGTACTTAAACACTGCCACCAAGTTAAAACCTTCTAACAATGTGAAGAATTTCAAAATTATGTTTGTTGTGTTTTCTAAAAATTGATAAAGTTTTTTTGTTACGTCCGGTCAAGTTCTCAGAAGTGGTTAAAAATTTCATCCACTGCTGATCTAAACCTCCCGATCCCCAGGTTTGCCACAAAGACCGGTCCTACACCGCTCGCCTCCATCGGTTTCCTGCAACCTTAGTCACGTCATCGGTCCCCCTTGTTACCCACATCATGCGAATAACAATAATCATTTGCATTTTTTTTTTTTTTAAATAATTACAATATAAAATAAAGTTTGATCCGGCGTGGTTTCCGGGATATAATAGTGCCACTTCATGTTTTTTTATTTTTTTATTTTAGGGAGAAGGCACACGAGCACTCAGGCCACCTGATGGTAAGTGGAATCTGAGACCCATAGACATTTGAATTGTCAAGACTATAGTCCTAAGACCTCAAATGCGTTGCCAACCCTGAGGACGCAGATGGAATGCCTCTATGCTAGTAATTTCACCAGTTGTCTTATCCCCACACCGGAACACAACAACGCGAACACTGTTGCTTGGCGGGTGGTTAATGGATAAGATGGTGGTAGCGATCCGAACGGACCCTGCACAGGGTCCTACCACCACTAACCAATGTCTTCCCGTAAGTGTCGTAAGAGTCGATTAATAGAGTAAGTACATTAATATGTACACTAATACATTAATAAACTTCGTGGCCTGATTGACCTTGGCCTCTTTTCTAATGCGTTATAACGATATCGCATTTGAAGTGTTTTAGAATCGTTTATGACCCGATGGCCATTATTGTAAATGACATAAGAGTTATCAAAACGTTGACAATACGGAAACACGTCGAAGACGATGTCATTATTACAATTGTGCAAAATGTGGTGGCAGAATTATAAACAAGACTTTTTAGAGTTGTTGGTCATAGGCCTTCCCCAAGGTTTGCCACAAGGAGCGGTGCTGCGCGACTATGTATTACGTACCCAAATCATTCACAAATAAATTCCAGAAAGTCTTGAAATCTCCAACGTAGTTCTGGACCTTAAAAAGCCTACAGAAGTGATAGGAGGATACTGCCACATCTCTTGGATCCCTCGCCACGTAGACAACTTTAGTAGTGTCAAGCAGGTTATTAGGGAGAAGAGAGAGGGGTAGATGTGTCTTGATGAAGCGGGGAGACGGAGCCTCAGATATTTCCTGAAGTGACGGTGGTGCTACTTCTCCCTTTGTCATTTCTGCTAGAAGGTCCACGCGATGCATAGATGTTAATCTGCAATGTTTTTTTAAATGTTTCTTGTGTCTTGATCAAATTGCATCCTTTTGGAATGGGTGCAAAATTAAGACGAAATTAGGTCACTTGAAAGAAAAGCAGCTGTAACTTTATTTATGCCCTTATCAAGAAGCATGATGTCAAACATATTAACTAATATGTAGAAAAGTTAAACTTATATTCCAAACCAGTATAGAAATGGCTTTCTTATGCAGTAATATTTACGTAAACATCTTAGCCTGATTGTGCAGAATGTGGTTACAGATTTAAGAACATGTTATTTTAGAGTTTATGTAATTCTGTAGCTCTGCCTACCCCACCCTGGGAATGAAGGCATGATGTTATGTGTGTATATTATATTTACGTCAAGTTCTAGGTCAACTTTCTTCATATGGACTTGCCTCTTAGACAATAAACCAGACCAACTCAATGGTGTTAAGTCTCCGAACCTAGCTGCCTGCCAGCGGTTTCACCCTGCTGCATAATTCCGACTTTCCTAGAGTTTTTGTCTGTCATACAAATCTTGTCCTGACAATATTAAGACAACAAAAAAAAGATTTTTCGAATCTGGAGGGGTCGTTTGGAAGTTACGCACGTATATACATTACGGCGATTTATTAATTACTTTGATACAAATGCCGAATTGTGTTCTGTGAACGTGAATCAGTGCTATTTAGGGTAGGTCATGTAGTTTGTAAGAAATGTGAGAGATGGCGCTTTTGTTGTATGGCCAAAAATGAAACATTTTTGTTCGCACGGCCCAATACAGTTGGTTACTTAATTCTAAGTTATGTACTTATTATTTTTACCCGACTGCGCGAAGCATAAAAGAGGGTTAAACGTTTTAAAGTCTTTTTACATAGTATCTATGTGATCAAAAATGTTCCACTTTAGCTCCTAAACTTTGGACTAACTTTAATGAATGATGATGTGTATTATAGTGGGACGAGAACGTGTGAGAACTGTAGGCTGTTATCTGGGTGATTCTTCGGCACTTTAACGTCTGTGGTTGTAGTCTTCGGATATTATTCCAAATAGGTACAATAAAAAAGTGTATTCCCTTTTGATTAACATGCGAACAAGCCTTGATTTTACTGCTACCTATATACATCAGCAGGTGCAGGTCGTTATCATTTTTGTTATCAAAATATTAAAGACAACATAACGGCGGTTGAGACGCCGAAATATTCGCCAACCAAAATAATCACATTTTATAAAAAACTGGTCAAGTACGAGTGGGATTCGAGCACTCGTATTTGTATCAAATATTAGAAACCCAATAAAGTCCTGCTGCTGGTTGCTCATACTTTAGAAGCCCGTTTATGTGGGACTTATACTTATTTCTTTGAGGTAAGAGCCCTAACTGCACCTACCTTGGTACAGTCAAGGTCATAAATATGTATACACTTTAGTACCTTGTCACTTTAATCGCTGTGACAATTTCATATGGCAGTTTAAACATGACGTTAAAATAGACAAGGTATTAAAGTGTATACATATTTATGACCTTGATTGTACTACCGTTGAAATTTACCCTATGACATTTTTTTTCTCAAAAACCATAACTGTTCTAGACATCCTTTAACATTTCTTGAAATTAACAGATGAGCCCTAGTCTCTGTAAATTATTGAGATGTTTATCATCAGTAGTATCTCAATTAAAGGGGCGCTACTTATTGGTCAATAATACATACACAACACCACGCCATCATTCCCGGAGTGGGGTAGCCAGAGCTACAGAAATACCAACAATTCTAAAGAGACATGTTGATAATTCTGTAACCACATTTTGCACAAGTAGGCTATAATATGTTTACAGTGTATTAGTAACAGGTTGCAAGCCCATCGCCTAACAGTACACAAGCCTTTAATCCCTTAGTCGCCTCTTACGACATCCGCGGGAAGACATGGAGTGACACTATTCTAGCCCGGCAACCACACGGGTTTTTAATACATTCAAATAATTTAACTTACTCGATAAAGAAGTATCGGTCCCCCAGAGGTATTTTCAAGGCTGTCTCGTAGTCATGGTCGTTCATCAGTAGCCACACCAACTCTTGTGTCCAGGTTGTTCCTGAAGAAAACGAAGGGTGAAATAACGTGAAATCATAACTTTTTCATAATTCCGTTCTTATTAAATCGTTAATAATTGTTTAAAAAAACAATTCTATTTAATTAAATATAATAACTTTTAGACGACATTGAAAAACTTAACAAATACATTTTTTTATACTGAACACAAATATTTACAATGACTGCTACCGCCATCTTTTATGGGATAGCGGAACATACAGTTTATATGATGATGGATAGGGAAATCAAAACGGCAGCGTGCGGCTCGCTCTGCGTTTATTCCAAAAGTGGACATTAATTACTGAGCCTCTTCTTTTACAAATTTTATGTATAGCGCCACCTATTGGCGATGTCATGAACTAATTACTAAAAGCTATAACTAAGTAGATCTTAATAATACTTTCAAGCCATCAAATTCCTTGAGATTGTGGTAGATGGCGCTCTCAGACACTGACAGTATGTTACTCATAAACGACTCAAAATATATATTGAAAAAAAAAGAGCCGATTCGATCTTATTTTGTCAATTTTGTCATTCTATATTGGTACCAAAGTACTATCGCCACCACGCAAAGCAAGACAGAACAACGGAAAGTGACACGGAAACAAAATAAACCAGCTTCAACGAGTTAAAAGTAATACGTCAAACTCATCATCATCGTCGAACGACATCTTTGACATGTTGATTATTAAAAATATATCCTTGAGCCATACCTTGACGTTGTCATAATTATAATAAAACTATTCTATTGCTTATTTCCATGTTTCCATTTATCATGTAAAGTACGTACCACGTTAGAAGCCGTTGGCATCTGTTATTTTGATCAATCTTTGTGGATTAACAAAGAAGCACGGAAGAATATTCGATTAACAATCAGGATTTCCTCCAGCTAACGGTGAAAAAAAACATTCCGTTCAACAAACCTGGGACAGATTTATTCTTCGTAAAGTTCTCTCCTCGACCTTCACCGAAAAATTATGTTAAAAAAAAAGTTGTCTAGGATTTTTTAGATTTTGGTACTGGTTGGTTAATTTGGTTATCAACGGGGAACAAAAATGATCTGGAAATTACCTGAACGAGGATAACCGAGCACCCAAACGTCGTCAGGGCGTACTGGTGTGATCTTCAAGCTATCGGCATTCTTCTCGTAGTAATGATTCATGAGGTAACCTCCTTCGCCGAAACGCGCATAACTTTCTATGCGCCCTAAAAGTATTTATCAACATATAATATATGTATAAACATTGAAAACCGCTTTTAAAACTCTAAAACAATTACAGGAAATAGGCCTTGTGAACTGAATTGTGAAACATAGTGAATGAAAATAGTAACACGATACAAATTATAGTAAATTATAAACTGTGTATAAAAAACAAGTATTTTAGACTCTAATCAGGTAACCCTGTGATCCCTCGGAGCTGAATCCTAGATCTTGTGTTGTCAAGGTAACGAAAGAGACAAAGCTATATATATGTACAATCCAGTTACATTTGTATAATCGAAGTCATAAAGATGTTTACACTTTAGTACCTTGTCACTTTCATTCACTGAGACAATTTCACATTTAACATATGTACTAAAGTGTAAATCTTTATGAATTCGACTGTATTCTTGTATATTTGATAATTAATGCCGATAGTTCCAAGAATGTAAAGAGAGAAATCCTAAGTAGTTGAAGTAGTTTGTTTAAGTGAGTTAATTAAACAGCCGTATTCAGTTCGTTTTCTTGCTTTTAATTGTTGAAATATGACTAATATACCTGTACTATTAAATTCAAATATCGCTATGCCTAAAGCGGGTCACGAGTAAGTATAAAATAAATGCACGAGAACATCTACTAAATTACTGCTATACTTAACTCAGTTTTATTCACCGCCTGGCATTTCACAGGTTTTGACGGCTGATGGCTAATTTTACAGCTATGTATCTTACCTCTAAATAACTTGAGCAATGTCTCCTGGGTCTCGGCGTCCAATGCGCTTACTTTCACTTTGTCACCCATTTTATTAATCTGCAGTATACAGGGAAAATAAATTAAACATGCGCCTTATCGGGCTTGAATTAAGATCGATTGCTCAACATATTATTCTCCTTTACAGTAATTATTTCCTTTGCATTGAATCTCCCTCTTCAATATTTCCGGTTTTTCATTTTCTGATCAATACTCCCAATTGCAAGTGTTGTCATATTCACTTAGTTACCTGTTAACTGACGAGCTGCGCAATAGTATCTGAATTAGTAGTCTACGAGCGTTACTTAACGCTCAGTTTGGGGGCAAGTGATGGGACAATTTCGATAAACTGAGTCGATAAAAATCAAGTAATTTATTCACTCACTTACAGATCAAAAGATTTAAATCATACTTAACAGAGCTCTGTTATAGGGGTTTTTGAATTATTATCAATTAAAGATAAAAACATGTGTATAACTCAATATTTTTTCCAAAATATATGAGGTTAAACTTCGCGCCTCATTGTAAAAATCCAATCCAAAATGATTTTTCGACCTCTTCAGGTGTAACTGGCAACAACTGTATTTCTTTGTAATGTTCTATAATGATCACATGATCGCAATGAATGAGTTATCTCAAGAGCACTTACAAAAGAAGAATTGTATTTTGACAAATAACTCTTTATAAGTAAACATGAATCAACCAATGATGTGATGAAGCAACATCACTATTTTAGCGTGCCCCAAACTGAGCGTTAGATAACGGGGTCTAAGATCCAACTGATTGTGATATTCACGACCTTTGTTTCTTTAATTTTTCGATAAAACGAATATTCTCTAAAGCTACTAATACATTCATACATAACATCACGCCTTCATTCCCAGAGTGGGGTAGGCAGAGCTACAAAAATACCAACAACTCTAAAAAGACTTGTTGATAATTCTGTAACCACATTTTGCACAATCAGTCCAAGAAGTTTACTAGTGTATTAGTGACAGGTTGCAAACCCATCGCCTAACTATACTACAAGCCCTTATTCCGTTAATCGCCTCTTAAGACATCCACGGGAAGAAATGGAGTGGCACTATTCTAACCCGGCAACCACACGGGCTAACACTAGGCTAGCTACTAATAAATAAACCCAAAAAGGACAATTTTAGAATTCAAATTAGTGCAAAATTTACTAGTCGTCAGTTTTAGCATTGCATTTGCAATTTATCAATGTGCACCTACTTACCTTCAGAAGGCCTGTATGATGCCTGTATGCGCATTTGCCTTCTCCATGGTTTAAAAAAACATACTACAAATTGAATTTCTTGCAGCCAGTATTGGCTGGAAGAAACTCAATCTCTAAGGTTCGACATCGCCAGAGAAACTCCGAGCATAGCTCTTTCTATGGCCGTCGAGAGATCGTTAGGAAAGGCCTAGCAGCAGTGGACGTCCTTGGGCGGATAATTACGATCATCATCATTGCGTATGGCAATCGTCCTGGTAGCAAGCGAAATTGCATACAATTTTGACATTTCAATTCGAATAAAATGTCATCTCGAGTGATATTAGAATCGAGGTCAAATAAAATTGCTTTGTTTTTCAAAGATGTTCGAAATTTTAATTTTATATTGATATCGAATTTGATATCATTATTGAGCAATAATACTTTTTTCACAAATAAGAAATGTGTTGTAACAAAACATTTTATGTTTATGCCAGTCGTAATTTGCGGTTATTGAACGCATCATAGAGGGTTTATGATATGTGTGTAGATAAAGGTTATATTTTCTCGCTGTTAAGGTGAAAAATTGTATGTGCAACACAAGACCAAAGTTATTTGCGTCTCGTGTCTTTGAATCCCTCGCTGCACTCAGGATTATAAACTAGAATCACTCGCTACGCTTGTGATTTAATTCTAGGATCCTTCGCTTGCTCGGGATTCAAAATCAACACTCGCAGCAAAAAACAACTGTGCTCTCTTTTCTCACAAATAACTATTTTTTATTTCCAACTAACTTTTGTCCGCGACCCCGTTGACGTCAAGTATTTTTACCATCAGGAGCGTGATATTCTCAACACAGCGCTGCGTCGATCTTAAAGATGAAGTTTTGTCCGGCAAGATTAAGAAGTCTGTTTTGTACGCTCCGACGGGACTTCTTAAACTTGCCGGATAAAACTTCACCTTTGAGATCGACGCAGCGCTATGTTGAGAGAATCACCCCCTGTTTATCTTTTTAAAGACATGAAAAAGCACTCAAAAATGACCAGCAAACTTAGTCCCGAACTTTAAGAGATTGTATGAAATCAATACAATGCTGGTTTTGCTATCTCAAACTTCTGTTTAGTTACCTCGTTCATATTAATGTTTTATAAAAAGTATTATTGTATTGTTACTTAACTATATTTATCAAGTTTCACCTTGAAAGATAGGCGCGGAAGACAATTTTAACGAGTTTTAGAGCTCTTATCTACCTAATAAAAATAACAAAATGTAATCTCGATGTTATTTTTACTTACCCACTAATATTAGAAAACACAAAAAATATAAGCCGGTTCGATTTCGAATACTGCTAGCATAAAGTGTGGAAGTGCAACTCGTCGGTCACTGCATCTAGCACTGCATATTACCGATATGCAAAAGAGCCAGAGAGAATCATGTGGTCAATTTACTAAATAAACATTTTGAATTACCCCGTGTGGTTGCCGGGTTAGTATAGCGCCACTCCATGTCTTCCCGTGGATGTTGTAAGTGGCGACTAAGGGAATAAGGGTTTGTAGTAGGTACTGTAAGGCGATGGGCTTGCAACCTGTCACTTATAAACCAGCAATCTTCCTGACTGTGCAAAATGTGGTTACAGAATTATAAACAAATCTTTTTAGAGTTGTTGGTATTTCTGTAGCTCTGCCTACCCCACTCTGGGAATGAAGGCGTTATGTTATGTATGTATGTAAACATTTAGATATTTTGATAGTTTTTCAACGGCAAAATCAAGTTTGTCCCGCAATTCAATTTTACATTCTTTTGTTTTGTGTGTTGCAGTATGTCTTTTGTCAAATAAATGTTATGAGATTGGAGTTTTTTAAACGCATTTACCAGAAACGGTCACACACCGACTATATTCATATATAACATTACGCCTTCAACCAGAATGGGGTAGGCAGAGCTACAGAAATACCAACAAGTCTAAAAAGACTTAATTCTGTAACCACATTTTGCACAAGTAGGTTAAGATGTTTACAGTGTATTAGTGACAGGTTGCAAGCCCATCGCCTAGTACTTAGAGACATACATCTACTAAGAAGCAAGTCATTCACACACGAACGTGCTATAAAACAAGAGATTTTTTTTTAATTTATTTATTGAACATTGACGCTATGTTGGCTACTTTGGAGCTGGCGTCGGGGAAGCGCAGGTCCGTGTCGGAGAGCTGCGCGCGCAGCCAGCGCTGCGCCTGCGCCGCCATCTCCTCGTCGAAGTACTCGTACCAGGCTCCGGATTTACCTGAAACCAGTATCAAGCTAATATTTATAAAGCGAAATAAAGAGGTACACATACAGTGTGTGACATCCATACGAATATTTTGACAACAGTTAATATGCATCCTAATTACCATAAAAAACATGTGTATTGTTAACATAATGTGTACTTTTTTTCATACTAATTCGCCACGCAATGTACCGGTAACAAAGCTAACACAGCTGAAACTTAGATTTGATTGCTTGTTTCTAACTCGTTTGCCGCTTTGCATTACATTGCTGCTCGAAATATTTTAAAACATTAGTAACTCTCCATCAGAAAAGGTACTTGTTATATTTTTTCGATAAAACGGTTCACAGCACCTAAAGCTATCGTTACTTAAAATGTATGTTCTTATGGATGTCACGCACTGTATATTTGCACCCATAACCCATACATATATTCGCAAGGGCGGTAAGGACATATACGCGAAAGTATACGTATAGGAGTAGTCTATCTTCAATGTTATTGTGTTCTGCTGCACGCGGGTACGAGCACCTTAATCTGAACTACCAAACTAGGAACCTTTATAGTTTCGCCATGTCCGACCGTCCGTCCGCATCCTAGCTCAGAGACTCTTAGTTCTAGAAAGCTGTAATTTGGCATGAATATACATCGACGTTTGAAAGGCAAAACGCTTCAAGCGACGCAAACAATGTGAAGCAATGAATTAGAATAATCTGCTGATTCCAAATGTACCTGTAACTCAATATCACACATTTTGTCGGTTGAAGCGTTTTGCCTTTCAACATTATTAGTCACGCCAACAAAGTGGTATAATAAAAACTTGTTGTTAACTGTCTAGCCCGTTTCAGGAGAAGTTTATTGTTTGGGGTGAGGTGATCAGCCCCTGGAGCTCGATGTCCGCAGTGGTGAGCCCACGTCTAGCTCGAATAGCAGACAGAAGCTCATCTTTGCGTTTTCTTTGGGTAAAACGGACAATAATTGCAGGTGGACGCGCATCTTTTTGAGGGGCACTTGCAACACTTTGATAGCGGCGAACTCGGTGAATCGTATCCACATCACTGCCCTGCAGTGTAAACCCAACCTTAACGCATATGTTGCGTAATATTGTTGATAAGTTTTCTCCCTTGTTAAACGGTATACCCGAGATTTCTAAATTATTTATCATAGAAAATTGTTTAGAATTATTATTTTCTTTTATTAACGTCGCAATAGTTTCATTTGCTTCATTTAAATTCTTCTTATAATGAGACTCATCTATACTCTGACGGAGTTGCTGGTTCTCTGAGCGCAAATCAACAGTTTCTGACCGAAGCTCCGACAGCTCAGCTCGCACCTCGTCGTTAGTGTTGGAAATGACATTAATGTCTGTCTGCATGCTTCTAATGGTCTCCTCAAGCAGCGAGAACTTGGAGGCCCAGCTTTGGATTGTGGTAGCTAATCCGTCAATTTTGTTGTTGAAACTGTTCCTAAGTTCAACCATATCGCGAGTTAATTGCTCAAATTTGGAATTTATTATTCATTAAGGCCTCCGTGTCGATGCTAACAATAGACGGCAAGTGATCGGTGTTGCTATCCGAACGTTCGTTCAACAGCACTGGAGTCTTAGGGCTATTTGATGCCAATAGGCCTTTTTTAGCGTTCTTGCAATCGGAACACTTCCACTTTTTCAAGTTCATCAGAAGTATTTTCTTAAATTCCTGTTCCGTAAGCCCAGCGCACGAGTAATGGATGCATGCCTCGCATGATGACGATGTACATTTTATAAAATCACTGGGCCCGAGCACCTTTTTGCATTTGGAGCAATTCATATTGATTAAAAAAAATAACTCCACCGTCTTATTGAAAGCTTAAAACAAATCGGCACAGGATAATTGACACACGGGGATAACGTCCTTAACACCATACAATTTCACCTCACTATCGTATGCGCTTTGCCGTGGGCCGCGTTATCAGCGAACAGACCGCTCGGAAGAAAAAGGTCGCAGGCGCCATGCAGATTACGGCGCTTACGACGTTTGAATCTAACACTTCCACTAACCGTGCGGTTTGACTAAAATAATCAATTTGAGCAATGATGTTAAATATAAAAACGTTAATTTCACTACTAATACACCACCGAAATATTAACTTTCATCACTATTTCATAGCTACTTAGCTATAGTCCTCATGCACTGAACTTTACTTCCCCAAACTTTAATTTTCTTATTAGAATGAATAAATTACAAGGAGCAAAACAAAACACAAGCGTAGGTACCGTGTGCGTTGCTATATTTTGTATTTTTTTTCTCGTCTACCCGTAGTGTGGGGTGTAGTTTGATAGGTATTTTAAAATTACTATGGGATTGTGAAAACAATAAGTCGATTAAGGGATCCATTTATGAAATGTTAAGCTTTAAAGCGCTAATTTTTGTTAGAGTCAAGTGTCGTCGTCCCCTACAGCCAAAACTACAAATACTAAAAATCTGAAAAAAGTAAATGAAAGCGCATATAACGAATTTAAAAAGAAAACTATCACGACTAAGGAGACATTACTGGTTCATGAGATACAGGCGATTAAAGTGTTTATACCTACAAAAATCATTAAAGACGGCACCAAATGAGTTTAAATAGAAAATTAATTTTTCATTTTTATGTTTGTAATTACATAACGGCTTTGGAACCCTACACTGAGCAAGGTCCGATATGCTCTTGTCCGGTTTTTATTTTACTTTGAATGGGTTTCGTTTTTTTATTAGGTCAAATGTGTCTGTTTCTGAGGAATCTTCGGATTTCAAATTATTTTGACGACATAAGTATTTACTAGTCCACTTGTGTTTGAACCTTCCTTTTGCCGTTTTTTCTCGTCATTCATAACGGCAACAGGTAGACGCTTAAAATATTAACAGAATAGAAACCGACATTTCGACTGCTTGCGCCAATCCTGTCCTTTTTCAACATCTATGAAGTTCACCGAATGCGTCTTGTCTAGAGCCACACTCACAGTACATAATTTAAAACATTATGTGAATTGATAGAAGCGCGTAGACCTAACCCCATAATTATATTTCTGTTTTTGTCTACAGAGAAAATATTCTTATACCGAACACGGTAACAAGTCCACGGACATAACACGCGAGAACAAATATACAGGGTGCTAGGCAGGTCGTGAGCCAAATGAATACGGCGTGTAGGTAGAGTCACTTGCAACACACTTTAGGCTCATCCTGCCCACGGTTTTTTTAAATTCTAATGCATGCTTATTCTATTAACATCTTATTTGCATTTCCATAGTAAACAAAATAAAAGATATGAGCCGACAAAGTGTGAGAATTAGAAAGAAAAAGACGACAAGCTCAACTTTACGGCACAATTTAAAAAAGTAGGAGCTTCTCGGATCTTCCAATTTCACAAAAAAATCTCCAATTTATGACTACTCTAACGATATATCACATGTCTAGAATCACTATGAATTTTCTGACAAAAAAAGGTTTCACTCTAAAATGGTGTTTAATAACTAGTCTATAAACAAAACATTAGCGAAATTAAAATTGAATTAGAATGAGAACATTATTACGTACCATTCCTGATGAATCCCTCTGCTCCAGGGTTGCCTGTCTTCTGGATCCACGGCGGGTTGACAGATTCATTATTCTTGAAGTTCTTTATATTTAAATGCTCGCAAAGCTTTTGAATTTGGTCGCTCGTAACTTCCTTTCCAAGAAATTTTGCGATACGCTCAATTGACGCGGGCAAGTTCTGGAATAAAACATTATGTCGAAACAATATTTATGTGCAAGGTCGGGATAATTTAAATTAACAAAGGATGCTTTAAATCCCAAACAATTTTTGGATCAACATTGAATCGCATGGAGAATTTTGAAGGTTCACTGAACAATTACCTGCTGAAGCTCTTCATAAAATATAAAGAGCATGTTCGGGTGATCCCGGTGCGCCCAAGCCTCCTTCAGATGTGAGAAGAATGGAGTCCAGCTTACTGGAAGAAATGTCAATAAAGCGGCTGGTAAATCATCCAATTTAGGTGGCAATGTGTGGAGGGCAACTATTACTGTATTAACCACGGACCAACATTTTATGCATAAAAAATGTTTAATTATTTAAGTAATCAGTTGTACGCATTCTTCGCTTAAACATCTAGGATAGCTAACGCCGAATGAAAAACCCAAATCAACGAATCAACGGCGAATAATTTATTCCTCGAATTCCTCCTCACCCGGGAACGAATTACCTGCCGCACGTGTGAATTACAATAATCATTCGTAAGTTTATAAATTTTAATTACTGCAGTATTAAATAAGATTTGACCGTCTCTGCTAAAAGCTACGCTCCATAATGCGCTACGTCTCGTACCTTAAAGCTGCAGCCAGGTTATAACTAGACCCCGGATCGTTGTGGCAATGACGTCACAATAGGTAATTTGGGGAGTAAATGGAACGGTGTTAATTACAGGGCAACCTAGTCTATTGGTGTTCTATGGAATTAAAATTTCATTATCAGGCATCCACGATTTAAATTGCTTATAGGTAAGTCAATTGTCAATTGACGTTGTTCTTTCGTTAACTAATCAAAAGTTGCTCTAAATCACTTACTAAGTTTCTTTCAAATTCGACGGATGTTATTGGTGCATATTTGAAAAGCTTGCGGTTATCAAAGCAGTATTTGTTATGGTTCCTTCGATTAATTTGTATTTCTTGACGTGCGTTAAGATTGTTAATGTTACGCAACGTGGCAAATCCGTCATATTTTTTTTACTAATCTCAACTTTTATACATTTTTTGTCGTCTTTCGTGCAGAATTAATGAATGACTTGCGGTAATAATAATATTTTTGGTCGCGAATGCCTAATTAATAATAATTATTCAGTTATAAAAGTTACTAATTAAAAATTGTATTAAATAACACCGTTCCATATACTCCCCAAACTACCCTATTGTGACGTCATTGCCACAAAAATCCGGGGTCTATAACCGCCTAATCTGAAGAATAATAAAATGCGTGTGTTTTTATTAATTTGTTATTTTTTGTTATAGGCTGTCAAAATTTTATACGTCATGTAATAAAAAGATTTTGAATAAAATTTCTGCCATCAACATCATTATCATTTCAGCCAAAAGACGACCACTGCTGGACATAGGCCTTCCCCAAGGTTTGCCTCCTTTTTTTTTTTTTTTTTAGGGACCTACGTAGTTAGCCTCTGATGGCTTTGACTACTTCGCCGGAGAGAGGGCGGACTCCTGATGGGGTCCACGCTAAAAGTGGGTTTTACACTAGCATGCCTAAGGGTGCCCCTATTGGGCCGACCTCGGACTTAGGACGCTAGGGGAGAATTTCAATCGAATTGGTTTTATGCTACAATACGCTTCGGAAATTTTACGTTAGACCAGACAGAGAAGAAGCGTCAAGAAACTCCATCTGGGTGTCGATTATGTGAATTAACCGGTACCGGTACCGGTGCAAAGTGGGGTCGCCCACGTGTAGGGTGAGCCGGGGGACGCCGACGCCTCCGCCGCGGACGGAGACGTTGTGGTGTGTATGGATCTAAGCTGGTGTTGCCCTGTGAGACGGTTGGGCGACGAATATCTTCGCGGGCTGCGAGGGCAGCCGTGATAGTGTCATCGGTGTCGGTCAGTACGTGTCGGGGACGCCTGTTCCGAGGTTTGCCTCCATCGGTTCCCCACAACCTTAACCGCGTCATCGGCCCACCTTGTTCAAGGTCTACCTACGCTGTGTCTTCAGGGACGTGGATCGACGATATTGTTACGAGTAGGTATGGTTAGGTTGGTAGGTAGATTAGAATCGAAGCACCTAGTCAATGACATTTTTATTGTTAACGAGTTCAATCGAGTTCAAGGCCAAGGCCGTCGCTTTTGTAACACATGGCCGCAACGAGTAGAACCTTCCATTATCGAACCCGGCGGGTCAAGGTCCATCGGTCATTTGAGAGGGCATTCTGGAACATTCGGCGATTGGGAGTATAAAAGGTGAGGCGCGCGTGCGGCGATTCATTCCTTACTTGGAGAGCGAACAGTGCGAACAGATAACCCGAGCGAGCATCCAAGTTTATTGTGCGACAATTGTTTGTAATGATTAAGTGTGTTAATAAAGCCTAGCTCTTAAGTATCGGTGTGTTCGTGCATTTCTATCAGTTACCTACCCCCACGTACGTAACAATAAGTTCTAAGAGCGATATCAATTGCCAAATTTCACTTTTTTAAGTTTCATTATGATTACTTACTTAAATCATTAACAAATAAATTCCAGAAAGTCTTAAAATCTCCAACGTAGTCTACCATCTTGAAAAGCCGGCTGTGGTGATAGTAGGATACTGCCACGTCTCTCGGATCCCTCGCCACGTAGACAACTTTAGTAGTGTCCAGCAGGTTATCAGGAAGGAGAGAGAGGGGTAGATGTGTCTTCATGAAGCGGGGAGAAGGAGCCTCAGATATTTCCTGGAGTGACGGTAGTGTTTCTAAATCTCCGACTTCTCCGTTTGTAACTTCTGCGAGACGGTCCACGTGATACATAGATGTTAATCTGGAAGGTTTATTTCTTTATCACGGGATTTGATTTGATGAAATTTGACTAAAACAAGTAACGTTTAATTCGTTTAATTTACATCGTTCAGGGGCCCTTTCCAAGATGCAAACGCTCCTAACGTTTTTCTTTTCTATCGCTCAAAATGTAAGTATGAGATGACAGTCGACTACGTGGTTTATCGAAACGCACGAGAATGTCATGCCATACATTTTGAGCGATAGAAAAGAAAAACGTTAGGAGCGTTTGCATCTTGGCTAGGGCCCCTTAACTGTCTGTTTCAAACATACATTGGGCGGGTGGAAAATTAAACAAAATCAGGTCACTGGGATGAAAAGCAGCTATAACTTTATTTCTGCCCTTATCAGCAGCTGCTTGATATCGACATCGTGATTAACATATTGGAAAGTATACTGGTTCAGAATATAGGTGTCAAACCTATATTCTGAACCAGTATACTTATGCAGCTTATGCGGCTTTCTTATGCATTAATACTTACGTCAAGTTCTGGGTCACCCTACTTCGTATGGACTTGCCTTAAGACAATAAATCTGGCCAACTTAATGGTGTAAAAACTGTAGAATGGAATAAATAAAATGGGAACTACTCTTGATTTTCCCTCAATTTACATCGGAATTTGCTGGTCGTTATCACTATTTAAGTCAAAATGTCGAAGACAACAATAACGGCAGTTGAAACGCCTTAACAGTCGCCCACCGACGACACGTTAGCCTAGGTGGTAGTGACTCGGCTTCTAAAGCTTGCAGTCCTGGGTTCAAATCCGGTAAGGGCAGATATTTGTCTGATGAGCGCGAACATTTGTTTGTGAGTCTTGGACGTTTTCTATAAATAAATAAATAAATACCAGGGACAAACTCACAGAAATTGACCTAGTCCCAAACTAAGCTCCAGGCTTGAACTATGGGTACTAGACAACGATAAATATACTTATATAGAGAAATACATACTTAAATACATAGAAAAAAACCAAGACTCGGGAACAAATATTCGCGCTCATAACACAAATATCTGCCCTTTCCGGGATTTGAACCCAGGGCCGCTGGCTTCAGAGGCAGGCTCACTCCCAACTAGGCCAACGTGTCGTCAAGTATTTTATGTATGTATTTCTTGTATCCATAGTACAAGCCTAGATTGGGACTAGGTAAATTTGTGTGAGATGGTCCTCCTGGTGATATTTATTTATTTATGACCGAAAAATTCAGAGATTATGCGAGATGGATTCGAGGACTCGTATTTGTATGAAATATTAAAAACCCAATAAAGTCCTGCTGCTGCTTGCTGTCTTCATACTTTAGAAGCCCATTCATGTGGGACTTATACCTATTTATTTTAAGTAAGAACCGTAACTACACTAACCTAAGTACTGTTACGAACGTGGGGGTAGGTAACTGATAGAAATGCACGAATGAATACACCGAAAATTAAGAGCTAGACTTTACTAACGCACTTACTTAACCATCACAAACAATTATCACACAATAAACTTAGAATAAGTACTTATGTAGATGATCGCTCGGTTCGCTCTTGTTCACACTGTTCGCTCTTTAAGTAAAGAATGAATAACGCCACGAGCGCTTCGCCTTTTGTACTCCCAATCCCGAACTGAACCCAGCGAGTTTACGTAAAGGTAAAAGTTGGTAAAGTTCGTTACTGGAAGGTTCTATACATTGCGACCCCGCACTAGAATCTCGACGTCTTTGGCTCAGGGGTTTCATTTCTAATTTTAGATGGATATTTTATGATACTAGACCTACCTAACCTAACCCACTCGTAACAGTACTGTTTACTCTGTGACACATTTTATATTTTTTCACAAAAACTGTAACTGTCTGCAATTCTTTTACTTTTCTTAAAATGTATAGATGTCTCCCTAGTATTTGTATTTTTTTTAATGGTTTGATCAATTAACGGGGCCCTAATTATTGGTAAATAATACATTCTTCTATTTTAACTTACTCGATAAAGAAGTATCGGCCCAGCAGAGGTATCTTCAAGGCTGTCTCATAGTCATGGTCGTTCATCAGTAGCCACACCAAGTCTTGCGTCCAAGTTGTTCCTTGAGAAACGTAAGCAAAAAGAATGTGAAGTGTGAAATTGTCGTGTAGCGACAATTTAAAAAATATAAAAGTGAATAATAGTTTATTAGGGGCGGTTTATAAAGATGTTATATAAAAAGATGGTATCATCTTGTACGTTGTATGTATATACAACGTGCTATATGAGATCTGATAACGATATAATTGGCGTGAGGTGAACTGAGTAAATAGGGAAGAAGATGTACCTATATATTGATGAAATTTTGAGTATAAGTGTACAAGCTGCTACCTAGTTTTTTTCTGCAAACATCAACCTGCTGCACAGTTAATTACATAAGGAATACACAATTTAAATAGTACAACAAAAAAACCATCCTTCCATTTCAAGATAATACTTTAGTTTATCAAACAAAGATTCGGGAGTTACCTGAACGCGGATACGTGGCCACCCAAACGTCGTCAGGGCGTACTGGTATGGTCTTCAAGTTATCGGCATTCTCCTCGTAGGAGAGAGGCAACAGATAACCTCCTTCACCGAAACGCGCAAAGCCTTCCGTGTGCCCTGAAAATATTGATCAAAACTATAAGAATCCGCTTTGAATCGTTTATATTAAGTATAACAATGCAGTGTCAGCAAAAGTGCACTTGTAAATTGGATCAAGTTCTAGAAATCGGCTTCAAGTTTATTAAAATCTACTTTAGTGAGAAATCGCCAGCGTTGCAATTTAGTAATTTTTAGGGTTATGGCGAAACTATAAGGGTTCCTACCTTATAGTTTCGCCATGTCCTTCCATCCGTCTGTCCTTCCGTCCCTCCGTCCGTCCTCAGCCTAGCGCAGAGACTCTAAGTACTAGAAAGCTGTAATTTGGCATGAATATGCATATAATTCACGCCAACAAAGTGGTACAATAAAATGTAAAAAAAAATAGGTTACCTCCCTACACGTAACGTGGGGATGAGTTTTCTTTTTGTCGTCTAGCCTATTGTCATTCAATAGATCTTTCAAAAATATTCTGGGTTTGTGGAAACTGTTTTTCGATTAAGTCATCCGTTTATGAAATATTAAGCTTTAAAGCGCTAATTTTGGTTATACTTGTAGAAGTGTCCCCCCTCCCTACAGCCAAAACTACAACCACTAAAAAACTGAAAAAATCTTAAATGAAAGAGCATATAAAGTATTTGAAAGAAAAACTATAACGACTAAGTAGATATCATTGGTTCTTGAGATACAGGCGATTAAAATGTTTATACCTTCTAAAATCATCAAAAGACACACCAATTTTATTGACTTTAAATAGAAAATCAGTTTTTACTTATTGATTTTTATTTTTGTAGTACTTAACGGCTTCGGAACTCTACACTGGTCCGACGTGCTCTTGCCCGGTTTTAGATTTTAGGTTAGTAGGACGTTGTTGTGGTCAGTAACTGATGAGTTAGTCACCAGAGTAAGTGATGACAGGTTTTTTTTATGCATGGTGTGGTCTAAACAGGATCCGCTTTAGTGTCGGGAGAGTATAGGCAGCGAGTAAACCATGGAAGGAGCACAAGTTAAGGTAATTCTAGGTAGCAGTAGCGGTCTTGGAGGATATTTATATTTATGTCACCTGTTACAACAACATTTTCGAAAGTTTTTAGATTTTAAAGAAGAGCTAATGAGTCGAGAAAGCAATCTATTTTCTTAAAAGATGGAGGTCTATACAATACTAATATTGCTACATCTGAACCAATTATTTTAAGTGAAAGATTTCCCTGCAGGTTTACTTCCTCAAACACAATGTCAAGGGATTTTTTAGTTTATTTAAGTTAGTTAATTAAACAGCGATATTCGGTTTCATTAAGGATACCGTTTTCTTGATGTTAATTGTAATTGTATTACAGTTGGTCATGCACTCCCGTTATCACTAAAAATAAAATAAAAAAAGATAAAAACGGTTTTGTGAACAGCCACTATTCATCATTATCATCGTCAGTCTCCTGACCGTTTTTCGGCCACAGCTATTTTTTTGCAGAAATATATTCAATGACCGCAGGTAGTCCACTATATGACTGCTCTGTTCCATACACCGCCTGGCATTTCACAGGTTTTGACAGCTAATGGCTACTCTTACTGATATAGCTTACCTCTAAATAACTTGATAAGCGTCTCCTGGGTTTTGGCATCCAATGGGCTTACTTTTACTTTGTCACCCATTTTATGAATCTGCAGATTACAGGGAAAACAATATAAAAATGCCTTTGTCGGCCTCAAGTTGAGATAAATTACTTTCTGACGTCTATGTGTAGGATATAAATGTTATTTTTGTATACTTCTGGAAATATTAATTGGTCTGGTGGCCTGGTTGGCTCTGTAATATTCATTAAGATACTTTTGTTAACATCAAACAAAATCCATTCGTAAAACTGCCCTCGTTCTTCAAACAGCATTATGGATATTAAGTTAACGCACAACATAAGATCACAAAGTAGATAACAGACGGCCAAATCATATTTCCTGAACTAAAGTAGGCCTGAAGAAAGAGGAGCTCAGGAAAAAACCAACAGCTATAACTTAATTTAAGAAAAATTTAAATTCTGCTAGTAAAAAACAACATTTTGGGAAACGTATCGAACAAATTCCGATAACATTTATGGGTCACACACACTCTTAAAAACAATAGTTGTCTCTCCTGTGGTCAATAGTTAAAAGCTTGTGTGCTATATGTTATGTTTTTATATGATAGGTCTAAAGCAGTCCTGACGGCGTTTTTGCGGAAATGGGCTTAGGCAGAAAATTAGGCCTTAAAAACGTTATCTTTCGGTGTGTCCACAGGAAAGACGGTGACCTACTCCTGTGTATGACCCTTAAACCGAATTATAAAGGGGAGAGTGACCAGCGGGCGTCAATAATACTCGGTGAACCTAAAACGATATTACCTTAAACATGTTATTATGTTGTTAAAGTCGATAGCTCATATTTACTTAACCTCGTGAGACCCGGTGTTCCATATGCAAAGGGGGTACATAATCAAGGCAATTTAGTATTAAATTTTTCCTATAAATCATAAAGTTCATTTTAATTTATTTTATAGTTACAAATGGCATTTTAGAGCAAAAGTAATTGAACTTTAATTCCTCGCTGTTGGATTCAAATTCCCACTAACAGAAATCTCACTGTTTGTAGTAGGTATGATGGGAGTCACGAGAATAATAGTAACCGAGTTAAAAAAAAAACTATATGTTTATGGTTTCAACTACGAGAAAAGAGGCCCGCTGACTTACCTTGAGGCCTTTAGTATTTTCAACTTTCCTTAGCAACTTGTTCACATATACTGCTCAATAGTATCTGATGCAATTATAAAATTAATATGTTGTTTAATGTAAAGATTATTACCCGATAAGATATAAAGAGCTGAATTTTCAATGCCAAATTGAATATTATCAGAAATCGTTTCAGCTCTTTCCTTTTCTTTCACATGACTACAGATAAGGAGGTGAAATATCAAGCCTTATCACGCTTGTTATTGTGAAGCAAGTTAGAGAGCAAGGTGTCAAGCAAAAATAAAATTTTATTGTTACGACTTAAGAGCTTTTTAGTGGGAAGACTCTGCAATGGTGTGTGGGTGAGCAAATAAGTCTAATCTCTAAGGAATAATATCTTGTAATCTAATCATTTAATATTATTGTTAATGTGATTATTGAGTTGTTTGTTCTTCACAGTCTAATTCCTGCACCGATCGATTTTGAAGTAAATTATAAAGTGATAGTTTATATAGTCCGTTGTGGGCTAACCCTGGGTTCCTATATTCAAAACGTCTCGTTAAAATTTGACATTAGCTACTACAAAATGTGTCACATTTGAACGAGACGTTTTG
This sequence comes from Acleris holmiana, assembly GCA_949316455.1. NCBI lineage: Eukaryota > Metazoa > Arthropoda > Insecta > Lepidoptera > Tortricidae > Acleris > Acleris holmiana. The sequence goes on from OX438766.1 coordinate 18,771,658, forward strand.
AATATAGGAACTCATGGTAAGAGAGCCGATGAAATTACTAGCATAGAGGCATTCCATCTAACCCGGGGGTTATTATATAACGTCCTCAAGGTTGGCACCGCATTGGCGGGCTTAAGATTGCAGTCTTAATATTGTAGTCATCAGAATGTAAATGTCTATAGGTCACAGATCCCACTTACCACCAGCTGGCCTGTGTGCTCGTTTGCTTTCTCCATGCCATACAAAACTTTTAGGCGAACGAAGATATGTATGTATATAAACCAGGGATTGTAAAACCGGTTTTATTCAATACCTGTATTTACATTGTCAAATTATTACCGGTAAAAAATAATACCTATATTCAAATTAGAGGTATTGTTGTCATTCCGCTTTTGTTTTTATCGCTATGTATACACTATTTACAGTATCAACCCTCTGCAACTGTGGTGACTTTTTAAGAAACATTCTACTGAGGTGGAGTCTGTCAGACGTCGTTTTTGATAAAACATAGAAAAAATACTAATGGGTTAATGATAAGTGTTGTTTATTAAGTGTATAGCATGATTATTTAATTTTCATGTGGAGTTTATAATAAGCATGTATATGGACTTCTAAATAAAAAAAATGACATTAACTTGAACAAGGTAAAAAATCTGAAGTTTTTAACATTGGTTAGTTTATAATGCCCCGAGTCTTTAGGAGAGGTTGCTGAGCGATACAGACCTATTTCACGCTATGAAGCGTTTTTTTTTGGCGGTGTCTGATAGACGTCACGTCAGTCGCAGAGGGTTAAATACCTGTATTCAATACCGCTATTGATTGTACCTGATAAGTGTGATGTGAATTAGACTGTAATTAACTGCAATTTCAGACTTGTCTAAGGCGAGTCTAAGTTTTTTTGTAAGAGCACCGAAAACATTTACATATACGAATAAACGAGAATATTGACACTGACAGGTATTACTGCTAAAGTTTTTTAGAGGTAAAGTATCAAAAAGAGGTATTGTTGTTGTTAGAGGTATTGCTCAATTGGCTAAACCGATAACATACTTGAATACCGGTATTCATTATACCGGTAATCAGAGCTTTAGCGGTATAAATAGCGAAATGCAATTATAACCGGTTATACCTAATTTAAAACCGTTAGTCAGAATACCGGTAACGATTCCTGATATAAACACACTGAAATTCACATACAATATTCACAGAATTAGGACGTACAAAGGTAGCTTATCCCTTTAAAGGATCTCTTATAGCTTACCTAGGGTGATTGAGGAGGGAGATGAGAAGGCAAAAAGTGGCAACGAGTAGACATGAGTCCAAAAAACAAAGTTTAAGTTTAGTTTGGAAAGTCACGGGCGAAAGAAAGTGGTCAATTTATATTGCCGTTCTATTTATTTTGGTGGGCTGGGACTTCTTATTGTTTTCCCCCAAGGATATAAGTGTACCTATCCCTAAAAAAAGAACAGGACTTTTTTTTTTCAAGTATTGACGAAATATACTTACAAAAATACATAGAAATCATCCAAGGCACACATGCTCGGGCTCATCACACACATATTTTTCCATACCTCGGGAATCGCCGAGACCGCTAGCTTCGTAGGCAGGGTCACTACCGTATGGTCCCTGCGGACACCCAGCGCAGGGTTTACTTCCAGCATTATGCTGAGCTGGAACCATTAAATTTCACGACATCTGGCATTTGGTCAGCCACATGTATTTTTGTCTCTTTTAACCGACTTAAAAATGGAGGTTCTCAATTGGAATGTATTGCTGTTGTCTTTTTTGATTTTTGACTCGATTACTCCGTCAATTGTAGACCGATTTCGAAATGAAAAAAAATCTAAGTGGTCTCATTGTCACAATGTCAGGATCTGATGATGGAATCTTAGGGAAATCGAGGAAACTCCTAAAATTATAGTAATACATATAGCGATTTCAGTATTTTCAGTAACGAGTCGAGCATTTGCATTCAAAATGTATCATTTGGTGAAGTGGAACTGATGATGAAGACCACAGATGGGCACCGGAACTCCTCAACGGTACCTATTTCAAAGGGGGACGATAAGATATATTGGTTAAGATAGTTGTGCGACTATGACGAAGCACATTTAAATGGTTTAAATATATAACAACGTCTTTCCCGCGGCGTTGCTTGTTTCTTATTTATGTAGACGTGGGACTACGTAACAGTATATTACGAGTATGATCAACATGATCACTATAATGTATGAAATAAAATAAGTGTTTCAAATTAACATCATTTAAAATGGTAGGTAATAGATCAGTCCAACTGAAGTCGGCGTCCCACAATATTTAGAACCAAAAGCCGACTTGAGTTGGACTGACCTACCATTTTAAAAGAAGTCATTTCTTGCGTTTTTGAAGACGTATTTTTGTTTTTGATTTTTTTTTTCCTTTTTTGCTTTTAACTCAGCACAACGTCAAGCCGTTCAAACAGAAGTTACAAACATCAAAAGATCATCACAAACTTTTAGACGATATCGAACCTATTGCTGTCCGCATAAACTGTTCTTACTTACATAAGTCTCAATAGGACGCTGCTGAGCTGTATGTTGGCTCTAATGTAAATGGCCAAACAAAGATGTAAATAAAACCAATTTAACCTTATCATTATTACTCCATGATAAATTTGAAAATCGAAAAAGAAAATAAATACAAAATTAACATAATTTGTATCATATACCCCGTGTGGTTGCCGGGTTAGAATAGTGCCACTCCATGTCTTCCCGAGGATGTCGTAAGAGGCGACTCAGGGAATAAGGGCTTGTAGTACTGTTAGGCGAAGGGCTTGCAACCTGTCACTAATACACTAGTAAACATCTTGGCCTGATTGCGCAAAATGTGGTTACAGAATTATAAACAATTCTTTTTAGAGTTGTTGGTATTTCTGTGGCTCTGCCTACCCCACCCAGGGAATGAAGGAGTGATAGTATGTATTGTATCATATAAACGCCCCGAGTTAAATACAAAAAGCTATCTCGAAAACAAGTAAAAACAAAATTCTATTTTAAGTTATTTGGTGCTGTCTTGATGATGGTGATATTTTTTAGTAAATTCGTTATTTGAGTTTTTTTTTTTTTCAGATTTTGATTATAGGTACATAAAGAAGTAAAATAAAAATAAACTTGTTTACTGCATTTTAAATTATTTTTAATAAAACAATGCAAAAATTAAACTTAATTGCTTCTGTATCCGTCAACCTTATGGCTACCCGTGCCGGGGAAGCGCAGATCCGAGTCGGAGAGATGCGTGCGCAGCCACAGCTGCGCTTGCGCCGCCATCTCCGCGTCGAAGTGCTCGCGCCAGCCTCCCGATCTACCTGAAATATGACATAAAATGTTCACATATAATTAAATCAGCTTACGAATTTATGATTTTACCTAATATTAAGGAAATGGGAATATCGTTGACTCATCACTACACCTAGAGATTTTCCTAGGGCGAACGACGTGTTGTTAGAGCTTGGCATAATAAAAACATCGACAATACTGTTATCGACAAGTACCGCTTCTATGTCATATTGGTAAACCACAGACCTATATTGGTAGATGCCGCAAACACACCCACTTCGCGTGCCATCGATCATATAGAAATCGACGTAATCCGTACATTTCAGGTTCTCTCAAATTTTATACTGCAATGGTTCAGGGGTTTAATTTGAAATGAGAATTCGAGTTGTCATAGTTAGTCGATTCCCTTTTTACACCAAAACGCTTTCAAGATCAATCATTTTTGATGGACATTGATGACCTAGAGTGGTCATTTCAACATTTGCAGTGTGTCAATAATTTTCCTTGGGGTTTTGATCAAATCCCCATTTTGCCTGTGATATATAGACGACCTTATTTTCTTGAGAAGAGAGTCGTGGTGTATTTTTTTCGTAACTTTTAATGCTACGATAATTTGGTAACTGTATCGATATTAGCAACGAAATGGTTTTTTTTCACAAAAATATTTTTATCTATAACATAGCTACGAAAAAAATACTTTAAGTACATACCAGTTTCATAACAGCAATGGGCAATATTCGTTTTTGGGGTTCAATGTATTAGTTGCACATTTTGAACCAGATTTCTTCCACTCACAAATTTTCCTACTTTTAATTAGGTCGAAATAGGTAGGTAGGTTTAGGTTTTTTTTTATGATAAGGAGAAGGCACACGAGCACTCAGGCCACCTGATGGTAAGTAGAATCTAAGACCCATAGACATGAATTCTCAAGACTATAATCTGAAGACTACAATCCTGAGACCTCAAATGCGTTAGGTTACGCTAGTTTTTCAGCCAACCCGAAGAGCCAAAGCACCTAGAAATAGGAGCCATAAACGAAACTCTAATAAATCAATTTTTGGAATAGAAAAATGCGTCAGGGGGAAAACATGACTGAAAAGTTAATTCGGCCAAGACAGCGAAGAAATCCTAAAATTATCTTCCAAATAGGATTGAACCCGTGACCGGTAGCTGCCCAGTAACTTCTTAAAAGGCTAACCTCGTTGTCAAAATACAATACAGTACCATTCCTGACGAAAGCCTCTGCACCAGGATTACTGATCTCCACGCCCCACGACGGATTGATCGATTTGTTGTTCTTGAAGCTTTTTATATCCAAGTGCTTGCACAGCCTTTGAATTTGTTCGCGTGTAACATCTTTCCGAAGAAATTTCGCTATGCGCGCGATCGACGCGGGTATATTCTGAAAATAATTTAAACAATAAGTAAAGGGTAGTTTTTAAAGCCAAGATGCACTGTGGGCTAAAGTCGACTCTTCATAGACTTACAGCCGCACTCAGAGGTGTCAATTAAACTAATTGCTTGTTAAATGACGTGTTGTCTTAGTCTATTTCTATGGCAAAGAAAGCGACAGCAGCAACTTTATACACACTTTAAAATTAATAGACGACTCTGAGTACGGCAATCAGGAGCTTAATTTATTAAGTATATTTTTTCTTTGCAGACGTTCCACTAGTCGGGGTCATATAAAAAAAAAACATGAGACATTTTAACTCTGAAGCTGATGAATAACGTTTTTGTGCGTAAAATTTGAATGAAAATTATATTTTTTTAAACATGTTTGAAAGTGCAAGGAAAGCCGTGTTATGTCCTCGCTCTAATGGCTATAGAACCAGTAATTTATGATTTTTCGACGTACTGTACTCCAAATTTTGAAACCAGGTGTATTTTTTATATCTAATTTTTAATGTTTACAGATATACATTTAACTCTAAAGTAGCAAAACCAAAGTTAAAACCAATTAACATTAGTAATATAAAATTTAATAAGTATGTCCTTTTTTTTAAGTAACAAGGCCCTACGTCTATGGAGAATCGATTTTCAGTCCACAGTGCGTTGGCATCATGATTGACTTGACAGCCTCTAGTAATAATTACCTGCTGAAGCTCTTCATAAAATATAAACAACATATTCGGGTGATCCCGGTGCACCCAAGCCTCCTTCAGATGCGGGAAAAATGGAGTCCAGGTAACTTAAAAACAAAGTATTACACTAAATAACATAAAACACTATTGAACACATATTGTGTAAAAATGGTCACAATTTACGTGATGGCGCGCTCGGTCTTCCTCCTAGGTAATAAAACGAATACAGTCTGCGACAACGAGAGTCGACAGCGAGAGTCAACAGCGAGAGTCGACAGTCGACTGAGACAGTCGACGGCAACGACAGCGACAGTCGACAGTGAGAGTCAACAGCGAGAGTCGAAAGCGACAGTCGACCGCGACAGTCGACAGTGACAGTCGACAGCGACAGTCGACAGCCGGGAATCGCTGTTGCTACGAGTATGCTCGCATTGTTAACTAGCTACACAGACTCGCTGTAACACGGGTCGTATTAATAAACTGACATAATACTTAATATAGTTTTGACGTGTCTTAAAATAAATATTGACATTGGTCAAGTGAGAAGAGCGTTGAAATTTCCGGAAAAAGCTAATGATTTTTCCATGACTTTTTGAAATTTTATTTTTTTTCGTTTGTTTCGGGTATTTTAGGAAAAGTAACAAATGAATAGTGACAATTTATTCATAGTCAATCACTAGAGTCCGTTATCAAGCGGGCAGTTTGGTGGCTAGTGATGTGCAATGTCAATAAAAAACTTTCTTTTTATTTTCAAATATACGTAGGTATATTTGAGATAAACTCAATATCAAGAATTACTCAAATGACTATCGTGATATTTACACAAAATCTGTTCAAGACTTCTAGGTGTAAGATTTCGACTTCTACTTGAAAAAAACCATTTTAAGTATGAAAACGACCGCTCTACTTCTACCGATGTAACTTGGAAAAACTTCAAGACTCTAAAGTACTGGAAAGTTTTTTGGTTTATTTCTCCGTCTATGATGCATTATTTTCCGTTTATTAACTTATCAATTTCGGTTATTGTTGTAAATCCGGGAATACTGTTACTTAATAAATAAGATAACTTTCTCTTCGCAGGCCCCAATTGCTTTTTAGGACATAGAGGTACATATTCATATAAAAATACATATCTGAAAACTCGATAAAAAAATGACATTGCACATTACTAATGGTAGGAGCCACCAAACTGCTCGCTTGATAACGGACAAAGCAAAATCTGCACAAAATTCAAGTAGCACAAAGAGCTATGGAGCGCGCCATGCTAGGAATCTCTCTAGTGGACCGCATACCTAATATCGAAATTCGCCGGAGAACCAAAGTCGAAGATGTCGGTAAGCGGATCATGAGTCTGAAGTGGCAATGGGCGGGACACCTGGCTAGGAAAGAAGACGGTCGGTGGACCAAGGCGGTGACCGAGTGGTGGCCAAGACAGGGACGCCGATCAGTGGGCAGACCACCAGCCCGCTGGTCGGACGACGTCGTCAGATCGGCGGGCAGACAGTGGATTCGTGCAGCACAGGATCGTGGTGAGTGGCGCGACAAAAGGGAGGCCTATACCCAGCAGTGGGAAGATACGGGCTGATTTGTTTTTTTTTTATTTTTTTTAATAATAACGAGCTGATATGGGCGTAAATAAAAGTATTTTTTTAAAACTATCAGGATTTCCAAAAAATAAACTCATGTTTTTAAACAAAATCCGTTTTTTTGTTTGACGTATTTGTTCGTTTTGTTATTTATTTAATTGACATATAAAATGCTCAAGGATTAAAAAACCGTTTATTTCAACTCAATAAAGCTCATATGAGGCGACTGGCGAGATATTTCACTTTGTTCTGATAGGATTGATAGTAATCAATTATTTTTTTTATTAAATGTTTTAAGAAAGTACTAATATTATTATTATTTTTCGGTGTAATTGCATCTAGTTTCATCCCTATTCGTTTATGCACCTTATCCAGGGACGCACTGTAGCTTTAAAATAAGAGCAGAAAACTTCATTGTTTTTCTTCAACTCTGAATACGGAAGTAAGGTCCTGTTCACAATCGTCAAGTAAATTCATCTGCCCAAAAAAAAGCACTCTTTGTTGTCTATTTTCAAGTGTAAGAATGGGAAAGGGCTAAATTTATTTGACAGATACGTTCAGTTCAGTTCAGTTATTTATTGGTAAATATAATTTGTAGATAAGCCCGTGTGGTTGCCGGATTAGAATAGTGCCACTCCATGTCTTCCCGTGGATGTCGTAAGAGGCGACTAAGGGGTTTAAGGCTTGTAGTACTGTTAGGCGATGGGCTTGCAACATGTCACTAATACACATGTGGTTAAAAATGTGGTTACAGATTTGTTGTTGAACAGCCAGTAAACAATGGTAAACTTATTTGTTGCGTGTGATCGAATTGTAATAATAGCATGTTTACAACTTTCAACATCAACATACCTACGTATGCTAACTCGGGGCACGAATACTAAACTGACGTCGCAAAATATTTTCGCGAATTTATATCGATGTTACTATCAAGATTCAGATGTTCTTCAATTTTTTTTTGCCTGTTATAGTACCCTACTGCAGGGCAAAGGCCTCCCCTCTTTTTCCCTGTTATTCAACATTTATAAATATTATTCTTTCTCTTTACATTTTAAATTAAAAACAATAAACAAATAATGCTTTCTTTTATTTTGATTTTTATTTCATAGTAAACAATTAATATTATATCCAGATTTGATTTGTCCTTAAATTCCACTTTAAATTAATAAACGTAGAGATCGTCCACTTCTTCAAATATTGAAAATGAAACCCGTTTTCTAAATCATTAACGATATTGTGATTTATGACACTAGACTTTTGGACATGGATTTTTCTTATCTTAAGAGTAGCAGAGATTTTTATAAATAAACATGTATATGTAACCTAACCTAACCTAACCTATAACCCTTATGAAGATGTCGATCTTCATAAGGGTTGGCAACGCATTTGAGGTCTTAGGATTGTAGTCTTGAGAATTCAAATGTCTATGGGTCTCAGATTCCACTTATCATCAGGTGGCCTGAGTGCTCGTGTGCCTTCTCCTTATCATTAAAATAAACTAACTGGTGCAGAGGCTTTCGTCAGGAATGGTACTGTATTGTATTTTGACAACGAGGTTAGCCTTTTAAGAAGTTACTGGCAGCTACCGGTCACGGGTTCAATCCTATTTGTAAGATAATTTTAGATTTTCTTCGCTGTCTTGGCCGAATTAACTTTTCAGTCATGTTTTCCCCCTGCCGCATTTTTCTATTCCAAAAATTGATTTATTAGAGTTTCGTGTATGGCTCCTATTTCTAGGTGCTTTGGCTCTTCGGGTTGGCTGAAAAACTAGCGTAACCTAACGCATTTGACGTCTCAGGATTGTAGTTTTCAGATTATAGTCTTAAGAATTCATGTCTATGGGTCTTAAATTCTACTTACCATCAGATGGCCTGAGTGCTCGTGTGCCTTCTCCTTATCATAAAAAGAAACTTATTAATCGATATCAAATCCCTAGGACGTGCGCCGAGTTACCACACATATCTTTCAATATTCAAAGACTTTTTGGTGATATAATGTGTCAAAAACTATTTCTTATCTGCATGGTACTGTAGTTGCTAATTACATACGTATTATTTACCAAGATCATTTACAAATAAATTCCAAAAACTCTTGAAATCTCCAACGTAGTTATAGACTTTGAAAAGCCTGTTGTGGTGATAGAAGGATACCGCCACGTCCCTTGGATCCCTCGCCACGTAGACCACCTTCGTTGTGTTCAACAGGTTATCCGGAAGAAGAGAGAGGGGAAGATGTGTCTTGATGAAGCGGGGAGAAGGAGCTTCTACTACTTCCTGAAATGACGGTGCTTCGGGTGGTTTTTTTCCTCTAATGTTTTTCCAGCGTCTAGGTATGGTAAATCTGGAATTAAATTGTTAATTGTTCACTACTCGAAGAGTCCCGCACGTTCCTATCCTTCTACACTACGGAGGTAAAAGAGTTCGTTGAGTATATTTTAAGATCCACCGCCGTACTTAGAGACATTTTAGGGACAATTAATTCATTCCTTTTCAAATAAATGTATGAAAAATCGTCAATAACTGACTGACTGAGTGCCGTCATTATAGTTGAGTTGTTGGAGTCTCTCAACTAGGTTTTTTTTTATTAAAATTCATTTATTTGTTCCTGAGTCTAGGATGTTATATAAAAGTCACAATATTACCGGGTGGAACAAAACGAGGGACTGAGCTGAAAGGATAGTGTTATTTAAGTGATCTACAATTGATTTATTATAATTGTAAAGCTGGACTGAAAAGTAAAACAAAATGATTAAAATTAATCAATTTAATATCTGTGACAACCCTACTACTACTAGATCAAAGATATTTACATTTTAAATTGATACATGTCATCAACCACTTAACATGCGATGCTCAAAAGTACCACCGTGTCGTATTATGCACGCTGCCGCTCGTCATTCATTAAGTTTGTTTACTAATGAAGTCGGTGAAAAAGGTCTAAGTTATCTAGATACCTTATCTTGATGACGTCATCGGATCTACTCGCTAGGGTTGCTAATGTGCAGATTTTGCACTAATGTTTAACAAGCTGTATCTCTAAAACGGTAAAGAAATTCCCTATTTTATTATATAAGTATTGTTACTTTTATATAATTTTGTCTGTGTTCGTGTTTATTCATTATTTGAGTTCTTAAATTTAGATTATACTGTTTCCGTAAACTTTGTTTCGTACTCATGTCAATCACCCAAAGGTTAGCTGGAAGAGATCCCTTAAAGGGATAAGTTCGCCTTTGTACGTCCCTATTCCGTAAATATTGTATTTGAATTACTGTTTTGAATACAATAAAGTGTTTACACACACACATACTCGTACTGTTTTTTTCAAGAGGTATCCAACATTACCTCATTCAATCTTGTTAGATGCTTGCTATGCTTTTTACTAATTTCATCATTGGACCCACAAAATTACATCTTTGTGGCTTTAATAGCTTTTAAGAAAGTACAAAAACTAAAAAAAAAGGTGTTCCCAGTTTTCTATGGAACCTAAAAAAGAGACGACCTCCTCCGCTAGAAGGATTAAATTTTTAACTTACTCGAGAAAGAAGTATCTTAGTATAAGAGGTTTTCTCAAGGCTGTCTCGTAGTCAAAGTCGTTCATTAGTAGCCACACTAATTCCTGCGTCCAAGTCGTTCCTGGATATAAGGGCAAAAGTAGAACGGGTGTTGAAATAAATACATAAAATCCCTCATATTACCTCGTGAGACCCGGTGTGCTATCAAAGAAATTTATTTTAAACTGTATTTCAATGGCCATAAAGTATTTTTTTATGTATTGGTAATGCATTTCAAAATGGATTTTTTTCCTTGCAGTTAGGTTCAAAATCCCACTTATAAAAATCTCCCTGTTTGTAGTATAGTGGGCGTCACGAGGGTATTATAATTGAACAATATGGAATTCATGTTTAATAGTTTTGGTAGTTTTATTGAACTACTAGGAGGGTTACTATGACTAAACCAAACAATTCAGTTTGCGTCGAGAAAAAAAAAAAAAACACGAGACAATGTCACACAAATTGACCTAGTCCCAAACTAAGCTCTAGGCTTGTACTATGGGTACAACGACAAGCATACTTAAATAGAGAAATAAATACTTAAATACATAGTAATCATCCAAGACTCGGGAACAAATACTCGTGCTCATCACACAAATATCTGCCCTTACCGGGATATGAACCGGGACAGCCGGCTGCGGAGGCAGGGTCACTCCCAATTAGGCCAACGTGTCGTCAAAAGAGACGGCGCCACTACTCTGTAGAAGGGAAACGGGCACTCAGGCCATTTGATGGTAAGTGGGGCCTTACACGTATGTATTCTCAAGACCGTAATCCTAAGACCGCAAATGCGTTGCCAACCCTGAGGACTAAGGTGAAATGCCTCTATACTAGCAGCAGGTTAAAGATGAGAAGGTGGTAGCACTCCGGACGGTCCCTGCACCAGGTCAAATTTCCCCGCCGGAGAGCCATTTCTAGCGGTATAGTAGAAGTATCCTGTCCCGTCTCGATATTGAAGATAATAAATTAGACACTTTTTAAGAAATGAAGATGTATAATATGATCAAAAATTTTAAAAATACAGAAAAATAAGCAGGAGGGCACCAGACACGAGATCTCGTGTCTGGTGCCTATCGAAATTATTAGTCAACTGAACTAATGGATCGGAAATTACAAAAAAAATCAATAATTTTGAATTTGGAAAGATTTAGATGGTAAAGAAAAAGTGGCCAGGAACGTAAAAAAAAGGAGGTTTGTAACAACCTCGTTACACTACCAATGACAAACTGAATTGCAAAGCTATTTCATAGTAACCTCTCTGATCTAGGAAGTTACCTGAACGTGGATACGTGACCACCCAAACATCATCCGGGCGAACCTGCATCGTCTTCAGGTCGTCGACATGCCACTTGAGGAACGAATGCAGCAGATAACCTCCTTCGCCGAAACGCACAAAGCCCTCTGGGCTCCCTAGAAAGGATGATAAGACATCCAGAGGCTTAGTTTTATATAAGAGCAGGTCCAGATGAAGCGTTTTACAAGCGATCGGACATTAGGAAACGGTTCCGCGTGGCGGTGGCGCGTTACGACAAATTCGCGGCAACTGAAGCGCGTATACTCGACGCAAACATAGCGTAGTGAACGCGATTTATACGTGTGCATGTTGTCAACACTATGAGCGGCTAGTACCTCGCCATCAGCGTATGCTTTCATTTTTCATAATTTCATTTGCCATAATGGTCACTGGCTATAACCTTCATTTTCACTAATATCACAAACCATAATTTCATTTGCCATAAAGGCATTTTTTCTGAATTCGTAAATCTTTCACTTTCACCAATAGGTTAGGTTAGGTTTGCTTTATTACAATTCCGAATGCAAATGAATATTATGGCACATGATCGTTATGGCATATAAAATTATGTCATATGAAATTCGGGCAAATAAAATTATTGCATGTGAAATTCGGTCAAACGATAGAGAACCCGCCATCAGGCTTCACTTGGACCGGCTCTTAAGGCAATATTATTATGTAGTTGAGGACCATAACGTAGATAATAATGTTAAATGAATAGTTTATTTGAATAAAAACATGCGTAAATAAAATATGTTACGAACACAAATGGTATCTTGTGTTACCAAGGCTGGCGTACAAATATTTAAGATAAGATAATCATTTATTGTCAAAACTGTGTACATAATAATTATAATAAGATGTCATGCATAACAATAGCCCCAACAGATAATCTATTTCGGACGAACAATCATTTAAAAAACACTTTAAATAAAAAAAAACTATTGCTGAGTAGCCATTCCTTAATTTTCCTTTTAAATTCCATTCTTCATAGTGCCTTGATCAAATGATTAAATATTCTAATTCCAGTAACATTAGTGTTTTTTTTTAAATTTATAGCTAGAAGAAGAACAGTTACTTGATTTCCATTTGTTTGACCAGAAAAAACAAACAGTTTTACTGACTAATACATTAGTTCTTAGCTTACTTCTCTGACTTACCTTTAAATAATTTTAACAACGACCGTTGGGTCCCGTTGTCTAATGTTCTTACTTTCACTTTTTCAGTTGTGTCTAGTATCTGCAGCACTAAAAAAAAAAACTAACTATAATAAGTCAAATAAAAAGTAAGCTTTAAAAATCCAACTGATTTTTTTGACATTTTCGATGGGGCTTTAAATGTGGGTATCGATTCTACACCTCAAACGCTACATGTTTTGTTCTACGATTTAGAAAATAACTTAATTTACAGTAAGTGATCAAACTTTAAAACTCTACTAGTAAATCAGTGATCTAATTTAATTTGTATGAAAAAAAAACTCATTTTTTAAAGTCGTACAACAAAAGGAGTTCCATTTGAGGAGTAGAATCGATCCCTACATTTAAAGCCCCATGGTCAGAGACACCTTGTTTACCAGCAGTGCACATACCATAAAGTTCACCTTTTGTTTTTTTTTTATGCTGGTTCTAAAGCGGGTGGTAGGACCTTTTGCAGGGTCCGTCCGGATCGCTACCACCATCTTATGCATTAACCTACCGCCAAACAACAGTGTTCGCATTGTTGTGTTCCGGTTTGGGGATAAGACAGCCGGTGAAATAACCTTTGTAAAATCTCTCAATCTCGTTCTTTGAAACAGTATTGGTGGGAATAAACAAAAATACATATGCTTCTAATGTTCAAATAAGGTAGTGGTAGAATGTGCAGCTGACTACGGTACATTTTTGTATTTTGCGATGGAAAATGAACGAACGAACTTTGTCAGCAACATACGAGTACATTTAAATATCGAATGTCTTGTTAAGAGGCCGTATACGAAATTTTGCCGATACGCTGATTTACGTGATTTTACAGTTGAAATACTTTACTTCTACAATTTAAATGCGCAGCAAGAGGGATAATTACGATTTTCAACGAATGTATGAGCAAATTTTTTGTTTTAATTATGTTATTTTCATTAATTGACCTAAAACCGGCGACTGTTTTGTAAATTTTGCTGTAAGATGTTTAGAATATCCCATACTCAAGCGTCGTTTTGACGTCTAAAAGGTATGAAAAATTACAATTTATTGCTGTAAAAGTCGTCTAGAAATGTATGAATATTTTTTTACCACCTTTATATAATACTTATCAATATTTTTTTGCCCTGTACGGTTGCCGGGTTAGAATAGTGCTACTCCGTGTCTTCCCGTGGATGTCGTAAGAGGCGACTAAGGCGATGGGCTTGCAACCTGTCACTAATACACTAGTAAACTTCTTGGCCTGATTGTGCAAAATGTGGTTACAGAATTATCGACAAGTCTTTTTAGAGTTGTTGGTATTTCTGTAGCTCTGCCTACCCCACTCTGGGAATAAAGGCGTGATATTATGTATGTATGTATGAATATAATATTTTGTGTAAAAAAATAATTAACTTTGTAAAAAAATTAAGAAAATGGGCAAAAAATCGTTTTTCATTTCGGCTGTTTAAAACTCTCGTAAATAAAATTAAAACAAACAGTGATAAACTTCAGTTCGAAATCAATCCACTATCTTAGAAAAACATCAAAAAAAATAGCAATAGACAAGACAAAAATAAAAAAGTAGCTCATTCATTCGTAACTCATTTACTCGATCATAACTGAAATGATATTTCATGTTGTGCGTTAAAACTTATAGACAAGCAGTATTTTAACTGTAAAAGGGTGAATCAACTTTTAAAGTCCTCCTTTTCTACACGCTAATAAAAACTTACTAGAATATGTGAGATTGATAATGGTTTACACATGTTAAAATTAGATAATCAGATCTTCGGATTTCACTATTCATAATCATAAACCAATTCTATAATTTTGTAAAAACGTGGTAACGCAGTGGAAAATGCACGTTTTTCATACAAAACCCGGGGACAACGTTACCTGCGTTACCTGTTATATTTGTGTAAATCATAGAAGAATTTTTAAAATTGTCAGCTAGAAAGTAAGTTTAATTGTCTGATTTATTCAATATATTGACCACATCAAAAAAAAATTGCATTCTACCAAATTAAGGTGACATAGTGAGACATGTCGAAAATTGGGGAGTACCTTAAAAGTTGATTCACCCAAAATCACGAAAAGAAGCAAAACCGCCAAAATTTCGTATATGGCCTCTTAAGCTCGTATCGAATTGAGACATTTCAGCCGCTTACTCACAACAATCACAAATAAGAAGCAACTTGTGTTAGAGCGTCCGAATTCGAGCAAAACAGACACTTCTCAGTGCTCTCGTAAGATTATATTACGCCAGACATTAAGACTCAACGGGGACAATGGGCAGCATTCTTCGCCGGCCATTTGCAGGACTTTCATTAAGAAGGTGGATGCCGGGTGACCATTGTCTGATCGTTCAGCATTACGACTGCTAAATTAAACGCTGAGACATGCGAGACACGATAATTATTTTTAAACGAGATGGCTTTCAATATGTTGCAGTCAACCAATAAACATGTGGAACATACAACCTTATGTACAAACTTTTTATTGCAGAAACTGAATATAACAAAGTAATAAACGAAACAGAAACTCAAAAGGTATGTACTTATCTCTTTCAGTTAACCTTTGAGCGATTGAGAAAGAAATAGAACAGGGAATGGCAAAACGTATAACAATTTAACAGACGGAAGACATTGTTATTGTGATTGTGATTAACATTTGATTTTCTGGGTACAGTTTATTATGACAAGGCACTAAAATGGTCATTTTCATTAGGATACTTACTCTAGGTCTACGATCCGTGCATTCGGGATGTGAAGAGGCCACATATGCTGGTGTGAGATGGACATAGTTTTTAATGTATAATAAGTATTTATTTCTCTATACGAAAGTTTATTGTTGCCTTGTACCCATAGTACAAACAAGCCTACAGCAATTTGTGTGAGATTGTCCCCGGATTTTTGTATTATTTGGTTAGGTAGACAGGATCACTACTATCTAGGGTAACTGCATCATAAGGCATAAATCGACGTGTTCCAACACCGTCAACTTACGTCAATCATATAAAGTAAGTGGGAATTTGAATCTACCATCATGGAAATAAAGTTCAGTTACCTTTGCTTAGAGCAAAAATGTCATTTTTATTTTTGAAAGAAAAATGAACTTTATTTTAATTAAATATAGTTTAAACTACATTGCCTTGATTAGGAACACGACCACCAGGTTAATGTTAATGTTTGCAAAAGGCAATTTGTACGCCACAGTTGCAAATCCGAATAGTTTCACGGCAAATTCAGTAAAATATAAACTTTTAAAACGAATTCAATCGTAACGACGTTCTATCTTCAAAATTGTCCGGCTTTTGCCCGTGAATGGCGGCCATTTGCCGCAATCCCACTGCTTATTAGCCGCGGCCACACCAACCTTACGGAAGAACAAGGTAGTCCGACGTCAGCAGCTCTAGATAGAACATTGAAACCAAAACTCACGTTTTCTGAATGTATCCGTAGCATAAGCTTAGACCTTCATAACGTTATGAAAAATATCTATATGTTTCATAACATTATTTTTCACAACGAAATCAAAATCGTAATAATAACGTGCCCTAAATCAAAGAATCGTGCCGCTGGTGACTCTTATAATGCATTAGATATCTGATAGATTTGAATGTCTGCATGTACTCCTGAAACAAACTGACGGTTCCATACCTAAATTGTTTTACATACTTCACCTTTACTACTACTCAATGACGATATAAAATTCAACGTCCATGTCGAAGTACTTTCAACGTGCTGTTACAACATCCGGCGCCTCGCCCCTAAGAATTCCTACTACGTAGGGAATGCAAATAACTGGATATTAACTGAACTTCAGCGAGCAAAATACGATTGATAACCGGTTTTAACCTGTTATTTGCGTTCCCTACTACTACGTCACTTTAGTTTACGCTACGCGCTATCTACTTATCAAACAATCAGCCCTTAGGGCCACTACTTATTATTTTTTACTTTTTAGAGGTTTTTTACAGACTATTTATTTAGTCGGGGGTTTTTTAAATTTCCTATATTTTTTTTTTATATCATGCTTTTTAATCTTTTCCATCTGAGTGTCTGTTTGTGGCATCATAGCTCCCAAATGGATAAACGGATTTGGACGCAGTTATATTAAAATAAAGCTACATTCATCAGAATGGTTTTTAACAAGATTTCATAAATATTGGTTGGGCTGTTTAAGAGATATCAGCTCTGAAAGTAAGTGTCACCGTTATTTTGGGGGCTTTTAACCCCCTAAAAGCTCCATATCTCAAAAACGGCTAAACCGATTTTTATAAAATATGTCTAAGAAACAGCGCTAGAAATCCTGCTTTCATTGAAAAAAAACCGCATTCAAATCGATTCATCCATTTAAGAGCTACGGTGCCACAAACAGACACACACACACACACACACACACACACACACACACACACACACACACACACACACACACACACACACACACACTTACACTAACACGTCAAACTTATAACACCCCTCTTTTTGCGTCGTGGTTTTTCTAGAGACTATTTAGTAGGAGGTTTTTTAAATTTCTAATTCAATTTTTAATTCGTTATATGCTATTTCATCCAAGGTTTTTTTCAGATTTTTAGTATTTGTAGAGTCTAACAAAAATTAGCGTTTTAAAGCTTAATATTTCCTAAACGAATTCCTTAATCGAAAAGTTGTTTGCACAAACTCGCGATATTGTTGAAAGTCCTATCCAACGATACTCCATACTATGGGGTAAGTAGACGAGAAAAAAACAATACATCCCCACGTTTCGTGTAGGGGAGATATACTCAAAAAAAAAATTTTCCAAAATTTTATTTTACGACTTTGTTGGCGTGACTAATATGTATATTCATGCCAAATTACAGCTTTCTAGCACTGAGTATCTGAGTTAGGCTGCGGACGGAAGGACGGACGGACGGACATGGCGAAACTAAAAGGGTTCCTAGTTTGACTACGGAACCCTAAAAAGGGCGAATACGGGAAAACGTTTTGATGTATGGTAAGCTTAAACTGAAGGATACGTGTTTTATTTTTATCATAAATTACAGACTATATCACGACCACGGTAATAAGTAACAGAAGCCCCGCCCCATAAAGGGCCAGAGATAACCTTTCCCTTTGTATTTTACACTACGCCCTATGCGGTTGAAATGAACCCGGGCTACATCCAAGCACGCTGACGACTCGGACGTCCAATTTCTTCGTCTCGGACAATCATTTAGGAACATGTACACAATTTAGTCTCCTAGACCCCTAATGAAGCCTAATATAGACTCATGTAGAGGTTTCTACAAAGAACGTTGGTCCTATAACGTTGCAATGTATTTCTATTGATGTGTATTTCGACCACACTAAAGTTGTCCACACACAGTGGGCGGAGGCGGCGCGAAGGCGGACATATTGACGTAAACATTGCACTCTGTGAGAAGGCCTTTCGGAGAATGCGTTACGTTACGAGCAATGGGGTGCAGACCCACCGTACCCCTAAACCGTACCACTGACCCAAAATTTGTATCATAAATATGAGGTAGGTTTAGGTTATGTTAGTTCTTCAGCAGGCCCGGAGGGCCAAACTACCCAGAAATAGGAGCTCTGCGATAGCAGAGCTCCGTCGACAACGTTAAATTCGATTTTAATAGTAATAATTGGTCAAAGTACCACCAGTGGTACGGCCGAGGGGTACGGTGGGTCTGGAGGGCGAGCAATGTACGCCTCCGCCCTCTGTGTGTGGAGAGCTTACTAGTAAGTCATGGAATGATCGCACAAATACAACTATGTAAAGTAATGTCTAATGTATAAAAGTAAAGGAATCCATTTAAGTATTAAAAACCGGGAAAGAGCATGTCGGACCATGCTCAGTGTAGGGTTCCGAAGCAGTTAAGTACTTCAAACATAAAAACCAACATGTATAACGAATTTTCTATTTAAAGTCATTTGGTGCCGTCTTAGATGATTTTAGTCGGTATAAACACTTTAATCGCCTGTATGTCAAGAACCAATGATGTCTACTTAGTCGTGATAGTTTCCCTTTAAAATTCGTTATATGCTCTTTCATTTAAGATTTTTTTCAGGTTTTTAGTATTTGTAGTTTTGGCTGTAGGGGGGGACACTTGAGTCTAACAAAAATTAGCGTTTTGAAAGACCTATCCAACGACACGCCACACTATAGGGTAGACGAGAAAAAAAAATATCACGACGTTACGTGTAGGGGAGTAACCTAAAAAAATTTTTTTTTACATTTTATTGTACCACTTTGTCGGCGTGACTAATATGCATATTCATGCCAAATTACAGCTTTCTAGTACTAGTCTCTGCGCTAGGCTGCGGACGGACGGACGGAAAGACGGACATGGTGAAACTATAAGGGTTCCTAGTTTGACTACGGAACCCTAAAAAATATATAATGATGTTAGTAAGCGCATCATTTGAGAACCGATATGGCTTTTTTACCCGACAACGCCCCAAAGGAGGGTTATGTGTTGGACCTGTATGTACGTCCGACTCTATGTTCCCTCGTAGAGGCTGGATGGATGGGCCGATTTCAACAAGCGAGGTTTCGTTAGATTCGTCTTAACGTTGCATTGCAAGTATCACTGGGTAGTAACATTAAAACAAAAACAATATAGCGGCACAAAAAATAAACAAAGTATATATACGTTGTCTAGTACCCATAGCACAAGCCTAGAGCTTAGTTTGGGACTAGGTCAATTTGTGTGACATTGTCCCGTGATATATTATATTATTATTATTATATTTTATATAGACGATATCTAACATATTTTATATAGACGATATTATCAAAACATGAAGTCGGGTTTTAAAAAAATGCTTTTTGTTAGACTTGTTTAATGTTTGTAATAATTCGGTGTAGGTGTAAGGAAATAAAAAATGACAATTGCCCGGGTTTACTGTACTTTTATCTATTTTAAAAAATTAGATAACATCAAAACAACAGTAATACTTAACCGTATTCAGGTTTTTCAAATGTACAGTTAAAGAAAAATAAAGATTTAAGTTTTGTTTTAATGGTTTAGAATAGGCATACGTAACATGCCGTATTAATACTTAAATATTACCTCTAGTTATTCCATCGTAGTAAAGCCAGATTACAAATGTATATTACGGTTGTAATAAGCTAGTGGAATGATTCCCAAGCGACATAAATACGAGTAGCTTTCCACGCGACAGAGCGCTAAATCATTTCCCGTTGAGACTCGCATAGTGATGCATCCAACGACAAAGAATAATAAATAAAGTAGACGGGACCGTGTCATCTACACTAATATTATAAAGGAGAAAGATTTGTAGAAGTAGATGGCACACGAGCACTTAAACCACATGGTAAGTGGAATCTGAGACCCATAGACATTTGAATTCTCAAGACTAATCTTGAAACTGCAATCCTAAGACCTCAAATGCGTTGCCAACCCTGAAGACTAAGATGGAATACCTCTGCTAGTAGTTTCACCGGTTGTCTTATCCCCACACCACAACAATGTGAACACTGCTGCTTGGCTGTAGGTTAATGGATAAGATGGTGGTAGCGATCCGGACGGACCCTGCACAAGGTCTTACCACCACTAGAATGAATGTATTATTGTAATGAATCCAAAACTACGGATTTCAAAAAATATTTCATCATTAGATAGTAACATGGGCTATATTTAGTTGTAATTATCCTCAGAAGAAATCGCGCGCGAAAAGCTAGTAATGTATAAAGTTTAAAATACATAATGGGACATAATACATAATGGTTTAATTTTTAAACTTTTCCGGATTATCATAAAATATACTAATAAACGTGTAATGAGTTCTACACAGGCCTTAATAATAGCACAAATACCGAATAAAATTAAAATGAAAATGAAAATGAAAATAAGTTTATTTAACGCACACAAAAAACAACAAAATATATTTATATCATACAAGATCAATCATACAACATTGGGTGAGTTGTTTTGCGGCGTTAAAGAGGACGCAGTTCAGCATGTGCTACAGCAGGGCCACAGCGCTGGTTTTCAATTGCAACCTCAAAATCTAGGTTATAACACACAATTAAGCAAATAAGCTAACTAGGTGGAATTAAATATAACAGTGGTAGAATAAGCCTTATTTTACGTAACAAAGGACAATGGGCATTTTGGTACCTGATTAATAGCAATCATTGTGATGTCGTTGAAGAGGTCATACAAATACGAACAGCAATTGGAGATACGCGCCCTGGCTATGTTATATAACTTATGTCCATTGGGTCGTCTCATTTCATTTTTTTTTTTGTTTTAACGTACCTTCTTTGCGCTTTCCATTCTGTCGCATGACTCGTATCTATTCGCAGTCCAGTAATGTTTGCAATAGTCTCCCCCAGAGATGCGAGAAGATGAACTTTTAGCTTTCCCCCTAAAGTTCTAAATGCGTCAGGCCTGCCTTAGCTGAATATTTCTCCAGTCTTTAGATACCATTTCACGCAACAATTACTCGGTACGTGACAGTAGCTTTGAATAGTGAACAGTGACAGGTCAAAGGTTGCTTTTTAAAAATCTAGGATAAAATGGACTTCATAGCAGAGAAAAAAAAACGTTTGTGAGGTAAAACAATTACATATTTCAAAGACAAAACAAGAGTTTGTTTTCCGCTACTTTACTTTTTTTTTTATTCTGAGTCTACATGGCCCATTTTACTTAACAGTTTAAAATAATGCAACATGTCATATAAGCAAAAATAATAATATGTAAAAAAAATACATACATACATATTATCACGCCTTCATTCCCAGAGTGGGGTAGGCAGAGCTGCAGAAATACCAACAACTACAACAAGAGTTGTTGGCAATTCTGTAACCACATTATACACAAACAGGCTAAGATGTTTACCAGTGTATTAGTGACAGGTTGCAAGCCCATCGCCTAACAGTACTAGAAGCCCTCATTACCTTAGTCGCCTCTTACGACATCCACGGGAAGACATGGATGCGAAGGCTATATAATTCGTATGGGAAAACCAGCCAAGTCAGCCCTTAGACTACATATTTGGATTTTGCATAGAACTTGGCACTCAATCTCAGATCTCCATTCTTTTTGCGGCGAAGCCCACAGCAGAGAATAATTTTTGTATTGAACTTGGCTCTCCTTCTTTACATTTATGTTTTTGGTGGGATATTGTTTTCAACAATACGTGAAGTTTTAGGATTTAATTTGTAAATATTATGTTATTTTTGTCTAAAATACATGTCTTTATTAACGGTGAATAACAAATGAAAATAAAGCTAAATCTAAGACATAGAACTATACAATAATAATGAAAACTACACCTACATTTACTATATACTACGTTAATCTAAAAGACTGATACTAGAGGGGAATTGTTAACATTGGAAAAATATTTTGCTAAATGTAATGTATCGATAGGAGGTATAATTCTATTTGGTAAAAGATCTTGTGCTACGTGAACCAGAACTACTTGTCGATAGTCGATAAAATACTTCGTTCTATCCCTATGACATATCAATTTTTGCCATGAGAAATTCCGCCCTCTGATTATTAATTACAAATGGCATAAATAAAATTAGCAAAATTATATGTGTGGGTGGCAAATAGTGGCATCCGTAATTCCAACGCATCTACTTGTACACGCGAACACACACAAACGCAGCCGCAAACGCAAAACGATTTCGCTATACGAGAACACTCCGCCGAGGGCAATCATCCCTTTGAGAATGTAGAATTGCCAGCCTCTCTGATTACTAAGGAAAATGCGCCCGAAAAGGTGTTTTTGGCTCTGAATATCTTAAGGTTGATTGTCAGATTCTTATCACGCTGAAAGCGGTTCTAGTTACGGCTGTTCGTGCCATTGACATGCCATCTTGGACGTAATTATGTGTAGTGAACCGTTTGCTTTCGGGTTCTATACTCGTTATGCACAAATATTAGTGTGATGTATTTAATTACAATTATACTAGAATATATTTGTTTATTTATCTTATTTAAAATATGTTTATTGTATCTGTTTATACGTATTCGATTGATATTTATATCTTTATATTATGTCTCTTAAATTGTTGAACGTTTATCCAAAACTGTTTTATTTCTCTCTCAATCACTCAAAGGTTAACTGGAAGAGATACCTTAGAGGAATAAGTTCGCCTTTGTACATACCTTTTGTGTTTGTTTCGTTTTTTTACTTTGTTATTTTCTGTTTGTACTATAAAGAGTTTACATAAACAACCATACATACATACATGAGCACGAGTATATTTGTGTCTGAGTCTGTATCCATACAAACATTATAAATGTGCAAGTAACTCTGTCTGTCTGTTTATTATGCTTTCACGATAAATTGCTGAACCAATGTACATGAAATTTGGTATGGATATAGTTTGAGTCTCGAGGAAGGACATAGGGTACTATTTATCCTGAAAAATTGGACGCTTCCGGACGATTCTTATTTTTCACGGTAAACGACTTCGTGGGAAGCAGCTAGTTGTTGTTTAAGTATTTAATCTCTCAATACTTAGTGCAGAATTACCGTTTTTATTACACTGACTATAGTGTCAAGTATATTTTGCAGCTTCAGAACAATAGTGACCCAATTAAAAATTTCAGCTTTCAAACTTCAAGTCATAAGTTTATTACTATTGAGACCTAAATCGAAATTTAAATATTTCTGAATTACTTAGGTCACTATTGTTCTGAAGATGCGTTATTCTATTCCTTTTTAATAAGTGCGTCATGACTTTGTTATATTTTTTGTAAAAAATCAAAGGTTAATCCAATAAAATGTTTTAAACACTTTTTTAGCTTACTAATTAAGGAAAACCAAATATACTCACCATATATAAAATATAGATTTTTTTACTTTACAAACAGGGTGATTTTTGCAAGTGGGAATTTAAATCTAATAGTAAGTCATGACTCTCTTTCGAGGTCCTGATTCGACTCGACGTCTACTTTATCTTAAATGATCATTGAACGTTCTCCTCAGCCTGCCTCAGCTCCGCTTCTCGTCAACTTTCCCTTCCACTACGGCCTTTATGTATTCGTCGTGTCGTAATAAGTGTCCAAGCATCTTTCTTCTTTTATTTCCAACGGTCTCCAATAAGCAACTGACTATACAGAGTGTGTATGAAAGTATTAAGTATTTAGGTAATTCTAAAGGTGTATCCGAGCCACAAATGGGTCACAAAGCACTAGCCACTCTGATCCTGAATATTCTTTACGAGCGTTAAAAACCCGACCCGCCACGATCGCGGACTGAAACCAGCGATACTCGCGCATTTGACACTTTGATTGGTGGAATAAATCACGGCTCGAATTAAACGTGGTACAATCCACACGAAAAACTAAAAAGAAATAACTTTGAGTACGAATACAGTCCAAATTAAACCTTGGCATGCGCCAACAGAGGTTAAAACAAAAGTGCTTTTTGTGTGGGCTTAGTTCTGTGTACTTTTCAAATGATAAAATTGCTTTTTGCTCGATTAATACAGCCATAGTTCTTGGTGATAATTGAACCGTGCATATCATTTCTGGATTGAAAAGATTCATACATTCATACGTGAGTCATTAAAAACCGGTTAACTGTGAGTTGGATTAGCGCACTGATGGTTTTCTTTGCACGAGCATATAATTATTCACACACTTATTTATTTTATGGATATTTTTTTTTATGACTCCCATATTATTAGTGGTAGTAGGACCCTGTGCAGGGTCCGTCCGGATCGCTACCACCATCTTATCCATTAACCACCCGCCAAGCAACAGTGTTCGCATTGTTATGTTCCGGTTCCGGTTCTGGTTCCGGGATAAGACAACCGGTGAAATTACTAGCATAGAGGCATTCCATCTTAGTTCTCAGGGTTGGCAACGCATTTGAGGTCTTAGGATATAGTCTTGAGAATTCAAATGTCTATGGCTCTCAGATTCCACTTACCATCAGGTGGCCTGAGTGCTCGTGTGCCTTCTCCTTAACATAAAAACAATAATATTGTACCTATTAGGCAACTTTATGTCCAAATCACTCTTCAAATCATTTTATACATTTTTTTGACGACACGCTAGCCTAGTTGGAAGTGACCCTGCCTTCGAAGCTAGGGGTCCTGGGTTCAAATCCCGGTAAGGGCAGATATTTGTATGATGAGCACGAGTATTTGTTCCTGAGTCTTGGATGTTTTCTATGTATTTAAGTATTTATTTCTCTATCTAAGTATGTTTATCGTTGTCTAGTACCCATAGTACAAGCCTAGAGCTTAGTTTGGGACTAGGTCAATTAGTGTGACATTGTCCTGTGATTATTATTATTATTATTATTATTATACATACAATAAAATTCGATTAATATACATTTATATGATTCTAAAGTTACAAGATTTTACTAAGATATTATTTTAACGTGAAGACTTTTTACTTATTGACAGTGGCCAAAAAAGGTATTAAAATGGCCAAAACCGGTAACTCTGCCCAAAATATGTACTTTATAATAAAAACATTTTGCTTACGCTATCTTACGTGAGAACTTTTAAATGATACTTCAGACGATAACACAAGAAATAATTGGCGCCCTGGTTTTTCCCAAGCAACAACACCAACGAATTAAAAAAAATAAAAACGAAAACAAACAAGATCTGATTTCATCACAATGTGGGAACTCTCTGTAGTTTTTCAAAGTGAAATATAGTATAAGTTTTAAAAAAGAACGTGAACCGGTGGAGGTGACGCTAAAAATAGTAGAATTTATTAAAGACATAATAATATTCGCGTGGATGAATAGCCAATTCAAACTGGGTAAAAATAAATACCAAACTCATGGTTAACATTTCAACCGGAATTTAAAAACCCTAATCGGTTACCCTACCTATTTCTGTACAAAATATCGTTTAGATAATATTAAGTACTGGTGGTGGTCAGTGGTGGTAGCACTTTGTGCAAGGCCCGTCCAGATCGAACATCATTTAATCTACCACCAGCAGCAATGTTTGCATAATTGTGTACCGGTGTGGGGATAAGACCAACGCAACGGTCCTATTGCTAGCGTAGAGGCATTCCATCTTAGTTCTCAGGGTTGGCAACGCATTTGCGGTCTTAGCATCGGGTCAACTGTGTGCTCGCTCAACTTCTCACGTAAAAAGATATAGGCATTTACTCCTGTCACTCCTGCCTAATTACCGTGGAAAACTGTTGGCCGTTTTCTCGTGGTCCTACTATTTTTGTCCTACTGACTTTCGACGGAGCCCCGCCCAGGGCGGGGCTCCTACTTCTAGGTGGTTTTCCCCTTCGGGCATCTGAAGATACCTAACGAACCTAACCTACCTACTTTTACAACCATAATTAGTATTTAGTGATCAAATCTAGGTTCACTTTTTGACTAGTAGGACAAATTAGTAGGACCACGAGAAAACGTGTAAACTGTTTGTATTCTCCATATTATTGCAAAAACAACGTTTTTTCTCCACAGGTTCGCCCATTCCTTTGATTTATGAGCGACGCACGTGAAATTTAATTACGTTTAGCCTGACACGCGTCGTTAATTACACATATGACACGTTTTTTTGCCGAACTTCCGCCTCTTCTAATTTATTGTTTCGTTTTACGACAGTAGGTTCCTAAAGTTGGTTAGCGGCCTGAGATTTTTTAGATACACAATTACATTTTAAGCTCAACATACCTTAGTTTTACAGGGAAGAAAATAATTACAGTTTGCGATACACTGCATTACAGAACATAAGAAGATCCAATCTTAATGCGTCTGAAGTATCCTTCATTTAAGTTAAAACGAGAATTACTTCAATAATTTTAGAATATATTTTTGCTATCCTCTACGCCTTTTAATCCTACGCGGTCGTAGCACTTGTAGCACCTCTACGAAAAAAATGGCGCGTCGTATTCAACTTCGTTTTTACTCATCTTGATTCACCATTGTAATTAAATATACAGGGTGGCTCATTTAGATCGGTCAGTATGGGAAAGTCAGAAACTATAAGTCATACGAAGATCTATTCTTAGGAACCATGTCATCGATTTTAATAACAAGAATAACTGCATTCATACATTAAAAAAAAACCTGTACCTACTCATCGCGGGAATCGAACCCGGAAATTAAGAAAAATAAAACGAACACTATTTCTATTTAGTTATCGATTGTGTACGTCATGAGCTGCAAATGTTAGTATGAAACATGATGACTAAAATTAATAAAATGCACTGTTTTCATACCCTAAACGAATTGAATGTTGTATTAAAAAAATGGTAGTCATTTCGAACACCTACTAAAATAAATTAAATGATATGAAAACAATGAATTTTAATAATTTAAGACATCATGTTCTGTAGTAACATTTGCTTCTTAAGACCTACACAATCGGTATCTAAATAGAAATAGTGTTAGTCTTATTTTTCAAAACGTCCGGGTTCGATTCCCGCGCTGAGTACATGTTTTTTTTAATGTATTAATGCAGTTATTCTTGTTATTAGAATCGATGACATGGTTCCTAAGAACAGATCTTCGTACGTCTTACAGTTTCAGAGTTTCCCATACTGACCGATCTGAATGAGCCACCCTGTATACGTTCTCGTTTTGCAGTAAGTACTACCGTAACATCGAAGATAAAGTAACAAGATGGGCTAACGTATCATTCGGTAACAACAACATAGATTGAGTTAAACGTATATTCTGCTTCGTTTTCGTCTTTAACAAAAGTGCTATCGTATTTTTAACATTACGTTAGCTCTTACTATATTATCTTGCAATAGAGGTAAATAACTATGTATTAAGTAGAGTCAGGAGCGTCATTGCTCACTTTCTGGTCACTTTCTATGAGAAATAATGTACTAAGCAATCCGCTTTCATTTAAAAAAAAATCGTATATTAGCGACAACAACCATCCCGAAAACCGGGTCCAAATCGGTCAATCTGTTTAGGAGCTACGATTCTACAGACAATCACACAAACACACAAATCCACACGCAGATATATTATTTGGGTGCTCGTTGTTTCGTTTTTTTTTTATTTTTCATATTGTCTTTGTTTACGCAATGATTGAAAGTTATAATTTTTAGGGTTCCGTAGTTAAACTAGGAACCCTTATAGTTTAGCCATGTCCATCCGTCCGTTCGCAGCGTAACTTAGAGATTCTTAGTACCAGAAAACTGTAATTTGGCATGAATATACATATTAGTCACGCCAATAAAGTAGTGGTAAGTACAGTGGTATGTTTTGTAGTGAACCTCTATATTGCGTGTTTGTGAAAACAATTTTTCGATTAAGGGATCCGTTTATGAAATATTAAGTTTTAAAGCGCTAATTTTTTTTGGAGTCAATTGTCCCATACTAAAAATTTGAAAAATATATTTTACGAAAGCGCATATAATGAATTTAAATTAAAACTATCACGACTCTTGAGATACAGGCAATTAAAGTGTTTATACTTACTAAAATCATCTTAGACGGCACCAAATGACTTACCGGCTTCGGAATCCTGCACTGAGCACGGTCCGACATGCTTTTGCCCGGGTTTTAGGGTCCCGTAGTCATGTCATGTTTCGCCATGTCCGTCCGTCCGTCCGTAGCCTAGCTCAGAGGCTCTTAGTACTAGAAAGCTGTAATTTCTCAAACTCGTCACGCCAACAAAGTGGTAAAATAAAATTTTGAAAAAAAGTGACATCCCTGTTAAGCATAAAAATAAAATACACCAATAAATAAATAAAAAAAAAACAAATAATTTTATTTCGGACTAGGGCTGGGGGGGTTTTATCCATAGGGTAAAATAAATAAAATCACAAATTTGAAATCTTATAAACTTAAATAAATTAAGAGTTAAAATTAAAACATTAATAACGCGCTTAAATTAATTCAGCTATTTATTTTGTTTATGAACGCAATATGTTTAAAAAAATAGTAAAACCATTTGATACACTTTTAAATACGCTGTAAACGACGTTCGTAAAGGATAACCTTTTTAGTCTATGACATTTTAAAAAGTAAAAAATATGAAAGAACTTTAATTGTACGAGTGTTTGGCTGTCTGGAGTTAGTTATCCTAGTCCAAACATGGTTTTAAAAGGTAAAAAAAAGCGGTACGTAAACTTGTTTTCGGGGCCGCGCGCTGCGATTGGTAAAAAATATCCTTTTTTTTTATTTGACCGAGGCCTGGAACTTAGACCTTCGCGGGCTGTTTTTACAACAGTAATGTTAACATTTCCGAGCATGTAGGAGCAAATATATACATATTTGCTCTCAGTGAATATAACAGCGAAAAGAGAAATGTTAATAATACTCCATTGTTATTCCCAATAAATGCGAACAAAAGGCATGTTTACACGAAAATTGGTCCGCGAATTGCTTTAACGTCATCCGGCAGTGAATGGACTGATCAATCGCATTTTAATTGAGTTTAACATTCATTTGGTTCAGTCAATTGCTAATTGGTTTTATTGGGACAATGGGGCTGTCAAAAACATATCAAAAGTATTTTCATTAAAATTATTCATGTTATTTTATTTATACTCTATGGTCTGCCATAGCGCACATATTATACGTTTATATTGTTTATATTAGGATGACTCTAAAACAAAAAAATCCAAACAAAATGCGATAACGTTTTTCTCTACTTAAACGTTTACCGATTTTTCAGATTTTTGAACATTATTGTACTTAATTATTACAAAAAACTAGGTCTGTACGTTTTTCTTTCCAAGAAAATATATATTAAAAAGAAAAAAAAAAAAAAAAACGGAAACGTACAGACCTAGATTTTCATAATATCTATAACAAAATTGAAAACCGTGGAAATTCGATTAGATTTAGGGGGGGAGAAACGTTATCCGCCCGGGGCTCAATTTGTTTACTCGTAGATTATTTTTGACAGCTACGCGATTTTAGCATTGCTTCACAATCCTCTTAAGCCGCGTCGAAAACACGGTACAGTTTTCAATGTTTTTAAACATCTAACATGTTTTTCGAACAGAAAAGGAGCGTGGCCAAATTGTTATGTGTTTAAAAACACAGAAACATGTTTTCCGTCACAGATGGAAAATATTGCCCGCGTTCGTCTGCGGGGGAGGGGGGTCATGTTTTGACTTTTCAAAGTTTTGAGTTTGAATGAACTGTCAAATAGGGTATTAATTATTAATTAACGGAACCCATTTTGATACCTTTGAATATAAATAAATATCCTACAATCCTACAAACAGACAGTGAACAAGCGTCAAAGATGACAAATTGTACTGGGATGACAATGTTATGACAAACAATACATTGTTCATTCCAAAGTCTCAATGTACGTGCAGTTTTACCTAAACATGTTTTGTTACATAATTTTGCTAACATGTTTTGTTAGTTTTTTGGCGCACCGGACACGCCTTTATGACAAATGACAGTAAATGAGTGACCCTATTATTTACATCATCATGTGGATTGGACTGAAATGAAATTCTGTGAAATCAGAATGATCATCACATGCGTATTTAAATTTATTAATGATTTGTATTGCCGTGTATCCATACTTATTATTGATATCTGTTTATTATTTAATTATTTATTTAAATACTTTATTACATAAAATTAAAATAGTGTACAAATGGTGGACTTAATGCTAATAGCATTCTCTAAAAGAAATAAATATTATTTTAATGCCGTTATACCTTACAAAAGATGCTATGAATTAATAAATAGATGGGTATGGGTATTTTTTTTTATAAATCATGTTTATCAAGACAGTTTTTTTTATATTTTCAATAAACCTCTCATGCACAAAAATATATGACGTATTCAACCTACATGCCTTTATAAACCTAAGTCATAATTTTACTTTTTTAAACAAAATGGCGCAGTGCGACTCTTTTCGGCGCGAACGCGTATTCGGCTGTAACGAGCACTCTGCGCTTGAATCGCTTCAAAGCGGCCCTAATGGGCTCGAATATACTTAACTCGCTTCTAATTGAAGAGGCCGAATCTCAATGCTTACCAAAAATTTAAAGTTGAGATTAGAAGGCAAGGTAAGATTGAATTGCGGTGTTCAAGGCACACCGGCAAACTGGCGGTGTATAAGGCAGTAAAAATATTAACTGAAGTTAAAATGGGCAGGGCGTTTGGCTAAAATACTGCTGGAAGTGCTGGAAGATAGTCGGTAGACGAGGGCAATGGGTCTCTATCGTTTGACCGAATAACATTATGCAATATTTTCACTTGCCCGAATTTCATATGACATAACTTTATATGCCATAACTATAATGTGCCATAATATTCATTTGCCTTAAAGGCATTTTTTCTGAAACCGTGAACTATTCAGAATTGTAATAAAACAAACCTAACCTAACCCATTGGGCTCTATACGATGACATGTAAAAAATACCTGAAAGGTTTAAGAATTCCGAATAAATGTTTTTATGGCGAATTAAATTATGGTATGTGGTATTAGGGGAAATGAAAGTTATAGCCAGTCAATTAGTGCAAATTAAATTATGACAAATGAAGGGATACCGAGGGCAATATCAGAATGGCAGTCAAGACAAGGAAGCCTTCAGTTGGCAGACCACCTGCCCGGTGGTTAGATGACCTGGTTTGGACATTTAGTACACCTGGAAAGCGCACTATCGGATAGTTTGGCGCATTAAAGAAGAGTCCCTGTAAATTTTAATTCAAGTCATACAGTCTTATTTCATTAAACTCAAAGTATATCTAACACTAATCAACCCATTCAGTGCCAAAATAGGGAACATGTATGTGAAAAAAACGCAATACACTACGTTTTGCCCCGTTTATTAAGATTTCACATAGAATCAAAACTTGTTAAAATTTTAAAACTTCTTTAAAGATTTAGATTGTATTTTCGGCATCCTCATTTCACTTACGTAATATTAGAATCTCATAATATTGGCTTAAACATAGTAATTTCTGAAACAAATGCAAATTTCTTCATAAAGTTATATTTTAAACTTGGAACAACAGCTGTGACGTCATTCCTGTCGTCGATTTTGTATAGTGTTTTTAGGGTTCCGTAGCCAAATGGCAAAAAACGGAACCCTTGTAGATTCGTCACGTCTGTCTGTCTGTCCGTCCGTATGTCACAGTCACTTTTTTCCGAAACTATAAGAACTACACTGTTGAAACTTGGTAAGTAGATGTATTCTGTGAACCGCATTAAGATTTTTACACAAAAATAGAAAAAAAAAACATAAATTTTGGGGGTTCCCCATACTTAGAACTGAACTTCAAATTTTTATTTCATCAAGCCCATACTTGTGGGGTATCTATGGATAGGTCTTCAAAAATGATATTGAGGTTACTCACATCATTTTTTTCTAAACTGAACAGTTTGCGCGAGAGACACTTCCAAAGTGTTGAAATGTGTGCCCCCCCCCCCCCCTGTAACTTCTAAAATAAGAGAATGATAGAACTAAAAAAAATATATGATGTTGTGGATGCAAACTTCCACCGAAAATTGGTTTGAACGAGATCTAGTAAGTAGTTTTTTTTTTTAATACGTCATAAAAAAAAATTGATCAAAGCTACAACGAACTATTATATTATGTTACTTGCTGCTACGGAACCCTTCATGGGCGAGTCCGACTCGCACTTGGCCGCTTTTTAAACCTTAATATCTTATGAAAAAATAAGAAGACAATTGTATCGCGTATACAATTATCCTTCCATTTCATAGCACTTTCCAGAGAGCGTAGGTTGTTTTATGCATGTCCCCTATTAAAAATCGCTTCAAATACGCATGAAAAATGTCTTACCAACATCCACAACTGTACCGTATTCGGCTTGCTTGTCTTCAATTCAGAGTCAATTTTTACAGAGTACTTACACCCTAAAACACATGATAATACTCGAGCTGTGTTTTCTTTCACTAAGGGCTGGGACCATTCACAAGGGGGATAAAGGGCGTGTCGTTATTTTACTTATAAGTTGACGTGTGACCCCGATACCGAGTAGCTTAGAACAGCCCGGCCTGTTAGGAACACATTAAAATAATATTTAGCTGCCAACTGTTGTTTTAGCATAGGTAGTTATGATGGTAAGTGGAATCTGAGACCCATAGACATTTGAATTCTCAAGACTATAATACTAAGACCTCAAATGCGTTGCCAACCCTGAGGACTAAGATGGAATGCCTCTATGCTAGTAATTTCACCGGTTGTCTTATGCCCACATCGGAACACAAAAAAGCGAACACTGTTGCTGGGCGGGTGGTTAATGGATAAGATGGTGGTAGCGATCCGGACGGACCCTGCACAGGGTCCTACCACCGCTTACCTACTAAAGTGTTCATGTTGCTGCCAGATTTTAGGGTCTCGTAGTCAATAAGGAACCTTTATAGTTTCGCCATGTCTGTCAGTCTGTCCGTCTGTCTGCGGTTTAACCCAGAGACTTTTGATACAAAAAAGTTGTAATTTGGCATAATTATACATTTAAATTACGCCGACAGAGTTGTAATCTTGAAACATGACATGTTATAGTATTGTCAACGTTACGATAGGTCTAATTAACTTGACAGTAATGGTGGCCGAGTTAAAAACAATACCATAACATGTCAAAAGAAACATTGTATTACCGTGCAGGATAGAGACCCGGAGCTCTATTCTAATAGATAAAACCAAATTGCTTTTGACTAGTTATCGTATTGTCAACGTTATGATAGCTCTTATTTACTTGACGCTTACGGCCGAGTTAAATACAATACGAAAAGCAACATGATTTTAACGACTAAAATACTGCGCTGCTTAGACAAATGGCGGTATCTCAGACAAAACTCCTATAGCAATTGCAACCTTATTACTAATATGGTAAGATTGAATCTGCTTTGGCTGTTGAATTTGAAATACCACGTATTGCCTTATGACGGCAGAAGAGGGCCCCCGCAACATTAAACAGGGCTCGGATTCTACACGGTAATAACGATATCGTCTATAACTAGTATTGTTATCCGTATTGTCAACGTTTTGATAACTCTTATGTCATTTACAAGAATGGCGACTGTGACATAAACGATTCTAAAACACGTCAACACGCGATATCGTTATAATGCTGTAGAATAGAGGACCAGGGGGCAATTTTTGAAGCTCACCGAAGAAAAATGACTAACTTCAAAATCAATGTGACGACACGTTGGCCTAGTTGGGAGTGACCCTGCCTCTGAAGCCAGCGGTCCCGGGTTCAAATCCCGGTAAGGGCAGATATTTGTGTGATGAGCACGAGTATTTGTTCCCAAGTCTTGGATGTTTTCTATGTATTTAAGAATTTATTTCTCTATCTAAGTAAGTTTATCGTTGTCTAGTACCCATAGTACAAGCCTAGAGCTTAATTTGGGACTAGGTCAATTTGTGTGACATTGTCCTGTGATATTATTATTGTCAATATTTATTTAAAATCTGTAAGTTAAGTTTTTTACAATAAATGTTAAGATATAAAAGTAAAATAACAATACTCATATAAAAAACAAACACTATAAAAAACCTAACCTACGGGTGCCGCCGGCAGCGGGGCAGGGCTCAAGCTACCGGTGGTTAGGGCTGCAGAGAGAGGAACCTCCTCACAATACGTGCCGTGTCGAGGAGTACTGCTTTCTGTATCTGGCCCTTGATCCAGCCACCTAGCGAGAGTCTCTTAAGGTGTTGATCGAGACTCTTCGCTATAAGACCGTTCGCTGAAACAACTATCGAGACAATGATCGTCGAGTCAACATCCCACATAGCGGTCACCTCATGAGCCAAGTCAAGGTACTTGCTGAGCTTGGCCTTCTCAGCCTTCACGAGGTTCTCGTCATGCGGGATGGTGACGTCAACGAGCACTGCCCGGCGTTGAGATCGATCTGTTAACACGATATCAGGCTTATTGGCAACAATAGTCCTGTCCGTGATGACAGATCGATAGATTGATCCAGCCGCCGAAGCCGCTGAATTGCCCGTACTTGATCCGAAAGTCGTTGAGCGGATACGGTGATGGCCGGTTCAAGAGACTGAAACAGAAGCAGCATTCGATCACGATATGCAGTGAGGTTAGTTCCTCCCTCTGTAGCCCCATAATATGCTCGCATGCAATTTTCGTTGTTTAATTCTGTCCATCGCATGCGGCGCACTAAACCACCGGTAGCGGAAGCCGTGTGCGGAGCAGGATGCCCCGCAGGCCCCAAGCGTGCCGGCAGCGGTGGTCGCCCGCGTCGCGCAGGTGGTCGTGGCGGCGGAGGCGGCGGCCCGCGCTCGTCGCTCGACTCGCTGGTGTCGGCGGCGGTGGCGAACTCGTCATCTGACGAAGATGGCGAGGAGCTGGACGAGGCGGGCGAGGATGGAAGGCGTGCGTCTGGTGTACAATCCGCTTGTATACGCTGCTTTTGAGATCTTGTTATCATATATATTATTATTATTATTAGTATTATTATTAATGTGTGCAGCGATTTAATCTACGAGTCGACCCACCTTTTGGATTTAATTTGATAAAGGCGTTATGATATCCAATCTAAAAGGTGGGGCCGCTCGTAGATTACATCGCCGCACAAATTGACTTTAAAGTTAGTCATTTTTCCTCGGTGAGCTTCAAAAATCGCCTCCCAGTGCCTCTGCCACTAAGTTATCTGCGCGTGAGACACGTTATGAGCCGTCAGAAGCGTAAAAGATTCTCTGTGTATTTTACGGAAAGTCAATAGTGGATATATCATTCGAAACGCAGTTATTAACTACCCTACCCTTTTTCTCAATATAGACGAGAACGAGGACGGAGAGAGGCATTCGAGGCTTAGAATTTTGTAACCCTTCAGGGCGGAAGAGAATGTGAAATGCGCTTTCATTTTGAGAACATGATTAGGCGAAATGGTTTGGGATATGTTGACAAGGAAGTTGTTAAAGTAACTTTATGTGTTTGCTTGTATTTACGTGACGAGAGAGTTTAAAGAAAATAATTTTATATTGTAGTAACTAATGATGTTTTCTTTGTCATAAATGTTTTCGCCTAACCTCAATAGATAATAAAATTGGCCAAGTGCGAGTCTGACTAGCCCACGAAAGGTTCCGTGCTACTGTATATGAGCCGTAAAAATGTCAACTGACTGCGCCAATAAAACTTTTATAATATGTATTTCGTGAGTTGCAATGGAAAATATAGTTCTTATCAATTATTTTCGGGCATATGTAATGATTAGGAAATAGATAAATTATTTTACTCCCTTAACGCCTATTTTACCAAGCAGCCAAATATCTAATTGCCAAGTGTTAAATTTAAGATGTTATTTTACTATGAAACTATTCATTGTCATTTTTTATTTCATATTGTATTTTTAAATTATTTTGAGTGACGTTTAATTTATATTGTTGAGAATTAGTACGCCTTACATCCTCTATTCTTTAATTTACTTGTAAAAACAAATAAAGAGTTTTTTTTTTTATTTGAGTGGTCGGTACCTAAATCTAAATAAGGTAATATTGATTTTGTGATTCTGCGTCAAAATTGAGTGATCATTGACTGAATTGGCGATCAAGGATGCCTTTTGGTCCTGTCTCGGATGTCAACGCGTCACGCTGCTAGCGTCAATGAATACAGAGAAGAGAATATAAGGCGCACAACCACTTAAAGCGAGGCAGCGCCATATCTAGTTATCTCACATCGTATTAGTAATGGAAGAAGTTTCCACAGGGTTTGTTTTCATGGTATGTTATCCTTAGTTTCAACCATTTGTATTCTTCGGCCACAGCGTATAACCGAGCAATGTGTCTGGCCTTATCTTGTCTTTCTGATACACTTCGACTCCTTTTGGATCTTTTGTTCAATTACCCACTTACCCACTCAGCTGTTCGAATATGCAGATTTCCTCACGATGTTTTTCCTTCACCCTAAAAACATCGGAAATACTTAACTTACAAAAACTCTTTGGTAGGTATATGGTGACCGCGGGGGTTCGCGGAGGTGTGGCCTATGTCACTTTAGTTTCGCTCCAATCTCCAATTAATTATTTTTGTTGTTGTTGTTATTATTGTCTTAGTCTTAACTTTTTCACCACTATGTTAAATACAAAAGCTGTCATTCACACGCCAATGCCAGCTTAACACCACAGCTAATGTCAACCTTACCTCAAAACACTAACATCACAAACTCTACACCTTAGTCAAAATGTGGTTTGGCCGTTTCTTTACTACAAGTACTATTGTACAACAGAAAAGTAATGAACAGTGGATACAATTTTCACCTTACGGAGCTTGTTTTCTATCGACTCGAATTTATGGACTTGACATAAGTTGACGCGATCTGTCATCAGCTTACATCAATTCTATATAATTATTTTGTCGATTTCGTCGATTAAATGTTACGATGATAAAAATTCTGTATACATTGTTTAACACGCTGATACCACACTGTGTTTCATATAAGCTGCCCCATGTACACGGAAATGTCACCTGTCACCTGTCATTATTATTACGATGGTGAAATAGGAAAAAGGTCTATTTTTGAACAGAATTCAAAAAACCGGGCAAGAGCATGTCGGACCATGCTCAGTGTAGAGTCCCTAAGCCGTTAAGTACTGTAATGAAAGAAGGATCGTAGCAATACATACTCCTTTCATTGTTTTTTTTTTTTATTTTTATTATGTCAAAATGTCTCGAAATCTTTTGGATAGAAAAGGATTTCGAAATATGGAATGCCCGCCGGTGGTTTTCAGGGGAACGCTCGAGAGTCTCCAACGAGACATACCTTCTAATCTGTGCTCCAACGGACCGCGTTGGCATTCACATGTGAACTGATGTATATTTAAACGTTAAGATAAATAAAATAATAAACTCAAGAAACACTGCAAGAAGTACACTTTTATTCTGCGTAGATTAGTTAAAAGTGCGTAAAGTATTACGCTTAGGAATAGGCGCCTACCAGGCTTACAGTAACATAAAAATCAACAAGTACCTTATACCTAACTAATTTTCTATTTAAAGTCAATTGGTGCCGTCTTAGATGATTTTAGTAGGTATAAACACTTTAAGCGCACAAGAACCAATGATTTCTACTTAGTGGTGATAGTTTTCTTTAAAATTCGTTATATGCTCAGATTTTTAGTATTTGTAGTTTTGGCTGTAAGAGGGGGGGGGGACTTGAGTCGAACAAAAAATAGCGCATTGGAGCTTAATATTTCATAAACGGATTACTTAATCGAAAAACTGTTTTCACAAACCCGTAATATTTTTGAAAGGCCTATCTAATGACACCCCTAACCAGAATCCAGTTGGACTGACCTATTATAACGTATCATTTTAAAAGAAGTTATTTCTTGCTTTTTGAATACGGTTTTAGTTTTTTTTAACATGAATGGGTTTTTAATGAACTGTTGAAATAAGTGGTGTAGCTACTCGTATTAGTTAACCAAGACCTTGTAACATTATGATATTGCAAAAAATTACTGATTACTGATTACACTGTCAATTCAACTAGATTTCGATAGAATTTGGTATCGAGATAACTAAGGCAGGACCTTAGAAATCAGTCCTGGGGAAGGACATACGATACTTCTTATTTCTGAAAATTGGAAAGTTCCCGAGGGAATAGCGATAAACGATTTCAACGCGGGTGGCGACGCGGGCAACAGCTAGTGACCCATATGTACAACACCATACCCGTAACATTAGTGAACAACACGATGAAGGATAAACCGAAACCAGTTTTCATCGCTGCGTATTATATATTTTTTAATTTTAACTAAAAAAAGCTACTCCCTCCCTGCTGGAACTCCGGACTAAATCGTTTCACGGGAATGAGCAGCAACGTGACCCGTATACCAAAATTTTGCCAACTCACTTAAAAAAACATCGAGTCAATCCCGATATCTGCAGTCCAACGATTGTTTTCTATTAGCCTTTTGAACACGAATTGAGTGAAACTGGCAATGGAGCTGTGGGAATAGATACGTACGGACGGTGTAAATTGGTGTCAACTCGTCAGATTATATTGTTTTGGGGGTGACGTACACGTGAGTATTGTGAAACGTGTTTCTTAAGATCCTTACATGAAACAATATGATCGTATATTTGCGTTGAAAGGAAGTGAATGCCTACTTATTTATGAATGAGGAAAAAATGAGAAAGCTGTTGTATGTAGGTATGATGCATTTGCGTAGATAAGTATTCCCGACCTTTGATATTCATGTTACTTTCGACTTTCGAATACATTTCGACTCCTTTAGGATATTTTGTGCAATTACCCTCTTAAATACTCAGCTGCTATTCGAATATGGAGGTTTCCTCACGGTGTTGTCTTCACCGTTAGAGCATCAAGTAATGTAGTTTTCACGGAAACGTACGCACGTGTCTTGCTATTTCAGTCGGTCAAAACAAAAAGTACTGTGACCGACTGAAATAGCAAGATACGTTCGTAAGTACAAACAATTATGAAATACATCAGTAGTTAAATTAGAAAAAACCCATGGTGTGACCACGGGGGTTCGATCTCGGCACCTTACGATCACGAGTCGATCCCTAAGCCACTAGCCCGATGAACCGAGTTTGTTGGAATTTTGTATAGTTTGAGAATTAAAGATAAATATCATTAAAAATCAAGACCGACGATTAGAGCGTTAACAGTTGTCTAAATGTATGAACTGACAGTCGATTAACATTGATCAAATTAGTTTGCGGTGAACTTGCTTACGTAGCTAGCAGTCCCCGGTTCGATTCCCAGTATGCGCAAATATTTTGTGATGAGCGTGATCTGTATCTGAGTCTTAGATGTTATCTGTATTTAAGTACCTATGTATTTCTCTATATAAGTATGTTTATCGTTGTCTAGTTCCCTTAGCACAAGCCTAGAGCTTAGTTTGGGACTAGGTTAATTTGTGTGAGATTTGTCCCCGGCCGGGAGTCCCCATCCACCATAATCACCATCATGGGTACTAGACAACGATAAACATTATCTACTTATACATATAGAGAAATACATACGTAAAGACATAGAAAACATCGAAGACTCAGGAACTAATACTCTCGCTTCACTAATATTTAATCACACAGTGGTTGCCGGGTTGGAATAGTGCCACTCCATGTCTTTCCGTGGATGTCGTGAGAGGCGACTAAGGGAAAAAAGGGCTTGTAGTATTGTTAGGCGATGGACTTGCAACCTGTCACTAATACACTGGTAAACATCTTCGTGCAAAATGTGATTACAGAATTATAAACAACTAAACAAGTCTCTTTACAGTTGTTGGTATTTCTGTAGCTCTGCCTACCCCACTCTGGGTATGAAGGCGTGACGTTATATATGTATATTTGCCTCTAAGTACAGGGAATTGACCCTGGCACCACTAGCTTTGTAGGCCTAATCTTACAGATACTTATTTGCGAAAACTTCAAAACTCGTTTAGGACATAATTCAATAACTCGTACTCACGATAATTTACAAAAGAAAAAACTAACAAGGGTCCAATTTGATTCGTGTTCTCAAACATATATTCTAACAAGTAATTAACTAATAGCAATTAATTTGCTTGAACAAAACTCTTTACAGAAGTTAATGTATACAACGTGTTACAAAATAATCCATAAAAAAGAAATTGCAAATGTATTGTCAACCCTTATTAAATAACGTCAGTTCAGTATCTTAAGTATACAGTATACTAGGGTTGACACTACTTCTTTTTTACGGATTATTTTGTAACACGTTGTATAGTCGGTTTTCAGTACTTTTAGACGACAAAAGGTGAGGTAGGGCAACTAAAAAAATACGTGTCTATTAATTTAGACTACTGTCTAACATATAATATCAAAATGAAGTTTTTCATTTATTTTATTGCAACGATACGTGCTACTAGACAGATAAAAATTAAAACTAAACTAAAACTAAAAGGCCAAGTCTACAAAAGGGCCCTGTGGTATTTTACCGAAGATGCTGGCAGAATTTCCTCGCTGATCCACCCAAAGGTAAGCTGGAAGCGATGCCTTTGTACGATCCATTTCCTATTCTGTGAATATTGTATTTGAATTTCTGTTTTTAGTTCAATAAAGTGTTTACATACACAATACATAATATAATAATGCGTTGACCGAGGAAACTGCCAGCTCTTCGGTTTTCAGTGACAAAATAAATAAACAAATAAGTCAGATTGAGGTCGGACAGTTGGGTACCCAAGTTTCTAAAATAATTCGGTGTAAATACAGAGTTGCGTCCTCCGAGAAGGATTACAATCGCGTCATGATCACGTCGTCAGGTCCAGGGTTGAATAATTCATCGCGTAGCTTCGTCAGCCAGTTTACCGCCTCAGTATTAGGGCACGCTGACATTGCAGATACGGTGATAGGTGTGGCCAATGAAAGACTGATATTAAACTAAAACTATTGAAATAGCAACATTATCACAGAAGTGTTAGATAATTATATAGCTTAAAGATCTTGAAGTGCTGAAAATGGGTCGTAATTTGGGTAATACCCATTCCAATAAAAAATACAAAATCGGAGTAACAACTCTGTAAAAAAATATGCGTGATAATACATAAAAAAATACGCGTCGATTTGAGAACCCTCCTCCTTTTATTGAAGTCGGTTAAAAACGTGTACTTACCCATTATTTTATAGAAACACCGTTTAACGTAGGTTTAATGCAGAATTATTATTCCATCAAAAGCATTTCTCGCCACATGAGTAGAGTTGTATGTATGTAAGTAGACTCTGACTAACATTAAGAAACTGTAACTTACATGTGAGTAACGGAAATTAGTCGTACATTTGTATAGTTCGACAAATTCGTGCGCAGCCATGATGGGAGGCGAGACAAATGCTACATAACATTTAAGTAGGTAAATACATAGATTCATAGACATCTAGTGACAACTTATAACAACCAACTCGCTAGCGCCACCAGCGGCAGACAGCGCAACTAATTCTGACAGTGCGCTACATCGCGCTAACGAAGTTTCTTCAGCCGGTTGACTTACATACCACTTCCAACTTCATGCAATCGGACTTCGGTCCCCAGGCATAACACCCGCCTGGAGAGAGATCTCTCTATTGTCCTCTCTTCCTACAGATTATTAGATTAGATTAATTATTAATTATTTTCTATTTTTTAGACTTATTACTCTTGTGTTTGTTTGATTTATTTAATCTATTAGTAAATTTCTCTTTAATTTTAACAATTCTACACCGACTAAAGAAATATCACAAAATCTTAATTAGAAAGTGCATGGAAGATTCAAAAGGACTGCAATAAATCGCCACCATCTGCTACCCGACGACGGGCTTTCTTATAAATGCATTTTGGCTACGAAGCTCGGTTATTTCTGAATAGACTTTTCCCGTGTTTTTCTCGAGAACCATTCAATTTTGTGTAACTAAAGTATACTTGGACGTCCTTTACGATACGGCCACTTATTAGAAAGATATACCATAACACAATTAAGCTCGCGTCAAAGCGCTTACGCCGTTGGCTAAGAGTGCATTGCTTAATCCGCGCGCCATAAGATACATACATACATACATACATAACATCACGCCTTCATTCCCAGAGTGGGGTAGGCAGAGCTATAGAAATACCAACAACTCAAAAAAGACTTGTTGGTAATCCTGTAACCACATTTTGCATAACTAAGCTAAGTTGGTTACCAGTGTATTATTAGTGACAGGTTGCAAGCCCATCGCCTAACAGTACTACAAGCCCTTATTCCCTTAGTCGCCTCTTACGACGGGAAGACATGGAGTGGCACTATTCTAACCCGGCCATAGGATTTTTCTTAATTATTAGACTTGACGTATTTGGTACAAATTATTAAAATAATCAGTAAAACAAATAATATAAAACAACAAAACTATTATACTGAAACATTGGGCACGCCCAATGCTTCTCATATTATCATTTTATAAATATAAATATAAATAAATGTGAATATGTTTTCATTACTCAAATGTGTTAACAATACAATACAAAACACATTATTGTCCACCAAACAAAAAAACATTACAGAGAAATAGCACAATTTAAAAGACCTAGGTAAACAACAGAGGTAATATCGCTGATTAGCGATCTCTTCCAGACAACCTTCGAAGTGATACAAACTCAATGTAAAGGTTAAATAATGTTTGATAAACACATAATTAGACACAAACATGGAAACTGGCACTTTATCGCAGACTGCTCTGTTATTTTATTTTAAAACGCAAAAAAATATTTAATTTTCCTTTAGATTAGATTACATACATAGGTACATGCCATTTAAAAAAAACAACATAGTTAAAGGCTTAATGAAAACAAAATCATAATCACGAAATGAACCAATTAAGATTTGTTTTAATTATAGCCCTTAACTATGTTTTTTTTTAAAAACGTCCCTTACGTAAGAAATACTAATAAGACTAAACTTGTTGATAATTCTGTAACTACATTTTGCACAAATGTGCCGCTACTTCAGCGCCGTCATCTCGTTATCGTTATCGTGTTGTTGACGGCGGCGGTGGACAAACGGCCTAACTGCGTATAATCTGAACCCGGCATTGATAGGCGACAATTTGGTATCTTTAGAAAAATGTACAAGTTCCACTGGGCTTCATGAAAGCTGTGCAATGTAGACATTGTCCACGATTACGAAACCAGCGGTCCCGGTTTAGATTACCTTATAGGAGATACCTATAATAATACAAAAAATTGATCCACGACAAGCTTCGTCAAATATATACCAAGATTCATAAGCAACATGCTTCGTCAAGAATTTACTATAGTTAATCAGCAACATGCTTCGTCAAGAGTTTACAATAGTTAATCAGCAACATGCTTCGTCAAGAGTTTACAAGAGTTAATCAGCTACATGCTTCGTCAACAGTATACAATAATTAATCAGCAACATGCTTCGTCAAGGGTTTACAATAGTTAATCAGCAACATGCTTCGTCAAGAGTTTACAATAGTTAATCAGCAACATGCTTCGTCAAGAGTTTACAATAGTTAATCAGCAACATGCTTCGTCAATAAAACTAACTATTTCCCAGCTCGGGTAGCACCTGGCTCAAAGGTTTCAAATATACTGGCAGCATTGCCACGCTGTATTGCTAACGAAATTTGTTGAACCAGATACGAACCGGACCGAGGATCACAGCCCCTATCCCTCATTCGCTGTCCCAAAGCCTTAATAAATGTCTTAGCCTAAATAATAATAATAATAATTGTATCTCAAGGTAATCACTCCGAGGCCTGGGATAAATTATATTCCATTCCTAATTTTGACTTCGTTGGCGAAAACGTTTGTAAAATAACGGTATTTTTTTTGTGTTTGAAAAACCGAAGTATACAACTTAGTTTGGAACTAGATCTATATTTGTGTGACTCC
Organism: Acleris holmiana; assembly: GCA_949316455.1. Taxonomy (NCBI): domain Eukaryota; kingdom Metazoa; phylum Arthropoda; class Insecta; order Lepidoptera; family Tortricidae; genus Acleris; species Acleris holmiana. Next base: position 18,815,890 of record OX438766.1, read on the forward strand.
TCCGATAAAAAAAACTAGCCAAGTGCGAGTCGTATTAAACACCGAGAAAACGCCTAACGTTATTTGTATGCGGACCTTTTATTGTTTTGTTTATTTTTTTGTTGTTAGGGCAGCAGTAGAAATAAACACTCTGTAAAAAAATCAATTGCCGGAGCCGTGGGTCAGGAAGGACGCCATGTTCGGGCTCAGGAACATCGGAGGTAAATTCACGTATACACGGGACCGGATAACCCCCGGGCTTGTATTTACGTCGCCTGCGGCGGCACCGCTCCAAGTTCACGCGATAGAAAACCAAGTAACTCTGCTAACGGAGGCCACAGAAGCATCCTACCATTACGCATATCCTGTCTTACCCACCAGCCAACAGGAGAGGCTAAGGAAAAATATGATCGATTGGTGACTAGCGAGGCTGCAACCAACGGAATAGCAAAGTAATTCATTTTCGACATGAAGTACCTACAAATACAACTCCACGAAGATCCCTGAGAAGCCCCAAATCCAGAGAAGATATTTGTTCTTAGGGCCTAAGGTTGAATTCCGTCTGCACGTCATAAAAAAAGTCGTCAATAAGGTGCGTCTATTCGAAACCTAGACTTAATAAAATGTTCATTTTAAGCCGTATAGTCCTTTTACTTTCTCAACCTCGTATCTGATCAAATAGTTTTATAGAAAAGTAGTCTTTATTTTACAGACACATTATTGATTTTCCTACTAATCCATTAGATACGATACGAGGTTGAGAAAGTAATAGACAAGGGTCGATAATTTTTAGAACCGAAAAAAAATATAGTAGGTAGGTTGAAACCCATTGGAAAAGCAAGAGAATATAACAAAAAATAAAGGAAAAAATATTTACCTACGGGTTCAAGGGTAAAAAAAAACATTTTATCTCGACTTCCAGAAAAACTACATGACATGTCATAGAGAAAAAGGTTAAATGGCAAAGTTGTAAGTAGTAATCTACAACTTTTGTAATTACACTTTTTTCACATAACCTCAAAATTTTTGTGAAAAATTCAAATAATTAACCAAGTTTGTGATTTATTTTTTACAAAAAAGGTTATTTTTACGAAATTTGGTGAAAACTTACATTTTTAAGTCCCAAAAACACGTTTTTTTTTATTCTTTATTTTTTCTCCTTATTTTGACTTAATATTGAAAAAGCACCCTTATTTTCAATCGAAAATTCTCACGACAAAATATCTGCTTTTTTTAAAAGTCGTACTTTTTGTTAGTTTACATCTCTACTTTCTGATGGTATAACAAATATATACATTACTATGGTAACTATGTTCTCAGAAAATGCAAAGAAACAATTAATTAAAATGTACAATATAATGAAAAAGTTGTAGAATCTTTAATTATATGCGTAGATGCCTATTTATGGCTATTTTATTTATTTTTACTTATATACCTGAGTGACATACGGAAAATTTTAGCCCATCAAAAGGTATTTTATAGAGAAGTGGGGAAGGGGCTAGGAGGGCCTAGGCCTTACTACCTGTTATTTCGTAACGTTTCTTTGCATTTTCTGAGAACACTTACCATTGTATGTATTATTTTTAAACCATCAGAAACAAGAGAAATCAACGAACAAAAAGCTCACCGACTTTAATATAAAACAGATATTTTGTGAGAATTTTCGATTGAAAATTTGGTTGCTTTTTCAATATTATCTCAAAATAAGGTAAAATAAAAAATAAGTTTTCACCACATTTCGTGGAAAATAACGTCGTCTTTTAGTATTACTATACTATTTTTACTAATGATTCACTCACCAGAAAATACATTTTTAGAAAAAAAAATACACAGAAAACTTGAACAAAAAACAAAGCAACAAAATATGAATAAAGATGCCATGCCTAAATAACTGTTGTTTCTTGTAGCCATTACTTCTTTAAAGTAGAAAAGCTAACTAAGTACTCATAAAAAAGTTGTTAAAACCGAATTACCTTATTAACTCTGAGATCGAGCAGACTTATAGATTAACAAAAAACCGGGCAAGAGCGAGTCGGGTTTGCACAATTGGGTTCCGAATCAACACCAATTCTAATGAAAATGTATGTGGCGTAAGCCAATCAATACCCGGGCCACAAAAGCCTGCCCCTATTTCACCATCCTCACAATAACAGGTGACAATTGATATTTCATTGTACACGGCGCAGCTTGTCTGAAACCCGGTGATGTATCAGCGTATTAACTTTGCAATGTATACTGAATTGTCACCTGTCACGTTGTCAATATCACAATGAGAAATAGGGGACTGGTGGCAGGTATGTGAAAGCTGAAACCCATTGACATTTGCAATGTTAAAGTCAGCACATTACCCCAGGAAAATAACGATTTCTGTCTAAGAAGACGCAGCAATTATTATCAGTAATTTTATCGAGTTAAAGATTAGATTGACAAGCTCATAACTAGTTCGTTATTAATCTTTTCAACGCCTTACGTCAAATACAAATGCGACAGTCACGCCAACCATGTATTAAAATTTATGCAAAATGTTACTTAATCCATACGAAATAACGTCTCTTTTAAACTGTACCTGTGACAGCTATAAGTGTCGATGGCGTTGTAGGCACGACAGCTCATGACTACTTTAGTCGTCATTGGCGTTCAAAGGGTTAATCCACCTAGATTTAAAAACGATCACGGACAGTTTTGTCACACTTATTGGGCACAGTTTGCTAAATTCGAATGCTAATTTCGTTAAAATAGAGTTAAAATGCGATAATATTTAGATTGTCATTTTCCATTTATTCTTGTTCCTGCGTCACCAAAAAACATCACTTTGCAATTCATTGCATAACTCGAGCGAAACAAATTACACGGATTAGTTTTGGTATGCTAAACGGGTAAGGACCAAAGAGTTGGACCATAGTTAAGCGTAGTTAACCATACAAACAACAAAAGTGAAGAGAGTTCCGTTGTGACACGAAAATTATCTCTACAAAAATGTATGGCTAATTTTCGTGTCACAGCGGAAAAGTTAAATAGAAAATTTAATTGAGTTAGCGCGGCCAACTTTTTGGTCCTTACCCAAACACGCTTGTTGTCATAGGTAATATATTGATCTAAATTACACGAGGATAAACAGGATAATTAAAAAAAAAATCGACTACATAAAAAATACCACTTTTTGTAAAAAATTTTTGTTCCCCTATATTATTTTTGGGTCGTGTCAGAGGGGTAACATGAAGTAGGTAAATTAACAACGAAGTTTGTCGAATAAAGTCATATTTATTTTGCTTTTTCTGATAGCGATATACCGGGTGTTGCCTGTAATAGGAGCAATAAATTGAGGGATCGTTTCTACTCTATAAACGTAGGATCGTTTGTTCTACAACTTTGAAAAAACATGTTATTTATTATTTGGAATATTTTAGAACAAACTAAATATCATTTTCTATGTACTCCATCCAATAGTCTAGTTGACATCTACTGTCAGCCTACAAACTTTGTAGTATTCGCAATACATTGCTTGCTTAGAAAATCTAAATTCATTAATTTTTGGTCAACAATAAGTTATTTTCAAAAGGTGTACAATAAATGTTGTTACGTTTGTGGTGTGGAAACGATCCCTCAATTTATTGCTCCTATTACAGGTAACACCCAGTATGTGGGTGAATTGCAATAATATTGTACATAGTTAAGGAACTAATTGATGTCAGTGTTTAATATAAACATATTATTTTTCCTTTGTGTAACGAAAATTAGTCATGTCTAATTTTCGTTACACAAAGGTAAATAATTTATTTCGATTAAACTTTGACATCAATTAGGTCCTTAACTATGTACAATATTTTAGCAATTCACCCATATCTATGGGTACTAAAGCTACTTGAGAAAGCAATGCAAAAACGAATATTCTTTTGGTATTACAAAGGTAAAATAAAAAATATATAAATTATACATGCATTGTATTTTATTACACTGTACAATAAATATTGGGCTGTATACAAAATATAGAGGAATTCCAAAAGATATTGTCAACACTCTAGCATACAATAACACGAGTGTAAAATGACTCCTAACAATATGTTCAAAATTCGTAACATACAACTATCTAAATCATTTCTCTAAAATCCATATGCGTAAATATTTAAACAAAACATGTACACGTATCTCTCCAAACAAAATAAATATTGCAAACGTCTTTAACAAATATTTAGCCACGAAATGCCACCTTACAGTGGTCGACGAAAATGCATTATACTGTCTAGTTAAAAGTTGGCAAACATTGAAAAAAGTGAGTTTGAAAAAAATAATTTGGCAACTTGATCCTATTTTTAACAAATTGAATACTAAAAAAAGTTGCATCCATCACATTAGGCATTTTTCACCCAACTATATTGCATATACGTACAGACCTAAATATATTATAGTGTAGATAATAAAACAAACTAGGGACCTTTACGCACTGGCAACTAGCAAACGTTCGCAATCACAGATCGCTTTACTGAAATCGCACTCGCAAATCACTAGTGTTTTGGTCTTAATCTATTATTCAGGGCTTAATCATTCAGGTGGTTTTTTTACTACAACTTTCTTATGCCGCGTTTACATTAGGTCGGTGACCGAATTCGTCGGCCGCATTCGGAGTAACCGAATCGATTAATGAATATACAAAGCCGTTACTACTCATACTAATCGATTACCGAATACGGACTGCATTCGATTATGGCTAAACCGAACAATGCAAACGCCCTATTAGGCTCAAAGAAAACTTTTTAAAGATTAAAAAGATTTTAATTCCTACATCAGGCACCATTCATCCTAGTTCTATTTTAAATACTTACGCATACGAAATTAAAAAGCTATACAACCGCTTACGCTTTAGCCTCGGGTGCTACCTCAATCAGCGAAATAATTGTACAAGCCAATGAAAATAAATCTATCTAAAGGTTCGTTTCACGGTTACAAGAATTGACACCCTCGGCTTCATTTTAATAACACTATTCTGGTGTATAAAGGTTTTCACTGTTACGAAATTATTCTATTAAAACTACTAATACACACGCAGAATTAAATGTCTCTATGGTTTAAAAAAGTAAACACGTTCATGATGAATATTGTACTGAGTTTAACTTAAAAAATAATGAGATTGTCATCTTGTCGCGTTTATAAGCGTTATTTTTACTAAGGATAATTAGTGCAATTTAAATAATAAGATGATAGAAATGAAAAACATTCCTAAGGCTATTAGTTTTGGCAAATAAACGGAATTAGAAATATGTTTTAAGAATAAATACTTTTTAACAAATATTGTCTATACTATAACCAATACTATCAGTATTGAAATATAGCGGTATAATGCAGAGGTACCTAATTATAGATTTCACTTATAGAGCTTCGAACTGTTCTGGTTGGATTTTACATCGAAACTTGTAATGAAAACTACTGACGTGTGTATAGCCCAAACGATTTCATTGTTCATTTTTAACCAGTGCAACGCTGTGTTATAAATTATAATATTATAATGTAACAGTGAATACCTCTCGCACCTTCAACAACATCATAACAATCACAAGTCCCGACTTGGTCGAGCTAATTTGAGACCCATGTTCCACCTCGCTATTCTAACCACCACAACACTTCACAATCTCCGTAGCATTAAGAAATTTAAAAAAATCTTTAGACCGCTATGTCCACAATTCTGCCCTCCGCAAAATAACGTATAGCTTGGCAAAATATTGCACAATGTGTGATCCAATCGCAAAGTGGTTGCCATTTTACAATATTTCCACTAAGAAAACCACTCTAGTATTTTCAAAGCCAATATTTATAGCAATTTTTTCCGTGACAATTATTATGTGAAAAAAATATTATAGTACCTAATTGAAAACTAATATTGCCGCTCAGCAGATCGGGAATATCCCATATCCTATATCCTATTCCATGGAAATGCAAAATAGAAAAAGTTGAACAAGTTTTTTTCCAAATTAATACACCCAGCAGGTCGATTTTTGAGAATCTTAGTCTCATTCGAAAATGAAAAGTTGAATCGTTACTTTTCAGATAGGAGTCAGTTGTGACGTACTTTCGCATACGATTTATATTCTACCGGTCACGTGTCGATTCGAGCACTCGATTCTCAAAAATGTTACCTTAGGGAGACTAGCATAACTTATTCAAACTTTTTTGTCGCTTGGTATTCTCCTCTGCCTAGATCAAAAGAACTGCACTGATCAACACGCGAGAAGACCGGGGGGCAAATATAAATCGGCTGTGTATCCAATTAAATAATATGAGGGCAGAATTCCTGTCCTAATAGAAATCAAACATCTTTCGAGATAAAATGTCAAATGCGTTATATTTTCTCTCGCACACGAGTGTTTTGTTTATTATCTGCACATAATTCGGAGGGCAGTCATAGGTTTACGGTCTACATTTAAAACTTGTCTACTAGATGGCGCCACCTTTGGTATTTTTAGGACGCTCCCGCCATTTTTCGTTTTTGCTAATAGCGGTTTTCATAACTGGGGCTGATAAATAAACCGAAGTTTGAAGATACCTTTTCTTATTTTCTCAACTCAGGGCTTTCATTAACCCTTTTTCAAGCCGCACCATTCTAGATAGTTTAACAAAGAATGCAACACATATCCAAGGTATTTAAATATTGGGAATTAATATCAGAGCCAAATTTACATAAATTCAAATAGATTTGAACCCTAAACTATGGTACAAAGGTTGAAATTGTAACTAACCCATATGTGATCAATACAGTAAAGCCTTTTCCTGGAAAACGGTTAAGAAATAAAAACCCATTTACGAATATTAGCGCCCTCTACGGATATTGTGGCTCTAATAACATGATAGAAAACCGCTCTTCCATTTTCGAAACAATGCCAACGAAAATGGAAATGGATCATAGTTTTAAGTTCGAAATAGAATAATTACAGTTTTAGCATGTCCCCTGCTAAGCTAAGTAATTTATTAAATTGAGGCTTAAATACAGGTGTTGAATTTCTAGAGCATTGTACAAGAGTCACTGATTTCTTTTACCATTGTTGCCAGAATATTTTCGTACAATTAAATTTGTAAATTGTATAATTACTCAATTAATCTGGCGGATCGAAATTATATTGTTATAAAACATTATTGAGAATTATTTTGGGCCTATATTCGACAGAATACACAAATGTTCTCGCACGTTTTCTGTAATGCTTTTTTATCTTTCCTTCCCTTACTTTACAAAGGAAGAGTAGGACAAATCTTAGCGATACAGGAAACGGTCTAAAATGATATCGTTAAGACAGTGGCGTGGCATGAATAGTTTTAGTATTTTGCACATTTGGTATCAAATATATGATTGTTAATGCACGATGATTTGATTTAAACAATTAATAAACAACACATTGATCAATTGATTTCTCCGTCAAAATATAATTATTTAACAACATTCCAATCCAAAATCATTATTGATTATATAAAAATAAAGGTGGTTCCACAGCGTAGGTTACATAACGTTAAAACATGATTTAGTAATGAGTTGAGGACTTTAACCTCGAAAGTCCCGATGTGCATTTGGATGTACATAAATGCAATTTAATTTAAACTACATATTAATGAAATTGGCATAACAAAGCAAACGTATGTGAACTTTATACCCTTGGTGCTAGATACAAGTTCCCATTCGCAAAAAACAAACCTGTTTGTAGTACGGTGGGCCTTACGAGGTTAATACCATTCATATCAATATGACGAAACTATTAAAATATAGTTTATACAATTTATATGACCCTTATAATAGTAACAGTCAACGTCACAACAGACCACTTTGGTTTACATGTAACAGTTTTTTAAACGTCGGGTATACAGAATTAGATTGACCATATTTTTTACGTCTGGGCATTCCCATTTCGAGGAATAAATAGACTTACGAACTCACATCCAACTGTCAGATGTTTTTGAAAGCTGAAAAGCTTTTCGAATATGTCTTTGTACTTGTGTTATTCACATTTATTCGACCCGTGTTGGTTTATCTTGAGTAAAAGTACTAAAGATAAGTGTCGCAACTTTACTAAACTTAAACGAATTGACTCCATTCGTTTAGGTTATTAACTAAATATAACCCGTAGACAGAGTAACCTAGACAAGCTGAGTGTAAACCCTTTGATAAAAATATAGACAACCCAACCAAATCACATATCACCTAGCTGACAATTCTTCTGTCATTGACTACCTACCTTATTAAGGCGGTTTATCATGAGAAATTATTACCGGTGAAAGATTATCTTTTCATCTCTTCATATGTGGCGTTTGCTCCCTAGAATACAACAATTGAGATCTGTAATGACTACGAAACCTACGAAAACACATAAACACAAACAATACATAATAAAATAGTTAAAGCAACAATTTATTCCATCGTCACCGGTTCAGGTGACAAAAAAAAATGGCCATGAAAAACGCGGAGTGAGATCGAAAAGAAAGATGCCGTCTTATTTATGTTCTATGTATTTCCGTATAAATGCTTCTCTTTTTCTCGTTGGATAGTTTTTTCTTGTCCTGTCTAGGTAATACTCTATTTACAATGTAACCAGACAAACATGTGATATTTTTCGTTAGCCAATAGAAACAGAACACAGTAAGGTCGACATAAAAGTTTTGATTGGTTGGTTAACAGAGCCACATGAAGTTATTTATAAACAGAATGGATGATATTAGTTCATTAAAATGGTACATCATAAAACAAAGTCATTACCAATAGTGTTTTTTTTTAAATGGATATATTATAACCAGTGGGAGTACCAAGATAAATTGATCTGCTTCTGATGTTGACTACACATTATATCCATGGCGACTGTCATAGCGGTCCAAATCCAGCAGCCATTAATTTAAGCTGTGTTGTGTATTGCTGCGGCAACACAGTTTGTACCACGCGATGGCACTTTTAAATGCAACGTATCACTATTATGAAAACACAAACCCATACAAACCCCTCTACCAAGACGGCTAACAAAACCAGAGCTAAATTAACCTAACTTAGCAATACCAAATGATGTACATGATAAAATTAAAGAGGTATTTACATTATAGCCTCTAATAAACCATTAAAAAATTACAGAATAAATAGACCTTCTATTTGTAACGTAAATAAATTTACTCTAATCCAATTCCAAATAAATATACTAAAGCTTATGAAACTTATCAACTAAATGAGTATAATTATTATGATCGAAATTATGCATTAAATTAATTAGTACGAAATCAGATCGATCCCACCCGACCATGTACTATCGCGGAACTACCCCCGTGCCCCGAGTCGCAGAAGAGATGGAGTTATATGTCACAATGAGATGGAAGAGCATTTTTCAAAAATGTTAACATCCACCAATTTATAAAGGATAGTAGATAAGTAGGTATGAAACTGCAATAATAAACCAATTTCCAAATGTAAGAAGCGTACGGGAAATTCAAATTAGTTACCATTATTCTTTCGTAACGAAAAAGAAAGCTAACAAAGCAAATGTTTTACTTTGTTTTACTGTTTTTTTTTTAATTATTGCATAGTTTTATTCATCATACCTACCAATAGATTTTCTTTGAAATGGGTCAGTTTTTAAAAACTAATCGAATAATGCTCGGAAATAGTCTTAATTCATTTAACTGCATCTCGAGCTCGGCCGACATTGGTACACATGATCGCGAAAGACGTAATTTTGTGCCTATTTTGTTATAAAAATGTAAATAGTAGAAAAGACGCATAATTAAAACAATATACACTAGAGAAGCTAACGAGATTACATGTCTTTGAATCAATGTGTCGAGGGACGGATTTATCGTAAGAGTAACGTCGTGGGAAACGAATTCATGAGAATGCGAAAACATCACAACGCGCCCTACAGTTTAAAAAAAATTGTGCAATATTGAGCGTCACTACGAAATATTTGTCAAAATGTCAAAAGATAAAGACAAAAATCCAAACACTGAGCTTATAAGACGTCGTTGCTGCAACAGCTATAAATTTCAATTTCATCACAGCATTTAATTCAATTTCGAGGGAAAACCTATTTTGTTTCCCTTAAAGGGCTAATCTAGTTTCTACAATTGTAGCAATTTGTGACTTTACCTAAAGCTGCGCATATATTTGAGAACTCGGGTCGAACTGCCGCCTGATTGGTCAATTTCCCAATCAGGAGAGTAGTTTATAATCATTCAACCAATCAGACGATGGCTCGACGCGTCTCGGACGCATCTACCGAAGGGACCGCAGTGCGCCAGATCCCAGCTTGGCACTGTTTATATCCATTAGGTTACACTGCGAAATATTGCCTACTAAAATAATATTCCATAGGCTTCGAGAAACCGATATAAATAAGCAAGTTGGCATACGTTTGAGCAGTAATTAGAATTAAAGGATGTTTGCATACTAGTTTATCCGCTATGATACTCGTTACAATTACCTAATCCAAAAACTTAGTATGCAAGCAATCTACAAGATTTTACACATTCAATGAATACTCCACAATTTCAGTTATAGTATCGGTTTCAATGTGCGTGGATAGTGGAAATTAATATTCGTTTTTTCGAGCAACCTTATGGAACATTTGAAAACAATATTGCTTCAAGTGTTGTCTTCGACAAACATACCCTACAGCATACGTGTACTCACTGTATACAATTCCTCCCTCGTAACTACGCGTATACTCAATCAAAAACGTGATCATAATAATACATTTTCAAGTGCAAAATCTACATTTTTTGGTCATAAATATACTGATATACAAATATCGTTATGATAGACTACACACAGATTTTACCATTTTACTGGTAAATAAATACGTGTCAAATTACATATTTTACAACAATATCTATAGAGTAGGCCGCTTGAAGGCCCGACGTCGCTAAATTACATTGTCTTTATACATGCTTTAGCTATTATGCCATTGACAACACAACAGACCCGAGCAAGGCCCGCTAGATTATGCCGTGACATATTCATAACGAATCGGCCCCTTATCACAATTAAACAACTTCCTCCTGATAAAACGTCTGCCGTGTCACTGCAGCATTAGAGATTCTAGGTTACGGTTGAGGATGGTGTCTTTGACGGAGTTGAAGACCACCTCTATGTTGTGCGTGTCTATGGCTGTCGTGAAATGGTGGTAGAGGGTTGTCTTTGGTTCCCTGCGCACGTTCGCAAACATGTCCAGCAGAAACATCTGCACGTCCGCGAGGCTGTGCGAGTCCCCTGTAAACTGGGGGTAGTACCAGTGAATATCCGTCTCTTTGCTCGCCACTTTTTTCGCTAACAAATCTGATTTGTTTAGAAACAGGATAATGGAAATGCCTTTGAAGTTAACGTTGTTCACGATCGTGTCGAAAATGTTGAGCGCCTCTTCGAGACGATTCGTTTTTCTGTAAAGAGAAATAAAGAGCATTTAGATAAAATATGTCATAAATAAGTACCTAAATGAAACATTTATGCAAATGGAAATCGTTAGCCGTTACTATACTCGTAAATACGCAAGTAGTTCTGCTTTCTCCAACTATGTTCATTAATTTTCACCTGCAAATAACTTGTTCTTAACACAGAGTGTTGAATTTGATATAGAAACAAAGTCAATTTAGTGGTGGTAGGACCCTGTGCAGGGTCCGTCCGGATCGCTACCACCATCCTATCCATTAACCACCCGCCAAGCAACAGTGTTCGCATTGTTGTATTCCGGTGTGGGGATAAGACAACCGGTGAAATAACTAGCATAGAGGCATTCCATCTTAGTCCTCAGGGTTGGCAACGCATTTGAGGTCTTAGGATTATAGTCTTGAGAATTCAAGAAACAAAAGGTATGTACAAAGGCGAACTTATCACTTTAAGGGATCTCTTCCAGTTAACCTTTGAGCGAGAGAGAGAAATAAAACAGCGGATGGCTAATGGTACAACAATTAAAGGACAGAAGATCAAGATATAAATAGCACTCGACTACGTATAAACATATACATGTAATAAATAGGATAAATTAACAAATAATAATAGTATAATTCTAATTAAATACAATATAAGTGTCAAAAGAAAAAGGACACCTCTAATCACCTCGCATTACATTTTTCTCCATCATCAAACGGCAGATAAATCCTAGAGAAGTGGTAAAACGCACAGCATGTGTCACCAAGATGTAATGAATAAGCAACAGCATTGCGTAAAGCAAATAAATTATGCAAAATGCAGATTATACATATATGGCTGTGAGTCATTCCATGTTATTTACATTTCGTTAGGAAACTAGTTTTGATTCGCCCTATTTTATTACCAAGTTTACGTCTAATTTGAAACATGAATATTCAAAGGGCACACAAACATATTGCGGTTTGACGAATGGCGTGAATCAATTTAACAGCTATCTATGGTTTATAATTAGCGAAATTACATCAGCGATCAAACGTTTACGATGCTGTTTGCCTTCATAAAAACCAAACGAAAACTAAAGTTAATACCGATGTTAATTTAACTCGTAAAACGTTTTACTTTCGACTGAAGACCACATGTGGAAACGATTTAAAAATACCTCCTTTGACCGCATATTTCCCAACAAGCCTACTAAGGCTAAAAATGTATGACGCCTGGATCAATAATGAATCACGTAACTAGTAATGGTATCTGACGTTCTCGGAGTTGTTTCGAGTTTCTACAACCCATGGATCACGTCGGAAACCATAAGGTATGATGCATCAATAAAAGCCTACGCCACTCAACTCAGGTTATTATGTGTCATTTAAATTTCCAAGGAGGGTTGCGTAAACATTAAAAGATTTATTTATAACTTGTTATTAATCTCGTTCGTTGAATTTCATGTCCATTCATACAATTTTGATAAAAAATAACGCAAATCTCATGTCTCATTCTAGTACCTTTATATAAGTAGGCCAATTCCAATACTTCAGATTGCAATCTAAAGCTTTGTACTCCTCGATAATACATAGCCGCGCCTAGTGCCATTTGGCAGCTTGTAATGGAACTTTCTTACAAATCAATAGCTGTAGTGCTGATGGAGCAACCCACGGAAAGTTAGTGAAATTTGTAGCTCTTTGTTTTACTTAAATCACATACAAAAAGGTTAATATTGTAAATGTGCACTCACTAAAATCAAGGAGCTCTGTGCTCTTGTGGAATGCTCCTGGATTCCCTAGTTCTCTCTCTTAGTCTCTTTCTCTCGTTTCATGCACGAATAACAAGAAAAAAGGATGCACATCCATCCAAGAAACACTTACCTATCTTCAGATAAGACCTGGTCGAACTCCGAAGATGAAACGAGGAACAAAATGGACGTGACGGAGTCGAAGCACTGTGTCCACTTCTGCCGCTGCGTCCGCTGCCCACCGACGTCCACGAACACGAAAGGCACATTGTTTATGTTTATCGTGCACTCCGAGATGCCTTTGGTGGCCTTCCGGCAGTGGAGGATGTCTTGGTGCGAGGGCATGTAGTCGGGCCGCGCTATGCGCTCCAACTCATCGAAGAAATAACTCACGGAGTCGCTCTGGAACATAAATGAATAAATATCAGAGGACATCATACACAAATTGCCTTAAGTAGTCAAGTAAAGGATAGTATTTTGCTTGGCTTTAGACTTTGTTGATTGTATTTTTTGTCTTAGAACAATAGGAATATTATTTTGATCAAAGATATTCCAAGTGCCCAAAAACGTATACCGATAGCCGATACTTTCAATCATTACGTCTGACATACAGTCGTCATCAATGTCATAATAAGGTGTGCCACCTTACGGCCGAACCCTATATTCAAACCGCGGATAGATGAGGCTTACTTCAGGTTGAAAGACATTTGCCCATACAAAATGTGTCCATGGTTTGAATATAGGGTTCGGCCGTAAATAGGTTGAATTCCGTTCGCACATCATAAAACCAATGCGTCCTACAATTTGAAGGTACGACGTTAGCACCGCTTTTATTCGATAGTTTTATCATAATTCAAAGGCAACTCTACGATAAAGAAAACTTTAACACTTCACTATCACAACATAGTATAAAACAAAGTCGCTTCCCGCTGTCTGTCTGTCCCTATGTATGCTTAGATCTTTAAAACTACGCAACGGATTTTGATGCGGTCTTTTTATTGATAGTGATTCACGGGGAAGGTTTATAGGGCAGGTCGCTAACTATAGCAATAGTTTTGGCATTTGAGCATACATTTTTCATACAAAAACATGACTAGAAAAGGCTACGAGCTCGATCGTTGTAATCCGCTATCATCTTTTCGACGATCAGGAAGGAAATAGTATAGTTTCCCAAGCAAAAATACTTACACAAGCGCTTACCGAATCCATTAGGCTTACACTTATTATACTTTTAAACGGTCAGTTGTAAAATTCCACTAATTTAGTATTCTGTACGAGCCTTGCACCCACACAGAGAAAACGTCTTGCTGACTTAACTACGCCAGTTTCTTAGAATATTTCACACACGGAAAATGTCGCAACTCGCAATTACAGCCCGTCGCCATACTGTCTCATATTAGTGCTTGGAATTTGTTGGTAAATGTTTGGCACACATGATTTTTTAAAAGTCCATCTCTACTAATAATAAAAATGCTAATCTGCCTGCTGAATCGCCTTGGAGACTAAATTACTGTATAGAGTTTTAATGATTTCTGGAATGGAAATAGTTTTAAGCTCGGGGAATAACATATTATAGGAGACTTTTATCCCTGAGGGTAATAGAATAAAACAGGTTAACGCGAACGAAGTTGTTGGCAAAATCTGGATAAGATGAGCGTGCATGTGAAAACAGTTTCCGGTAGAATAGTGATAAAACAACTTATCGGACGGAGTCATAGGAAACGCTTGTCTTATATAAATGCGAAGAGAAGGGTGACACAAAACGAAATGATGCATTCCCCCATTCTTCAGCCACACTGATCATTGTAGACTTCCAGAAAAATACAATATTTCATGGAAATAAGCCATAATTACCGGGAGCTAAAAGATCAACAAAATATTTACGACCGGACCCTTATAGACAGATATCAACGTCGTAAAATATCATGGGTATCGTAAACGGAAGACCATCAAGCCACGAAATGAAGCTTATCGAGAATTTTATTTATATAAGTTCATAATAATTTTACACAGCGTTCATTTATTTCACTGCTCAAGCTCAGTCCGTGGGAATCTAAGCTTTATCAGTCTTAAGTTCAACTCTAAATCTAACAATAGCTCAAGAACGAGTCGATCGCTTGTGAAATATTTAAACAAGCTTCTCTACCACCGGTTACTTCCCACACTAGACCCTCGCCCGCATCTTCGATCGATGTCAATACACTTAATCGACAATGGAGCTCGCCCGTAATTCATCTCTATCTGCCACCTCGACGGCGCTGGGGCATTACTTAATTAATAATCCCAGACATCATTTAATATTGACGACAGACACGTCTTTATGTCGCACCACTAATTTATAGGGCCGGAGGCGTGACTCGGAACCTGCTTGACCAGCGTCCGTAAACCGTTGCTGTCTTGCCCCATGATAGCAGAAACGACGTATGCACCCACTGTTTACCCTGGTCAAACAACTCTTTGGTTTAGAAAGGCAATCTATTACTAGAAGCAAGATTGATGGGATAGCTAGAACCCTGTTCATAAAGAAATAAGATTAAAATTGGACTAGCGCTAATTTAGACGTCGACGACAGGTATGACTTACTTTTAACGAAATTATAGATAAACTAAACATTGGTATGGTATGTTTCAACCTAGATTGAGAAAGACGCAAAGCGGTTTGAGAGTTCTATATGAAATGTATCAAAACATTAGACTGTAAAGGAAAATCTAGATACGTATTATTGTATTCTACTGCGTTTTAACGATATCGCATTTGACGTGTTTTAGAATCGTTTATGTCACAGTCGCCATTATTGTAAATGAAATAAGAGTTATCAAAACGTTGACAATACGGAAACACGTCAAAGACGATATCGTAATTACCGTGTAGAATGCCAGCCCTGTTCATTTGTATACCTATAATTAAATTGAATTGTTCCGTGATTTGTTTATGGTTTTCAATATAGTAAGAATATTGTATTATATTGTATTAAAAAATACTTGCAATGAAACAACCAAAGGCTTTGTCGGTAGTATAAGCCTTGTATCTTCCTTTCAAATTAAAATGAATTTAGGGCGTTCCCTTGAACATTACGCTTAATAATCAAACAGAATTATAAATCTAACTTCAAACACGACGCTAAATTGGAACACCGTGTTAATTCCACCGTATCTTTTGTATAGCAACTGTGATTTTCGCCCAAATTCGCACCTGAAACACGGTAAAACGAGGGACGTGACATGCCAATTTATGGGCCACTGACACGCAGGTTAACACGTCCTTGCCAAGTACAAACAACATTTTACCGCACTCAATTACCACGTGAAAAGTACCGTAACACAACATAACAGAAGACTCAAAACGCACACGGATAAATTACTTTCAAGCAATATAAATATCACCGTGCTCAGATGTTGTCATAAAAATTCTTCAGATAAGAATGAACGGATTGGGTTTACGCCATGCTCGATGGAAATTAACAAACGTTCATACTGAGCTAGATTACAAGTATATATGAACGTCAAGTATTAAATATTTGCTAGGAAGCGTCAGTTCACTTGGAAGATCTAGCGCGCCGCGACTTGAAAGAAATCAATGTTTGGAATTAACATAGCATTGAATCATTTAGATGATGCCCTAGATTGAGTTGAATGTAAACATTATGTCTGGACTATATAATCCGGTAACGAGGACATTTACTGCGTTGGCAGAACAGTAATTTGGTAAAATAGACGGAGAAACAAGACAGGACAACCTAATGTACCTACCTAAAATCTTAGCGGCAAGGTTGCTGTGGCAAGAGTCCGAAAAGCGATGTATTGTATATCAAATTGCCAATTAAGTTAGGTACGATCACAACTAAAACAAATATCTTGTTATTTACTCCTAGTAATTACTCTCCGTCACCAAACCGAGGCACGGATTGATAACCTAATTAATTCTGTATGGAAAGCGGCACCCTACTATGTTGTAACGCGATATCCGTCTTATGAAATGAATATTGGTTGTTTTGTAGAACACGTACGCATGAATCATTATGGAATCGTAATAATTGGGCCCTAAAAGTGCAAAGGTTCTTCCACTTCACACTCATCAATTAGTGATGAAAAAACCCAACTTGCTGCCATGGCAATTAAGACTTGGGTTGAGTAAGAGATAAGCTTATCAAATGAAATCACATTACGCAAACACAATATTACATATGGTGTACGTGTAGACTTTATTTTGCTGGGTGATTCATTTAATTGTAGTGATGTAACTGCAGAAAAGCGTGGTGCTTTTTATTTGTTGTTCGCAAAAAGTGGTAGGTACTAAAGTTTGCAGTTCCGTGTGGCTTTGGAGCGCGCCAGTTTTTGTCGCAGTGTGATATGCAACTCAATTTTGACCTAAATGCACGTAGCGATGTCCGCATTGTACATAGGACATCCGTATTTGGATGGGCACCTTATCTAACTTCATGTTTTGAAAGACAAGGCCACGTACTGGCAAAGCTTTGATCCTACATATTTCTACAAGAATTGATCAAACGTGAACAACTTATCTTAATAACTTCTAAAATTCCATAAATATTTTAAAGATATATTCACCTAGTTACCTTGTAGCGGAGTACTTTATTTCTAAATCATTTAACTCAATAAAAATAGAAGTATCATTGACTTTATAACCAGTTAACCAGTAGAGGGTAGGGCATCGTACGACCTGTGTAGTTTACGACTTTAATGACTCAAATAAAGTAATTACGCCACATAATTTGCGGTTGTTTCGATAGTTAATAATTGCCATGGTATGGCATCACTCAGGAAGGCATCGTGCTATTACTATATGACTCCGCTGACGCTCTGCTATATGATTTAACCGGTCCCAGATGTGATGAATCACTGAAGTAGACAAATACGCGGACCATAAGTGGACCGTACGTAATGCGCCATTTTTAAATCTTATCACAGGAAGAGCGAATATATTAAACGATAATAAAAACCGTTTAACTGGTTTTGGTTTATTACTGTTGGAATGGTGGCGTAACAGTATTTTGCGTAGTGCTCTCGTTGAATTGTAAATTCTCGACCTTATGACCACTGCTCGGATTTTTCACGCACGGTAAGATGAAAGAAAATTATGGAGTCGATATTAAAATTATAACTTTAGTCATATTCATACTTATACTAATTTATTTAAATAACACCTAAAGATTACATTATGAATAAAAATGTAAAACGCCACGCCATGTTTATTAGTTTATTACACTATGGGCCAAAAACTAAAAATAATATGAATATTAAGAAGTTTGTAATATCCATAGAGCATGTAGCTACAGAAATTAGAGTTTCAAATTCTTACTAACGTGTAAATTGACGACACGCTAGCCTAGTTGGGAGTGACCCTGCCTTCGAAGCTAGGGGTCCTGGGTTCAAATCCCGGTAAGGGCAGATATTTGTGTGATGAGCACGAGTATTCGTTCCTGAGTCTTGGATGTTTTCTGTGTAGGTATTTAAGTATATATTTCTCTATATAAGTAAGTTTATCGTTGTCTAGTACCCATAGTACAAGCCTAGAGCTTAGTTTGGGACTAGGTCAATTTGTGAGATTGTCCTGTGATATTATTATATTATATTATATTATTATAAATTGATTTTGATAAGGGCGGCCAGTTTGATAAAGGTCTACCGCAACAATGACTATACTGTTGTAAAACTTGGTTATATTGGCCTCCAAAGCCAGCGGTCCTGGGTTCAAATCCCGGTAAGGACAGATATTTGTGTGATGAGCGAAAATATTTGTTCCTGAGTCTTGGATGTTTTCTATGTATTTCTTTCTCTATATAAGTATGTTTATCGTTGTCTAGTACCCATAGTACAGGCCTAGAGATTAGTTTGGGACTAGGTCAATTTGTGTGAGATTGTCCCCTGATGTTTATTATTATTATTAAGTTGAAATAGTTATAGCACGATAAATAAAAAAGACGGGCTAAGAATAAGAGTGAGAATGAGTATGAATGACTAGTTTTCATTTTAATATCGACTCCATAGCTTTCTTTCATCTTATGATCTTACCCTGCGATGAAAAATCCGAGCCCTGCTTTTGACACATCTGCCCCCTGTTTCACCATCCTGACAATGACAGGTGACAGGTGAAATTTCAGTGCACATGCGCAGTTTATATGAAACTCAGTGATGTATGAGCGTGTTACTTTTGCAATGTATACCGAATCGTCACCTGTCACATGACATTTTCAAGATGGTGAAATAGGGGGCAGGTCTTGCGAGTTCTCTGGTAACTTTGATAACATGGAGCATGTAGAAACAAAAGACGATTGGGAATAGACCGTGATAAAGTCGGGCACCTCAGTCAAGATTATTCACCGGTCGTATTAATAAATTGATCTTATGTGAGATACTGATCCCACCAAGCATTAAAGATGAGTTTTCTGTCATGATATTTATTTTGACGTATATTGAAACAGGCATCTCAATGAAGATCAGTTTTTTTAGTGACCTTAGAGGTTATTCGTTCTTAATTCCAGCATCAAAAAATGTTAACGTAAGTAAGTATACATAGCTTGATATGTTTGTCTGTCTGAAAGTTTGGATGGACGGATGTTTGTTACCCAATCACGATAAAAGGGCTGAACGGATCTGGAGGAATTTTGGCACAGAGATAGACTATAGTCTGGAAAAGCACATACATTAAATCCCGAAGTAAATCACAGTTTCTGTGGGGTGGCAAAATTACGAATTCTACGCGGAAAAACTTTCCGGCAGAACTAGTACCCTTATACGTATGTACCTATGTATCGGTGCGTCTGTCATCGCCTAAGGATCAAGCCAATTTTAAATACAGTTGTTTCACTTGAAAGGTTGTATACCGGCAGTATTTAGCTTTATCAATCGGTCATGCCAGGAGTTTAAACTCTGAAACGAAATCACGCATCGTTCTCATAACTACGTCAGAGGTTTCGTAATGTTTTATTTATTACCTTATCCAACAGTTGATGGCAAACCAATTTAACAAGCCTTTCTTTCTTTGACATTTAATCAGGATCAAAAGGAAACAAAGGCCTTAATGCAGGTTCAACAATTGGTAGCTGTTGCCTTCGACTTCGTCTGCGTAGAACTCGTTTATCGCTATAACGGAACTGTTCTGTTTTCCAGGATCTTCATACTAAATCTTATTAAAATCGGTTTATAAACTTTAAGATCGTAACAAACAGACATACCAAGTTACTTTAACATTTATAAGTATAAATATGGAAGTATGGTAGGTAGTATGAATTTGTTCTGAGTAGAATGATTTCGAGATGAAATAGTTAATCGAAGCCTCGGCAGCTTCATGCGGCATGACGCAAGGACCGGTGACTAATCAACGAGATAAGGAATGTAATTACAATTATTGCATCCAAGACTACTAGAGTGGTCTTAAATGAATAATTCGGGAAAAAGAAACTTTTCGAGAACTAGGTGAATACGTATGTAACGTTTGGATAGGTAGTTAGGTAGGACAATTGACACGGCAACCTGCCAAATTTCATTAAGAGTGTTAAATCTTTTGTTTACATTTTGATCTGATGATAGGTAACTCAGGGATTTTCTCGTCCTGCCACTTGTTGTTCCGCCAATGGCGGGCCGCCATTCGATCGTGAGTGCGAAATCTTGCCGTGGCCGTTGGCCGTGGCATCACGCCGCGAAGCCCGTGAATGAGAGAACTGACATCCATTTTCAGGTTCGTCCATCGAGATAGGGGAATAATTGGACTGGGGTCGTGAGTGTGCTAAAGTTTTGGCGTCATTGCATTTAAATGACTCAGATTGGAACGTGTATTTGCCGTTAAATGAATGATCATGAATGTCCAGCTTCTTAATTAGGTTAACCAATATTGTATGAAGAACTTACATAATTAAACTATGGGGAACCGAACCACAAGATGTTTCAAGGTTTTTGAGTTTTTATTGATGCCAGGCTTTATATGGGGTATTCAAAGAAAACCTACTTAAAATAAGCCTGTGCAAACCCAAACAGTCTGGAGACTTGCTTGCGGCTAACAGAGACACTAAATTTAGCACAAGGAGAGACATTTTTCTAAAAGAGGCAGAGAAATGAAAGACAAGTTTGTTTAGTTTTGGCACTTGTAGCATCATGCTCAGTCAGGATAAGATTAAATAAGAATAAGGTACATTATTGCTTGTCAGTATAAGGAATCGCAAAGCAAACTTTTTGTAGATAATATACCAACAGGATGTCTCATACCTAATTTGTGGCTAAACAAACGAAGGTAAATATGAGGTGCGTCGGCAAAGTCATGACTAGTTTCCATGATTTTGTTATTGACACATTTGTAATGGTAAAATTAATGAATACATTTAAAGGAAACTGTAGGTGTTTAAAGGAATGTATCCTTTAATATGTTTCCTCAGTTTTGGCAGGGTGAGTTCCTAATTTATGAATTATGATCAATGATGTGGTGAAGATATAAGCTGGAACTGATCATTCAGGGATGACAAGCTTCAGGTTTTTTGACTACTAGGCTGTGTTTCCACCAGAGCTGTGTGAGGTAGCGGAGCGCGGTGTGCGGATAGTTTAGAAAAGTATTAATGATGTAATGGTTTTACTTTATCATCACCTTAAAGATGTTCACTTCTGGATATACCTATAGGGTGGTTGTCTATCATTTCATTGAATGTTTAATTGCATCAAATGTCATTCTCATAATCTTAAACATCTAATGTTGAGGATACCCAGAAAACATTATGGTTTCAGCAGAAAATAGCATTTGATAAATTTAAATTCAATGAAAAGACACATTCAATCAAGTGATGAGTTACCCTAGGGCTTAGCTGATCGAAAAACTCTTTATGTCTTCTCAATAAGAGCGGAAAAACGTCTGAATCGGCTCGGCTGATGCAGTTTTTTGATCAGCTAATGGCTACGTTTATACCAGAGCTGTGCGAAGTAGTAAAGCAGTGTACGAGGAAAACATCCATTAATAGGAGAGCTGCGCTGAGCGAGGCTAGAAGTTCTATTGGTGGATTTTTCCTCACACACCGCTCTGCTACCTCGCACAGCTCTGGTGGAAACTCAGCCTTAGGCAGGTGGCTGCCGCAGCCAGCTTACCCTATAGATATATCCAGAAGTGAACTTCTTCCAGGTGATGATAAAGTAAAACCATAACATCATTAACACATTGTAAAACTTTTGCAGTTATTATTCATTACTGTAATAATAAAAAATATGGTAACCCACCATGTTGTTTTCAGAATATTAAACATTAATAACCGTAGTTTAGGTTAGAAGTTAGAATAGCAACTACGAAAAAAAAAATTAACTCCTGCAGTGAGAAATTATTTTCATTGAAATGAAAATTCTGTGTACACTAGAAGAGTAAGTAAAATTCCTTTATTTTCTTTACCTAAGGTAAAGACACCAGTACTCGACAAAGGGCCAATGTTCGACACTGACTCTTATTCAAAGAAGATAAGAGTTATTCATTACACACAAACAAATGAATAACTCTTATCTTCTTTGAATAAGAGTCAGTGTCGAACATTGGTCCTTTGTCCAGTACTGGTGTCTTTACCTTAATTCAAGTTTGGGGGAATCACCTAGCTTCATTCATAGTCGTAGCTTCATATTGTATTTCAAACCTTATCACCACGGAATAAGATTCATAATAAATAGGTAGTACTTACAAGAAATGATTTTTCCTAAAAATATCAGATATTTTTACATGTGTAATAAAAATATTATGAATTGATATTTATCCATATATATCAAATTATCAGATAGGAATCAAGCCCTGATTAAAATTTTAAGGCTGCAATCCTGAGACTGCTGATTTTGATTCACTGGCCAATCATAATACTGTGAAATAAGTAAACGGTTCCATGAATTGAAACAAAACATGAAGTAACACAGAAGCCAAGTCATTCCCTGAGTAATTAATAACCCATTAATAAAATAATGTTTTTCCCTTCATAACAAGTTTAAGTATGTAATCATCATGAAATTTGGTACAGGGATATTTTATAGCCTGAAGATGGACCTAGAGTATTTTCTATCCCTAGAAAATAGGACAGCTCTAAGTAACTGTCACCCTCGAGAATGTCAATGAACAACTTGAACTTGTATTACATTTTATGATTTAGCATAAAATTAAAAATATTACAAAATAAAAAAACATGTTGTTAATTAATATTTACCACACAGAAACTACACATATTGTAAAGCCTGACAAGATTCTATTTGGCCCTATCTCAATACAAATTTATATGGAAATAGGGCCAAATAGAATCTTATCAGGGTTTAATTTAGGTTATGAATGTTAATTGTTTATTTTTTAACCATTAAAGACAATTAGAGAACATGTTATTTAAAATGACAAAATGTGTGCCTTATAATTATATTGATAAAGTTGAAGCATTCACATTAGCATACACTAAGGATAACTGATTATTATTCACTGCAGCCTTTGTTTACATCATGATTCAATCAAAATAACCAGGAATGATTTATAAGCCCTTTGTGTTTATCTGTCAAAGGGAACCTTTAATAAACAGTGGCATTAGATACCCTTTTAAAATGGATTGATTATTTGTTAATAAGAATTAGAATATGAGAAAATAAATAGGTTATATTTGCTTACCAATTGGAACTCTCTCCGTCTATCATAGGCTCTCTTTATAGCCCTGTCCAGCCACAAGGAGTGTATGTGCGGCGCGTAGTGCATGAACAACCGGCTGTCTAGCGACGCTGTGCTGTTAAAGTGCAGCGCCTGCTGCCCGACGTCGAGGTTCCTAGGGTTCTCCCACGGTATCGCGAGCTTGTCCCGTGCATCCACTAACACCTGAATCCCTTTCACTATGTTCTGGTATATCACATGCTGGTACTCCCGCACAAGCTCCGGTTCGAACTTCACTTTGTGTATGATCCTCATCTGCTTCAGGAATGTTGACTTGCCGCTTTCACCCGCGCCTAGCAAGAGCAGCTTCACCTGCCGCCGCAGCGTCTGCTTGTCTTTCTCCAGGATCCGATCGATCTCCTTGCTCCGGTACCGCTGCTCGATCTCCTCCGGTGACAGCTTCAGCCGCAGCCAGCATGTCAGCGCCTCAGTACAACAGCTACATGACCACAAATCGTTGGCCATTTTGCATGATTATCTACGCCCATAGAAAGTGAAATTGAGCACGTGATATCACACACCACTTAAACGGTTCATTGTGTATTTATTTTCGCAATAGCACTACCTATGCACAGATAAATATTTTTTAAAGCTCAATTCGGAAATATACACGCATTCCAGTAATCACCCCTCCCAAACTCAAGAGAAAACTTGAGTTCAACCATAGACAATTTATTTGAAAAGTTCAGGGAGACCAATACCGTGTGTTTACTAGAGAAACAAATTTGGCCTGGTAATTTTTTCAAAACTTTTTTAATCTAAAATTATCAAGTAAAGTCATGACTATGTTAAATATTATCTTGATCAATTTCCAGGTGATCATAATACAATGTTACTTATAACCAAAGATAATTATATTGAAAAAAGAACTGTTCTTCTAGAACCTACTGTACAATTGTCATTACTGACATTTGTTTTTTTTTTATATGCCATCGTGTTTGTGGCCGTGGTTAAAACGATCGTAATATGAAATATTAAACATTTAATTGGAATTTTAAAACGACACTAAAATTTATAATTCATATTAAATTTGTATATGAGATGAGTTTTGTTTGAAATCATAGATTTTACAACCTCATGCGTGGTAAAACTTTACATCTCTACACTTTTAATATGACTCGAACATACTCATACTTTCACAACAACGTGAAACGAAATAATCTACAACGTAGAAAAATTTGTGCTGCACGTGTCGAGTTCGATAAAATTTATTTTTAGTGTTAAACCAAGGTTTCTATTGTAGAATTAATAATCGGAGCAGAAAAAACTGCAATATTACTCCTGCGACATCTACGTAAAGCGTAACTAAACATGTAAAAATCACATTCAAGTCATGTCCAGAGAAGGTTATAGTTCTGAAAGGAAGGAAGGTGAAAATAAAGTATTACTTCTAGAAAGATTACAAACCTACCTGAAGGAAAAGAAGAGTTCAGACGTAGCAGAACCAGGTACAAGTTATAACAAACCTAGTACTAGTTCGAGTTACGAGGTAAATCCTCATTCGCCGCCTTTCGTTGACGAGTCTAGTAACATTTTAAGAGACGTTTTAAATCATAAGAAGACTGAACTGTTGCGGCAGCCGGAAATAATAGCATTCCTGAAGTCCGTGTCCTCTGATTTGAAGAAATAAACGATATGGCAGTCACTGCTCAGAAGAGTGTCGCGTCGTTGATGCGCAAGACCTTGGATCGGCAGACCGCGGGCGCTCGTATCAAGTTCACATTCAAGGAACGTCAAGTCGAGAATATCCTAACGAGCTACGCCAAAGACAGGAATTTTGGACCCTTTAGGGAATTAGTGAAAGTCCTTCAGGACTATCCGCTATCGGATGAGAACTATAAAATCTTAATAGAAGATTGTTTATCATGTGTGGTGTTGCTGGGACGTGAATCCAAGCAGTTTGTGGACATATTGTGCAATATGCAGTGGGTGAACCGCAGCGAAGAGTTAATAGAACTTTACAGCAGGTTTATTCTTAGTTTGGTTACTGCAAACACATACCACTGCTCTAGTGTACTGACTAGCCTAGTTAAATTATTTAAAGGTAATTATTATAGTTATATTTTTCTTTCTTTCACTAATACACACTTCACTGGTAAACATCTTGGCCTGATGGTGCTAAATGTGGTTACAGAAGTATCAGAAAGTCTTTTTGGAGTTGTTGATATTTCTGTAGCTCTACCTACACCACTCTGGGAATGAAGGCATGATGTTATGTATGTATGTATATTTTTCTAAGCTTTCTATTTGATGGGTGATATAGCTTTGAGAAATCAATATGTGTCTGTTATATACAAGAAAGTTGAAAGTGCTAGGTAAGGATCTTTCCTTTTCTTTTGAAGATCATTCTTATTTTTTAAGGATATTCTAAAGTAACCAGCATACTTGATTTTATTTTTAGCTGAAGGTGATAATTGGGAGAACAATGCTCCACCGGAGACTATAGCTATTTGGTCCAACATTCACACTATTATTGCACAAATTGTAGCAGTTATGCCTATGTAAGTACACACACACACACACACACACACACTTTCTATTACCTTTACCTATTACCTTTAGTGCAGGATACGGAAGAATAGTGCAAAACCTAAGGTTTACTTTAATATTAACCCCTTGTATAAAAGTAATCTTAAAAAATACTAAAAGATATACAAAATTTGAAGATGATTCTGTGCTTAATCAATTCCGCACAAGAAGGGTTAAATAATGTATATTTTTTGTAATGGCAACAGAAATCAATATTGTCAACAAAATTAAGGTTATAATGCAAAACAGTCAAACATCACCATGAAATTGCATACACTATTTAGTAGCAACTAAATAGCCAATGGCAATGGTATTCCCAACAATAATAATGTGATTTCGAGAAACAGTAACATGTCTTCCCGAGTCCTTACAAAGATCTAAATTAGCTCAGAAACACTTTTGAGGGCAATTGGTGTTTATGGTGATACTAAAAATGTCAAGAATTGATCAAATTCAGGTCTCTGTAGATAGTTGCTGTTTAAGACCACATTTTGCAGTAAACGGTGTGTTATTTATTTCCTAAACCTTGCAGCATGAGCAATTGTACAATGATGTAAATCAGTGCCAGCTCTAGAGTAGAGCAAGTGGAGCGGTTGCTCTAAGCGCCACATAGCAAAGGATGCTAAAATTACAAATTTTATCTTGAATTAGACATCACTTGTGTGTTTAAGCACTTGTTTTAGAATCGTCCTAATAGGATAATTCAGTATTTCTACCTGTTGATTTGTTCAAGGATTGTCACATTAAGCCAGAAGTCTTAGCAACACTGAGAAATCATTGTTTTTTTTTTCTGTATAAGAGGATATGAGTAAAGCACCTACTATAAAAATCATGTTGAAGTGGTTACAGAGCTGTAAAAAAGATACCATGAATGATAGAGCTAAATATGCCCTGGACTGCTGGAAAAATGAGAGCAGAAGCAGAAAATACTGCTAAAGTGATTGATGAATGATCAAAGAAGAGATGTTATTTATATGCAAGCCATGAGTGGATACAGTCATCTGAACTCAAGAACAGTAAGCTTAAATATTTAAACATCTACCTTAAAGCAATGGTTTCTAGCTCCTTAGCCTTGGGTTCATTAAACTATGCGAAGTAAGTAACTGACTGATATCTAAGCTAGTTCCATATAGCGATGAGGCAGACTGTAGGAGGACGTGGCCAGAGGATATGGGCATAGAAAAAGGTATAAAATTTTTGGTCATAAAAACCAACTCCTTTTCGGAAGAATCTTTCTTCCACTGGTACATACCATGAGTCCATGTAAAAGAGACTGAGATAGGATTCCTAAATGGCTAGTACAACTTATGATCTCGCTTGCCATTTCATGTATCTCTTTCATCAAGGATAAGGTGATAAAGAAGTTGCAGGCAAGTTGATGTGTCCATCCTAGAATTTCATCAGTTTCCTTTTTTCATTGCAACCTACAAAAACTCAATATTATCCAAATCTTTCATTATTGCTGTTGTCTGAAACTCGGCTATAAATAGCTGGAATAAGCATGATACCTGGATGAAAATCATTATAATCCAGAAAAAAATAATGTTACACTTTACAACCTTTCAGAGGTGTTATTTTCATCATCCCATCCCTACGGGGATGGTAGATGAGGGTTAAATGTTACTATTCTGAACAACCGCACTTTTAGAACTGCTATGGATGCTAGCAAAGGCAGCAAAGGACCACTGTCCCAATAAATAAAATGCCCAAGGATGATACATGAAGCTCTCTATCTAGCTAGATATAGTAGATATTATTCCCACCTGTTACCACCAACTTGTTACCACTGATAACAGCTGGGTTTTTTTTCCAACCTGTTACCACTGGTAACTACTGGGAATAAAGTAAAAAAAGTACTGATCACCAAATATTTTAGTGGTTACAAATGGGAATAATATTGCCACTTGTTACCACAAAGTACTTTAGTGGTAACAGGTGGGAAAAAATCCCAGCTGTTACCAGTGGTAACAAATTGGTGGTAACAGATAAAAAAATGAAAACTTCCTTGACGTCGCCTAACGCTATCATGTCCTTCAGCACTACTTTTCTCCACAGTTTTGGATTGAGGCCACATTTGGCTTGGAGGATAATAAGGATGATAAATTACTAATAAAATAATAATAATTCTATCCTTAGTCAGTAGGTATAATTTAGTTTAGAAAACATTTCCAAATGCCATATTAATTAGATATTTTGTTGTGTTTCAGGACGAGTGACCTCCTAATGCAGACAGTGATAGATCAATTCCCATATTACAAAGCTGGATGCTACTCAAATAGGGCGTACATTCATAACCTAGTTTGGATGGCCAAATACATACCGTCTCTTAGGGAACACATTATGACGGCTATAGTTAGTAGGTGAGTATGTAGAATATTTAGATGATCATAATGATAACCTTGCTGGGTCATTCTACTTTTTAGCGCATAATAATCATTGGTGAAATTAAAGGCATTTTTAGACATTTTTTTCACGTAAATTTGACTTATATTGAAACTGGAACAACTAAATTTAATAGTTCAGAACAAATCACTTTAAATTTATTGATATTTTATCAGGAAAAGTTGGTAACACAGCGGTAAATACACTTTTTCCATACAAATGGCATGGACATGCGTGACCACTATGTTACCTACTTTAAAGTTAATTATAGTGACTTTTTAAATGTAGTGATAATTTTAAATGTAAGCCATGTTGTGTAACTATTTCAATATTAAATTACAAAACCGAGCACTTTAACGTTTTTATAAAAATATTATTTGAAGAGCACTTGTCAAAAAATCGACCTGCGCTTAAAAGTAGAATGACCCTGCTATTGATTCCCGCACGCCCTGTCAGTTAACGTAGAAAAGGTTACTTTCCAATTGCATCAAAATGTATGTTTAAACATTTAAAGACATGTTGGCCTAGTTGGTAGTGACCCTGCCTACGAAGCTACCATTTTCGGGATCAAATCCTGGTAATGGCAGCTATTTGTGATGAGCACCAGTATTTGTTTTTGAGTCTTGGAGGTTTTATATGTTTTAAAGTATATAATTCTGTATTTAAGTAATTTTATCTTTGCCCCATTACCCATAGCGCAAGCCTGGAGCTTAGTTCGGGACTAGGTCAATTTATGTGACATTGTCCTATGATATTTATTATTTATAAGTGTATGTAGACAGAACCCACTGGATGAAAGTTGGTTTTAACCTTGCTTAGTGTCTCCTTAACCTAGTACCTTCTACTATGTATCTGACTGAAAAATGAATGATTGTACATTTTGATGTCATTTTCAGAATGGTAGAAATGGACTCAAATGTAGTCGATCGGGCGAAGAACAAAATCCAAACCGAGCTGATGTTTGAGATGGAAATGGATGACCAAGACGATCTGGCTCAAACCCTGGACTATTGTATGCTGGAGATGCTCAGGTGGCTCGAGGAGGAGAGGGATCTGGCCCTGGTCACCATGTGTAGCGTATTTGAAAGGGTGGTGCTGCCAACACATGGAATAAAGTAAGTTACAGATTATCATATTTGAAAGAGTCATTCCCATCTTCCATATCCATCTACACCTGGGTTGATCGGAATTGACAGTGCCATCTTCCACCCTGCCTCATGGTGGGTAAGGTTGATTTGTAATACTATGCCTATAATAAAATTGAATACTATCAGTGCGTTTGCTATACACCCGCTTTGGACTAGTGGGAAAGACATTGTTTTGTAATGCACTACTTCGTCCCACTGCTCTATTCGCTTTCGTCAAAAATTCGTCACAAATCATTTTTATTCTGCAAAAGTAGGTGGGTTAGGTTCGTCAGGTATCTTTAAATGCCTGAAGGGCAAACCGCCCTGAAATAGTACTCCGTCGAAAAGAGCAGTGGGACCACGGGTCGCGACCCCGTTTTGTTTGTAATCGCGTTTTTTTTTAAGTCTAGCACTAGTGACGTAGAAACGAACATGTGGCGTTTGCTAAGATTTTTAGCCATTAGATGAAATATTTGTTTATTTTCACAGCAAACAAAAAATGAGAAAAATAAATCTTTTGAGACATACCTCTATGTATTAGAATGTTTTTTTCAGAACTCCATTTTAAACATTTCCTGTTGTCAATTCAGCAATTCTAAAGTCCCTTTGCCTGGTTATAGCGAAAGTCGGGAGAACGCTTACATGCGCTGCCGCAAGCAAGTGCGTATCTAAATGTGTCCAAAAACAGTTAATCAATGTAACCTTTTAATTTCAGACACGTCCAATTCCTTCTGCTGTACTCTATATCAATCAGCCAACAATGCGCAGATCGGGTCCTCACCAACCTCTGGATAGTAGCCGCAGGCCTCCACGGCCTCGGCGCGGGCGCTCTGGCCACCCGGCGCACCGCCGCGAGCCACCTCGCAGGCCTGCTCGCCCGCTGCGTCAGGGTCCCCAACACCAGGCTCGTACATTACCTGAGGAACATGTCGGAATGGTGCCACTCCTACATAACGGCCACCCAGGAGTCTACATCCAGTGATAATAACAAGGTCCACGGAGCCTTCCATGCGATATGCCATGCCATTTTTTATTTGGTGGCGTTCAAACATCATCATCTGTTTTCTAGTAAAGAAAGTAAGTATATTATACGATGTAAAGTTTTCTGTGATTGAAATGCCAAGTCTATCCAGGTTTCTACTTTAAAAGAGAGACTTAATCAGCACCCAGTGTCATCAGTGTCATCACTAAAGTTTGCAATTTACATACCTACATACAGTAAGCAACAGAAGTATGTATGTATGTATGTAAACTCTTTATTGCACAAAAATATAAATATTACAATTATAATACTAAATTAATGTACAAAGGCGAACTTATCCCTAAATGGGATCTCTTCCAGCTAACCCTGAATCAAATGAGTAAGGACAATCCTAAGTCCTAATGAGTAAGTAGCTATGCAACCGAGGAACTCAAAATGATCTGCACTCGACTCTATTGTTTAGAGAATCGTGTGTTTATCATTTGGAGCATGTTATTCTGCTAAGCTACTTTTGATGCTGACTGTACCTAAAAATATTTTAATTTTTTGCTCAAAAATTGTGGTACCTAGTTCCTTAGTCTACCATATTTCCTAGATGCTCTTAACCTTTTGACCGCCACGACCGGCTGCAACTTTACGTTTCCCAGGCGCCAACGACGTCATATGCCGCGCCGATAGAAATTGTATGGAGCGTACTGAGCGCTCGGCGTCCCTGGCATGAAAATCCAAACATGGCTTTAAACGTTAAAGAAACATTTTGACTTCTAAACTTAACATATTTTTCCAGATGTAAACTTCGTAGAGTCCCTAAACCTGCCCCGTCTTGTGACCTGCAACTTGAACCCGCTCCGGACATGCCCTCCGCAAGTGACGAGGGCCTTCTCCTCGGTCACTCGGTCCCACCAGGTCGTGTACTGCCAGGCCATTATAGAGAAGAACTCGAGGCACACCCTTCAGGCTACTAACGTGCAGCAGTATGACGACTGGTTCCCGTATGACCCGTATATGTTGCCTGTGTAAGTATTTTTACTTGTTTTTATTTTGATAAGTGTTTAGAGTCAAAGAAATTGTGATCAATATCAATCAGTTGCTCTTGTACTATTGAGCTGGAATATTTGTTGCGTATTTTAAGGTTGTCCACTGCACGCCGTCAACGACACGATAACGATATTTTTATGGCCGATATCAAAATAACGTGACGGCGATTGTTTCTCCACCGCCACGATATCAGTGATTAAGTCATCTCTTATTGGTGTCGTGTCGTTGACGGCGGCGGTGGACAAGTTCAAACGTGTTTTGTACTGCCGGTACATCGGCCCGTCACAATATCGGGCCGAGTTCTAACGGTAGCGACGATCTACTCCAAAAATCGTCGGCCGGGGTTATATAAATAAATAAATAAATATCAGGGGATAATCTCACACAAATTGGCCTGGTCCCAAACTAAGCTCTAGGCTTCTAATATGGATACTAGACAACGATAAACATACTTATATAGAGAAATACATAGAAAACGTCCAAGACTCAGGAACAAATATTCGCGCTCATCAAACAAATATCTGCCCTTACCGGGATTTGAACCAAGGTCCACTGGCTTCGGAGGCAGGGTCACTCCCAACTAGGCCAACGTGTCGTTATAATGCTCGGGCGTCGGGCGTGCGGTCTACTGGCGGCCATAGTAAATGTATCTGCCGCTACTTCGGCGCCGTATTTTCGTTATCGGTTTTGTGTCGTTGAAGGCGGCGGTGGGCAAACTGCTTAAGGCAGATGACAATGACAATATTATAGTGACTTGATGAAAGAGTTTCATTTGAGAACTCGGTAATTGATGAGTGCGTAATAAAGGTAGTCTTTTTTACATTATTTCAATGAGAATTTTGCTATAAAAACATTCTCAATATCATTGTGAAATAATATCAAAAACCATTGCGAATTATGTTGAAAGATTGACGCTGGAGTATGTAAACAATGAGTCGTATTAATGTCGGATTTCACAAAGCAATATGTACCTATTAAGAGCCGTTGCGGTGAACACTAAACAAAGGGCTACCACAATAGATCACCAATGGATAAACCGGCACACAAGGCCCCGATCTCAACCCAATATATCCCTATTAACGATGTGTTAGTCATCATAGTTAATTGGTGGAATTCAGCATTAGTACCAATTTCACTTTATAGTCAACTAGAGACCAGCCCTCGCTTCGCTCCGGATTAAAGTATTATACATATAAACCTTCCTCTTCAATCACTATCTATTAAAAACAACCGCATCGAAATCCGTTGCGTAGTTTTAAAGATTTAAGCATACATAGGGATATAGGGACAGAAAAAGCGACTTTGTTTTATACTATGTAGTGATGTTAATGGACTGCTTAGTTCATACATTTTGACAACTGTTAATGCTCTAATCGTCTGTTAAGTGGTAAACATCGTATGGTGAAATTTCACCATACGACCAATACCAATACCAATGGAGTACCAATTGGTACTTATTAAATGAATAAAACCTAAGCCAAAGCAATATTTAACTTACTTTATTTCTCTACAGATCTGGAAAAACAATATGGCCGCTGTGCATAGAGTATAAGGATTGGGGCAGAGACAACGACGAGAACCAGTACGCGGGCATGAAGAGGAAACTCGAGGCAGACGAGGACGACTTCCTCATGAGTGCCAGCCCCTCGCAGAAGCTAGCCAGTTCTTTGTCGAACTGCGTGTCTCCCGGCTTCAGGACTAGCGAGAGCGTTATGTAATTGTAAAATTAAATTATTATTACATATTTAATCCGGCCAAGGATTCTCTCCGTGTGATTCCCATGTTGGTTTTTTTTATTTAACGACGGTGGGAAACAGGCGTGATGGTAAGCGGTTACCGTAACCTATAGGCGCCTGCAACACCAGAAGTATCAGAGCGCGTTGCCGACCCTTTTAAAACCTATTTACTCCTCTCTTTGAATTAGTAAGGATGTGATCATTATTTTTTTCTTTACTTTAGATTGGTTGAGATTAAATGTGTAGTAAATGCCTTTACCCTGAAACTTGGTGGTCGATTCCATATTTTTGTATTAAATAACCTGAATAATAACTTGGAATTGATATCAAGCGCTTACATACCATTTTGGTTTAACCCATTTAGCATTTCCTGTACCACCTTTAGGTACGTAAGTAAATAAGAGCGTCCATAACAGTAACAATATGATAATGACATGGTCAAACACAGTGGAACAGAGGCTCTGGCTAAGTCAATAGGTGCATTTAGATCTCAATGGATCATTTTTTTATTTTCTAGGCAAACACAAAATAGAGATTGTGTTGGTATCATGTACTTTTTTTTTACTACCATAGCTTATGGATTTCAGTTTTATTACGTAATCCACGTTGATTGTATAACTTCATTAAAGTTCAAGGTTGTATCATTTCGATCTTAGTTCATCTCGACATGTTTCTTTTCATTAGATAATTTAAACAGTGATTGTGATTGATTAATGCTCTTATTATTTTTAAGTGTACTGTTAAGCCGCCTGTTCAGAGCGTACACTTTGTTTAGAAAATTGTTAAATAAATGTAAAATGTATTTAATTGATGTGTAAGATAAATATTTCACTCTTAGATTTGTGAATATTTTTTAAAAGCGTTTTATGTATGCAGTGGAAATTAGTAGTTTATATTATAACGATCGCTGATTTAAGATTGTATATAAAAATGCCTAATAATTGGCACGCAAAATACTATTTACTAGCGACCCGCTCTCGCTATGCCCCGGTTTAAAAAAAAAGCCAGGAATAGTGTCGTCGTTTGTATCTTTTTTTAATTCGATAGTTCATAGATTACCCCGACATACAAACGCAGAATTTTGCCTCTTTATAATATTACTTAGTATATAGATTGGCACCTAATTTTTTTAGAATTTTTGGCCTCTGTTACGTTGCGATAAAGAACATAATGCCAAAAATTGGCAATGTGCCAACAATTAGGCAGTTTTGCCTAAAGTTTATATTATGTTCATTCAGCCTTAGCTGCACATGAGTACGTTGTCACTTTAACGCCTTTAACAGATTAGAGCAGCAGAACAAACGACGTTAAAGTGACAGCACTAGTGTGCGCCGACTTACAAGGTACACACCATGTACTGTAAAACCGTGAATTTTGTCTTTTTTGGATGTTTTGCTTTGCGCGATACATACCTAAAACGGTAACGGACAGCAGACAACTTGAAAAAAAGAGTATTATTAATAGATCTGACACCTTGAGTCCAACAAGGGCAAAATTCGATGGTTTCATGGAACATTGATATCCAAAACTAAATTGATAGTTTCATGATGTTGCTATTATTAAAAATCAGGAGCAGAAGATGTATGTTTAAGTTTAAACAAATAAATATATTTATTCGATTTTGAGTTTTAATGAATAATACCACTAAATAGAATAGTGCCACTCCATGTCTTCCCGTGGATGTCGTAAGAGGCGACTAAGGGAATAAGGGATTGTAGTACTGTTAGGCGATGGGCTTGCAACCTGTCACTAATACAATAGTAAAGTTCTTGGCTTGATTGTGCAAAATGTGGATATAGAATTATATACAAGTCTTTTTAGATTTGTTGGTATTTCTGTAGTGATGTTATGTATGAGTTTTAATGAAACACAATTTAGGGGTAAAGTTTATTGAACATACAACACAAAACTAATATCACCAAACTAGTAAGATCACTAGCAAACTAACTACATCTTAAAATTAATACAAAAATATTTTATCAGACACGTTATTTTAAAAACATTAAGGGTTGCTAATTCTAACACAAAGTTTTACAAAACGTTTACAATAATGAACACACTGACCGTAACACTTTACGAATTTATATTATTGCTCAATGAAAAATTAGCATACCGCATAAAAGAGCTGCCATACTAAACAAAGTCCTGCAATTAACTTTTTAGAAAGGTGTTTTGAAAATTATCATGCTCATACAGGTTTGTCTCGAAAACAAACTAATTTTATTTTTACTTGACTGCGGCAAAGCCCAAAAGGAGGGTTATGTATGTGACCTGTATGTATGTCCAACTCTATGGTCCCTCGTAGACGCTAGATGGATGGGCCGATTTCAACAAGCGAGTAGTCGTTAGATTCGTCGCAAGTGCCACTGGGTACTTACATTAAAACAAAACAATATAGCGGCACAAAAAATATATAAAGTAACTAACATATAACCCTTTGAACGCCAATGACCCCTAATGTGGTTATGAGCTGTCGAGCCTACAACGCCGCCGACCACCATATAGGTCACAGGTACAATATTAAAGAGACGTTATTTCGTATGGATTGTTATATTTTGTATAACTTTTAATACATGTTCGGCGTGTGAGTGACGCGTTTGTATTGGACGTAAGGCGTTCAAAAGACAAACCTCTACAAGCAAATTTTTTCAGATCTTTTCAAAAAACCTCATTGTTAATTGCATACTGTGAGACCGTCTAGTTTTGCCTTTGGTAACCCAAACATACTTTGTTATGTTCAACGTAACAAGTAAGTGTTCAAAATTATTTGAACTAGACTATTGTTACGGGCATAATGAATGCTCGGATATTTTCGATGGCGCTACAGTACAAAACAAAATCCCCAAAGCATCTACTTGCACAGACTTATTTAAATATCTAGTGAATAGAACTTGATCTGGTAACATTTATTAATTAATAAGGATAAAGTGTGATTATTTTTTTTATTCATTTAAATATTATTCATCAAGCTAATCAGATTATTATGTTGGCATAATGTCAGTGAATTTAATGAGATTTTGCAGGTAAAGCATTCATATGTTAATTAATACTGTTATATCTTAATCAATAAAATTCAACTACTCAAATAAATTAAGTTGGAACTTGCTGCAAGCTAAGGACAAAATATTGATCTAACCATCTCTGAATTCATTTTTAAACTTACGCAAACACTTTTGCTTGAAAAAAATAACATGCAGTGTAAGGTTTATGGCTTATCCTCAGCTTGCCGAGTGTACTAAATCACTATTATTTCAGAAAGCATAATATACGCGTTCTAAACTCATGGAGGATGCTCACAATGTAAAAATAAGTTATATTAATTACAAAAACAATTACTAAATGTTAACATTTTCAACGTTGTATAAGTTTTAACGCATGCGCCACATTGAAGCATAAAATTTGAATCTTCAGAAGCACTTTCCTTTCTCTTGAGAGTTATGTCGCAATTTCAAGATGGAGTTTCCTCAGTAGCAATAACACGCATATGTTTAAGAACTCTTGTAATCGTATCCTTATTAGTCTTATTACTCTCTAAGTACTGTTGAACTTTATGTATGTTAAAGACGCGCTGTTGTCTGCAGAGGGCATAAGGCAAAACACCCGATTAATGACATCCCAAAGCCCAGGTTATGGCACCTAGTGATGATAGCATTATCACCTCTATTAACTTGAAATGTTTAACAATAGGGCTTCTACGACTCATTGTTTTTTTCACTTATGATTACTACGGCATAAAACATTTTGAAATCAATGTTGAAATAACGCAACGTTTTCTGACACAACATCTAGTGGACGCGTTAACATGATATACTATTTAATTATGTGAATTATCTCTTCTTATGATATGGGTGCCTCCTTCTAAACGACGTGTTTTGAGGTTGGTGCTGCTTGGTTTGGTACTGTTTGATGATGGGAGCCTCATCAGCAGCCAACTTGTTGATCACAAAGTCATCACCGGCTTGCATATTCTCCATCATTTTGAGCTTCGCTTCAATAGACTGGATGGCTGTTTTCTTGCTAAGTTTTAGCTCTGGCTTCGCTCCTGCTAGTGCTGCTATCCCCAGCTCTGGCTTGGGCCTATCATGGTCTTCCTGAAAGAGTGAATGAACGATTTAGAAATAAAGCTTTGCATTGGTAATTAAATTTTTAATCTTTTGTAAAGACACTTAGTACCAAAAAAACGGGGTGACTGCCAGTACGAATTGCGCAGTAACTCACCCTTTAAGGGGCCACATATGATGCCACACCGACAAGAGAATAAAAAGGGATGGCTTTATGTGTTTCCGCGCGAAGAACGCAAGACAAATAGTTTGCGCGTCAACTATCTCAAACATACGATATTCGACAGTGTTCCGCAATTTGGATCTCGATAGACATAACACCTAAGGGTTTGTTTTTAGAATGTATTAAACTTAATCATATATTGTAGACTGTTAAACGTGAAAACACGATAAGAAACAAAATCCTCGATAGTTTTATTTTTCAAATGCAACATCTTTCTTGTATGTATTTGGTTGAATCTTCGAAACTGAATTTGACGCTGCCATCAACGAGCGCGCAAAATATCTCCATCTCACGTTCTTCGCATGGGAAGCCCATAAGGGCATCCCTTTTCATTCTTGTGGGCGTGGTGGCATATGCGGCCTCTTAATCCACAGAGATGGGAACGCGGAGCTCGTTGTTTCCCACCATTTTGGGCATAATGTCATTATTGACAATTATTCATAGTCAGTGGTTGCCGGGTTAGAATAGTGCCACTCCATGTCTTCCCATGGATGTCGTAAGAGGCGACTAAGGGAATAATGGCTTGTTACTGTTAGGCTATGGGCTTGCAACCTGTCACTAATACACTAGTAAACTTCTTGGCCTGATTGTGCAAAATGTGGTTACAGAATTATCAACAAGTCTTTTTAGAGTTGTTGGTATTTCTATAGCTCTGCCTACCCCACCTGGGAATGAAGGCGTGATGTTATGTACGTATGTATGTATGATTTTTATATCGCTGAAACCGTTAACATTTCAGAATTTCTTAAATATCAACATGCGGACAAGGTTAGGTTAGATGCAAATAATAATAACAAAGTACATAAAACTCACAGCAGAATTCTTAGCAAACTTCACCGAGATCTTCTTACAGCCGAGCAGCTGTCCGTTTAGCGAGTTCATGGCCAAGATGGCGTCCTGCCGGTGCTTGTACGTGACGAAGGCGAAGCCCCGCGACTGCCCAGCGCTGGGCCCGCTCCGGTGGAACAGCATGTCAAACTTCTCGATGTTGCCGTACACGCGGACCATTTTCAGTAGTTGATACCGGTAATGAGAAAATTTGGGAGTTTTATAAAATTTCACATTAAATTTAATAATTATAATTAGAAGTGGCAATTTTCAATAAACTACTTAACCGAACGCAAAAAACTCAACTGAATTCAAACGAGTTTTGATTTTTAATCAGTTTATATTAAAGCATCAACAATAAAAACATCACAGGATGTAAATTTATGGTGTTTTTTGCCAAGGCTTAAAAACAGCAGAGCAACTAAAAATTAAGTCTAGAATTTTACAAATAAACGTTATCAATTTAAAACTACTAGCTAATAAATAAGTAGTTATTTTGTGATAAGCTCCTAAACTAATCCTTCCTTAAAACAAATTAGATTTTGACAATAAAATGTGTTTAAAATCGGATTTGAATAAAAATATGTTTG
Organism: Acleris holmiana; assembly: GCA_949316455.1. Taxonomy (NCBI): domain Eukaryota; kingdom Metazoa; phylum Arthropoda; class Insecta; order Lepidoptera; family Tortricidae; genus Acleris; species Acleris holmiana. The sequence continues at coordinate 18,855,118 of OX438766.1, forward strand.
TATCAAATTCTACATTAATTTGTTAACACAACTTTCGCGTTTATAATGAACTCGAAATCATTGTTGAATCGAAAAAAAACGGTCAAATGCGAGTCGGACTCGCGCACGAAGGGTTCCATACCCACTATCTTTACAACATTAGACACTATATTATAATAAGCAAAAAATCACGTTTTTTGTATGGGAGCCCACATTAATCAATTATATTTCAATTTAATTATTTATTTTTAAAGTGAATATACAACTACATATTCAGAGAATATTGCTAGCGTCTACCTGTTGCCGTTATTAATATATCGAACAAAAAACGAAAAAACATCACGGTTGTCGTATGGGAGCCCACTCAAATATTAAATTTATTCTGTTTTTAGTATTTGTTGTTATAGCGGCAACAGAAATACATAATCTGTGAAAATTTCTACTGTCTAGCTATCACATCATGAGATACAGCCTAGTGACAGACAGACCATCTACAAATTCATAGAAAAAATAACTCGTGGACCCATGCGCCATTAACATCTATTTGACACATAGAATATTAGATACATAATTACTATAAAAGACACATTTTTATGTGGTTTATAATTTAATTTTATTTTATTTACCAACACAAATTAGTTTCAACTAACTATTAGTAACTGAGTAACTTTATTGAGCGTAATACTCTTATTACCAATAAATATTTCAATTTCAATTTAGACAGACAGAGACAGTGGACGGACAGATTTCTAAAAATAGCAAAATAAAATAGCATACTCATTGACCCTTGTGTCCAGGTTGCCGATCCACAGCCTCTTCTCGCAGAGGTCTTTTGGTTGCAGTGGCTCCAAATGTAGAGGCACCTGTGTTGAAAAGCTTATTGTTGATATCATTCATCCAAACATTTTGGTCATGCACCCATCCATATCAATCAACAGGCAACACTAAGTCAGTGGCCCTAGACCAGATGCTTAACTCTAAAGCTTGGCGAATTGGTTTGTGACACTCGCAAAAAAAGAAATAGCCTCCATTTGCACTATGATAGTTAAAGAATTCTCAATGCAGAAGGTTCCTTTTACAATACAATTCCTACCTCAGATAGGTGCTTTCATTTGAATGAGGGCAGACTAGTCTATGATGTGTTGCTACGACCCACGATATGAATTATGTCACAGATTGCTAACATCTCATCATCATCTGCCGGTATTGCTAACAATATTCGGCATTACCCTTAATTGATATGTAAATAAATAAAATAAATAAATAATCACAGGACAATGTCACACAAATTGACCTAGTCCCAAACTAAGCTCTAGGCTTGTACTATGGGTACTAGACAACGATAAACTTACTGTAAAACATAACAATAAAAATAAAAGTTATGGTAACCAGTTAAATAGATATGACACTTGTGTAATTAAAGCAAACATACTTTAAAATGGTTATTCAACTTCAAAACCCTCAAACACTTAAGTAAATGAGACTATAGTAGACTTCTACTATTATTACATGGCTGAAATTTGTTCCAAGCTAGTACAATCCAACACTACATTCGTTGAAATGCAAATCTCGTTAAGTGTCAACAAGTTTAGTTAACTAAGTCTTATGATACTGAGGATAGGTGTAAATAAGTTCCACATGAAAAAAAATACAATTCTCAAAGCAAAGGCACAATAGAAATCCAGTAAGTAGGTGTATATATTATTACAGAAAAACAACAAGACGACCGTCACACTGTATTTGGCCTAATTCGCTAATAATCAATAGTAAGCACTAGATCCTAGAACATACTTGGTGAGTACGATGTATACGATTGCTATTGGTAGGGATTGACTTGTTTAAAAAGTCCTTAGAATTATGGGTATCTTCTAGCAGAGAAAGACCATAGTCAGGATTATAATTTGTACAAGATTTAGTTTTAAGAAGAACCAACTCATTTTAATACTCACAGTTGCTTCGTCCATGCTGAAGTACGTCCGTGTACAGAGCTATTAATGTTATGTTATTGCTGCTATAAGTCTAACATCCTAGGTATAAGTACTATTAAGTACACAGTGAATAATACAAAATATTGATTTTTATTCACAGAAATGGGTGAAAGCCACCACTGACCACACACAGGCCCACTCACAATTGACACTTAACATTTGACAGAGACAGATAGATTTTTTAAAAACACTTATAGCGTAGGACACTGTTTCTATTTTATGTTCTTCTTCTCAGTCGATGCACTGATGCACTCTTTATAGAGCGGTCTTGGTCAACTGCTAGTACTGACTAGTACTAGCCGTATGATATCCCATGTTATGCCAACGTAAAATACGATTTATATTTATAATCATCACGTACCGCATTGTGAATCCGCCTCAATTAAATTCTGACGTTTGAATTGAAACATAATCTGTGGCAGTGCAGTTTGCATGCAAGTTTTGGCATGTTTTGCTTGCTGTTTGGTAACGTTATATACATTGCGGCAAAAGTTATTTCGTAATAATTATCCCTCATCGTAGTCATCGTACTTCGTACCTGTGAATAGTTTATCATTAGTCACCAACTGCTACGACTTAAAAACTGGTTTACTTTTATAGTACTAAAATGACTGTCCCACCAACAATGAAAAAGATTAATAGGAGAATACCTGGTCTTTTACCTCCTCCGCCAAGGACTGAAATTGACGGCAAAATAACTGATTTATCCGCTAAGACAGTGGCTGAACTTCTCGAGCTCAGAGACAGGCAGTTGAAATTGCTAAACAATAAACCTTTTATTAGAAAATTAGCTGATAAAGGTACAAAGATCCATGCATTGCATGACAAGATTGTTAAAGAATTAAAAGCGAAACAGGACGAAGAAAGCGCATGTCTATTACTAGACAAGCTGACGATTAACCCAGTTGACAAGCAAAATGTGCAAAACTTAGAATGGAATGGAAAAGCTGATAAATCTGATACATGCGTGGACTCAGACGATGACTGTGAGTCTGAAGACGTCATGCAAATCTTAAGCCAAACAACAGCACAAGAAAAAACTGTCAAAATACTACCCCCTGAGAAACCTTTAGTAACATTAGAAGATATTGTCAAAATCGAAGAACTTCCACATGTAAAGTATTTAGTGAAAAAAACTAAAATTAATGACAAACCAAGTACCTCAGGAAATTTTAAACCTTATAAAACAACCAAGTCTGATGTTCATAACCCTGAGAAAGAAAGATCAAGGAAAAAGCATAAACACTGGGAAGTTACCGCTGCAACACCTCCTCCGATAGTCCATGGTCCTGCAAAAGTATTAAGTTTGGAAGATTCTTTGAAATTACAAAGAGCATATAACATACATTTGAAAGTGATTGAGGCTCGGCATGCAGCGGAAAGGTTACAGGCAAGATCAGGCCTTAAAATGCCAGATCTCCCGCTTGATGTGACCATGTTCGGGCAGTACAGGGATGTCGGCCATTCTGACGAGTCAGACTTGGAGGGCAGTGACAAAGAGGTGGTTGATGAGGAACCAGAGATTGGTGGAGTGGTGTATACAGTTGAAGAAGATTAGTTAAGATGATCAGTTAGACTTAGGGTGATGGCACCAGTTTTGGACATTTTAAGCTGAAGGGCACCAATTCTGCCTTCCTAAGCCAAAAGGTATCTAAAGGTAGTATCTCACATAAAACTAATGTAGCAATACCAACCTTATAACTAATAGAAGAGAATTAAAACTGCTTTGGCTTTTGAATTTGAGATACTGCTTATTGTCTTAGGAGGGCATAATAGTGGACACTAACTTCTTAATTCAAAGATCATATGATCTTAAATTGATTGTTGCAAAACAAATGAATATCTTTTCTTCTGTAAAATAACAATCAAGAGATCATTGGTCCTTGTCTAATACTGGTTCCATCACCAGTATTTATTATTGGTTGTGAAACTGTAACTTCTGGAACAACATCATCATTTTGCATATGATTGTGGCAACCAAATTGTAATTTGAAATTAACATTATTATAGGGTTTTAAACGATGATTTCCACCAAATGGCTCGACAGCATCTCATTTACAATCTTTAAACAATATTGAATCAGAGTGTTTAAAGTCTATATTATCAAGTGCACAGTGGCTTGACCGCGGGCGTTTTCCGTGACACGCGATCATAGCCGAAAGTATGCTGCGACGCGCGATCGGCTCCGTAATAATTAGACAATCATAATTTTGATTGACGATCGGCTGTTGCAGCATCCATTTGGTGGATATCTATAATGGAAATAATTAATTATATGTGTGCATGTGCAGTATTTTGCAGTCAATCCCAGTTCAAATACAATTCTATAAACAGTTATGTAGCTTGGATTAGACCTTAGCTTCATTAAAATTATATTTATGGCATGTTGCAAGCTTTTAAGAGTCGACCAAGCAAGTCCTAAACCACTTTTGAAAGAAAGAAAGAAAGAAAATACATTTATTGCCACACCAATCTTAGCATAATGATTACACAGAACAAACGTTACAAAAGAGATAAAAGAGAAACAACGCTAACAAAAATTAATATACAACAAAAAATAAATCTAAGCTAAGTAATCTGGGCGCGGCAAAAGGTCTGGGGGTTTGGACCTTAACATCCAACAAACAGAGTCCAAAGGTGGCAAAGGAGTTACTTGGCTGACTACACTAACAACAATTAACTTCCTTTAATTTAAGAAGCAAACAATAATAAAACTTTGTGATACATTTATAAATTCAGCATTGAATGTTGGCTATATTTTAATAAAATTCTTTGATAATTTTTTTAGTTTTATTCACCCTAGATTTATGAATGTTTTTGTACCATGTTTCTACTTATACCTATCCGCCCGGGTCGCTACCACCATCTTATTAACCTACCGCTATGCAGCAGTGTTCTCATTGTTGTTCCGATGTGAGGATAAGACCACCGCACTGGTGAAATGACTAGCATAGAGGCATTCCGTCTTAGTCCTCAGGGTTGGCAGCGCATTTGAGGTCTCAGGATAGCAGTCTTGAGAATTAAAATGTCTATGGGTCTCAGATTCCACTTACAATCAGACGGCCTGAGTGCTCGTGTGCCTTCTCCTTGACATAAAAAAAAAACTAACTAAAATAAAAGGAAAAAACATGATGATCCAATTGGGTAGGTATAATCTGACCAAATTTTTCGCCTACATCGTCAAGATGCTCACGCGCATTACGCGTTTACTTATTTTGCATTACCACCATTCGTCGGAAATGTCATGCGTCACGTCAGTTCACTTTCAGCTCAGTCGCTTGTTGCTACTCGCGGGTGCCGGGCGCGCTCGTGTTTCCCGCGTTTTGTGTCGTGAACATTGAATTACTTCGTAGTTTTCGGTAATTACAAAAATGGCGCCAATTTCTCCAATTGTGGGGATCGACGACGATCAGCGTTTCGCTTTGATGAAGGTATGTAATTGCTATAAGTCTTAAGTTGTTTTATTAGAATGATTGCGGTAATTATTACGTTTCGTTGTAAATATGCGGCCTGGCTTTTTTAATTGGCATGACCGAATATACGTAAATTAACTAAGTAAGTGTTACGCGGGCATGATACATTAAAATACCTACCTAGGTATGCATTTTCATTCTGATGATAGGAACTATATTTTAAAAGTATATATGTATAACGTAACGGCACTCGACAAGGACCAATGTCCGACACTGACTTATTCAAAGAAGATAAGAGTTATTCATTTGTTTTGCAACAATCAATTTAAACCCAATTAATTTATTTATACTTTATGAAATTATGATCCTCGAACTAAAAGTTTTTGTCGAGTGGTACACACACTATTATACCTACATATTTAATTACCAAAAACAAAACCATTTAAATGCCTTACCTATCTTTAGTAATCTGTGGTCGAATCCAAAAATAACTTGGTACCTACATTAAAGTCCCTTGTTGCACATCACATCACATATGATATGATAAACTAAATAGAGAACATGAATATTTATTTTTTCTTAGGCTCTCTGGAAATTGCTATGAGCCTATGATATACCTAGAACGTGTTACAAAATAATCCGTAAAAAGAAATTACAAAAGTAGTGCCAACCCTTATTAAATAACGTCAGTTCAGTATCTTAGGTATACACTATACTAGGGTTGACACTACTTTTGTGATTTCTTTTTTACGGATTATTTTGTAACACGTTGTACCTATATGGATAACTGTATGCGCGAAACAATTGTCGCGTTATTTTTTCATAAGCTATGAAGCTTTAAAAGGTCATAGTTCAGGCCCACTGCAATTAAAAACACTACAAAACCGACGACAGGAATTTATTTATTTATTCAAACAAAAAAATCTCATCATTGCAGTATGACGTCACAGCTGCTATTCCATCTTTGAAAAATACGGACCTTACAAAGAAATTTGCATTTATTTCAGAAATTACTATGTTTTAGCCAATATCATGAAATTAAAATATTGCGTAAACAAAATGAGGATGCCTAAAAAACAATCTAAACCTTAAAAGAACTAGCTATTTAAATTTTAACAAGTTTTGGTTTTACATAAACTCATAATAAACGGGCCAAAACTTAGTGCATTGCGTTTCATGTTTTCTTTTACGTTTTGTCCTAAATAGTATCAATTAAACTCAATTCTGTTTTTTAAGCATGTTCCCTGAAAAGGTACTAAAAAAAATGTTCAGCTACTTCTGAGTTCTACTGTACCAACATGTAAATTTTTTTGTTGGTACAAATTTATTTCAACAAAATTCATTTTAAAATTACATATTAATTAAAACTAACTTATAAAATACAACCCTCCCTTGAACCCACTTGCGGCATCGTGCCGAGGACGCTCGCATTACCCCGTTGCACTGCAATGCTCAGTCGATGAGCGAAAAAGGATCCTTGCCGGTGGTCGCCAGAGACGCCGATTAACTTGACTGACACTTCTTTTATAAATTTTTTCGTGTCAGACGACCACGGCCCAAAAGTTTCCAGTGCAAGTGCAGCAAATATTTAATTTGGCTTTAAAAAAGCGGTACTTGATGGTTTGGACGTGGTCTGCGGCGGTCCCTGGCTTGCGAGCAGAACCTTGGACGTGAGATGGCGCAAGCGTATCAACGCAAGTGACGTCCCACGCCAAGGGGCGACCAAGATGCCACGGAACTAACGTGCATCCATCGGGTCTCTTTCCGTCTGAGGCAGACAGGCCAGTGGGCTCCAGCGAAGCCGGGAAAGCAACTGTGCTAAGAGCCCGACGGATCAAATCGTTGATCGATGCGTGTGCGTGTGTACACTCGACCAGCACTGGACTGGCAACACAGACCGTGACGTCCTAGGTCGTCAACTGCTTTCCCTGCTTACATGTAAAATAAAATACCTACCTACATAACGATTGGCTTACTTTCTAAACCGGGAAGGCCTGAGTAGGTATAGGCAGGTACGGTAAGTACTGTAACCTAACGAAGTTCTTCTAATTTACACAGTACCTAGTCTTCCGTATCGTTATAACAGCCTAAACCGTTGCACATAGAATTGTAATTTGGAAGCGATATTACTTTCTCGGGTGCACTAAGGATTGCATTATATTAAATTGAATTCGAATTTGAAGAAACTAGAAAATAATTACATTTTATCATATATTATATTATAGGTAGGCACTAGGGTTGCCAACTTTTTTGGGGAGATATACCTAGTATTTTCCCGAAAAAAAGCCTTAACATATGTCCCTTAATAGTTAAACTTTATATTTACCAGCGTTCTGTTCTTTTACTCCCTTGTCATAAGGCTACTCTTGGCTTGGCATCAACCTTTTTCTCGACTCCAACCAGTCAGTTTTGTGAGAAAATGCAATAAAACCGTTTAGAAAAACGCTGTGTAAAGGCGCAGTGCAAATGACGCAAAGTGTGATTGTTGATTTGTGTCATAATTGACTGGACAGTGTTACGATTTAATAAAATTTAATTAAAACCTCGGAAAATTCACTTCGAAGGGACCCTGAAATATAGTATTTTTGCGTACTATATATTTCCTCAACAGTATATAGTACAAAGAGTCTAAATATAGTAAAATACTACATAATGTAGTACGGTTGGCAACCCTAGTAGGCACCAATGCCTTTTGCATTTTGCATCATTAGTGCATTGTGCATGCTACGCTTGAAGTTATTTCAGTCTAATAACGGGTTGCCTTGACAAAGAGTAATAAAATTCTCGCTTACATAGCTAAGTTTACTTGCCTCGTTACGTATTCGTAAGTAATTTGACTAAACAATAAATATGTTTGCGGTGGCAGGCATACGCACCTCGAGTTATACTTTGTGCATACCTTTTGTGATTCCCTTTTGTTGTTTTTTTATTTTTCTGTTTCTACAATTAAGTATTATACACATCCATACATGTTTCATAAGCAATTATGTTTATTTTAAAATGATAGGCAACGAATTACAAATTTTCCGATTTGTTACCAAATTTGTATATTAACTTTGTGACGGAGTGGACAGTTCCATAGATAGTTTTAGGGTCACTTTAGGAAATTGGATCATTAAATCGGAAGTGCAAAGTTATGGCACTCACAAACTTTTTATAGAAGTCCAAGTTGTCGCGTCTAGGGAAATTGCTCCGCCACGGGATCGTCCGGATTAAATGCAGGACTTCAGCGGGGCACGGCCATAATTATGCTCATGTTTATCAATACTTTGTCACTTTCTGACCTATGAGGGATGCTTTATCCACCGCAAACAGGCATTAACTGGGGTCCTGGTGAAAAAGGGTATAAGTCTCCGCAAGATCAAGTGATAAAGGGTTTAAGTCTAGCAACTCCTCTGGTGCTGCAAGTGTCTATGGTTGACGGTATTCGTTTACCATCAGGCAAACAGCAAAGCAGTTTATGAATATGGCCCTTGTTTATTACGAGTTAAATCAACATAGGCTTGTTGTACTATTAGGCGATGGGCTTGCAATCTGTCAACATCTAAGCCTGATTTTGCAAAATGTGGTTACCGAATTACCAACAAGTCTGTTTAGAGTTGTTGGTATTTCTGTAGCTCTGCCTACCCCGCCTGCCTGCTCTGGGAATGAAGGCGTGATGGTATGTATGTATCTATGTCAAGTCAAGTTATACCCTTTTTCACTAAGACCCCAATGGTCACCTTTGTAGCGGGAGCTGTTTTTGTCAGGTTAGAGAGCGACCACACCGACGCGTAAAATACGATGTCGTTGCGTAAACAAATGAATGGGTCATACTAATTACATGGCGTCAATTTTGGGGCGTTTTCCAAAAAAAGTAAGTAATTTTTCCATTTGTCACGAAAATTAGTCATATTTTTGTGTATTGTCCTGATAAGCCAATAGGCGGTATTTCAAATTGAATAAGCATACCAGATTCAAACCTTACCTGTTAGTAATATATGGTTGAACTTGCTACAGGAGTTTTGTCTGAGATGCCACTATTTCTCTTAAAGCAGTAATGGTTAATTTTCGTGACGTATTGAAAAAAATACCGTTGTTAACTTTGGTCCTTAACTATAGGTCCTTTTTTTGGAAAACACCCTTTGACGGACCGTCATTTACGCACCGTTTAGCTCCGGTGTCGCTCCCTTAATTGATTGTTTAGCTTGGTGCCTACGCAGTTGGCCTAACATGCTGCCACAGAGACTAGTGTCAAACACGTCAAACGGGGTCTAGTGTCGAATTATTATGAAATTATTAAAATGACTGCCACGGGGAATAAGTTGCTTAGTAATAAAAGGACTCGACTGAAGTCACACATAACACACTTTTGTTTTGAACCCTAACACTTTATTCTTACGTTGGAATATGGTATAGAAGAATTAAAATCCCGAGCCTCTGTCAAAATCTTATAGCAACATAATATTATTGATCCACTCGCACCCGAAGTAAAGATCATCCATTCTACCTGGAACCATTACGACAAGGTGGCCTTGTTGGGAGTGACTGCGTCCGAAGCCGGCGGTCCGGGTTCAAATCCCGGTAAGGGCAGATATTTGGTGTGATGAGCGCGCATATTTGTTCCTGAGTCTTGGATGTTTTCTATATGTATTTAAGTATGTATTTCTCTATTTAAGTATGTTTATCGTTGTCTAGTACCCATATTACAAGCCTAGAGCTTAGTTTGGGACTAGGTCAATTTGTGTGACATTGTCCCCTGATATTTATATTAAAATCGACCACAGTATCCTTATCAAAGGTCCTTTTTTACTCGTACTTTGAATCTTTGATGAAATATCTTCCCTCCACGATGTTTCCCAACACAATGACTTGTCCTACTAAAAACGCAGATTAAAAAAAATACATACAGTAGAACATAATATTAGTAGAGATAAATTTTGGTTTACGTACGGGTCTTAAAGAAAAGTCACATAAACCGAAGCAAAGTTCAACATAAATAAATCAGCCATAAATTCTTGATAATCATTTGTTAAACCTTGTCTAAATAGCATAGCGATAATAAGTAACACATAGAAACTTAGTCACAGTGTAAACAAATCTTTAGAGGATTGTGAAGCGATGCTAAAATCGAGTAGCTGTCAAAAATAATACAAACAAGCTCCTTTAATCTAATCGGATCTCACGATTTTTGAATATGTTGCATACTATAATTATTATGAAAATCTAGGTCTGTACGCTTCCGCTTTTGTTTTTTTCCTTTCCCGTAAATATTTTGTTTGAAATTAAAACGTACAGACCTAGATTTTCATAATATCTACAACATATTCAAAAATCGTAAAAATCGGACAACGTTTAAGGGGAGGAAAACGTTATCCCATTTTGTATGGATTATTTGCTTCACAGTCCTCTTAATACTAAAGTGTTTATTTACGGCAGCAATGCTGCAACAGTAGCTGAAGGTTGCGCTGAGGCAACGCGCATCCTTGGCCAACACGTGGACCATCGTCTCACATATTAAGGGCTCGTAGTCACCATTCGTATAGAATTTCGACTCAGTCGTGAGTTTCGGGCAGTGAAAGTATCGCGACGTTAAGTGCCAGCGGCTTACCTGGCGTGGTTAAACGGCTTGTACTTCGTACTTCGTGGCAGTGGATGAATAAGTCCAACGCAGAATAAGTAACACGGCAGGCGACCGCCATAGTAATGATAGGTGAAAGTCGACGTTTTATAGCGTTGTGGTCAAGTGAATTTTATAGCCACTATAAAGTAATGGAAAAATGAAAAAAGGATTGATATATATTATCTATAAGCTTTAAAACTTAACTAAATATATATCAGGGGACAAGTATACTTATATACGGACATATTTATATGTTTGTATAATTTAATATTTAAATACATAGAATACACCCAAGATTCTCCTTACACACAATTGCCTTTACCGGACATAGACCCGGAACTGCTACAACCGCATTGGATTTTTCTAATTATAGATTTATTTATTTATTTGTTTTATGAATAAGATTGAAACTAAGATTCGTACGTGTACGTCAATAAACCAATCAAATATACGTCTGTTTTATCTCTTACGTTAAACTTATTATATTTATGCTCGTGTCCGACCATAAACTTAGATCCATAAAACAATTGACGATTTTCTTCAACGCGCATCCATGTGGTAGTGAACGCCGAACTATCAAGTTCATCTTTTATACATACCAGTTTATACATATGTATTTTAGTACAATAAAGTTTAAGTAATAAAATGATTTAATCGATTTCGTTTTTCTTATATCGTCAACAGAATATCGTCATTTTATTTTCATTTAAAAGAAACGAATTAAACGTTCGAGCTATGCAACTTTCCATTAAATTTCTCCACGGTTTAACGTATCAAGGTGTCACTTAACTTACCACCCTGCCGCGTTTAAACGGCGTATGCACCATGTAGTCTAGTGACGCTTACGCTCTTTCATATTTAATCGATCGAGAAGCGGTCCACACCACAGATTATAAATGTCGCTACATATCCGGATATTTCCAACGTGTTACGAAACTGAATGAGTTCGCCGTAAGTTTACTTGATTGTAAGCGAAGGTGACGTCATTTATTCAATTGTGTGAAATCACGATTACAAGGATGTGTTTCCATTTATGGAGGAGCGGAGACAGCGGCGGCTCCATGAGGTGACCATGGTTTTGTTTCAAATATACTTATATGTGAATCTAATAATTTCATGCATTAAGAATTGCTTTGACTTTTTTCTTCATAAAAAATATTTATAGTTATGCCCGTTGATGTCTTATGCCCAAACAATAGCTTTAGCCCGAATCACAAAAAAAGCATTTTAAAAATCTGTCTGTTGTAAGTAGGTCGTTAAGCTTGAAATGGTTTTTGAATGAATGGAAGTATAGTTGCCGGCAAACTTCTTGAACATAGAGTTTTGAGTAGGGGAAGGTTAGCGCATATAAATAAAGCTCAATTTACTCTGAAAAGTCAAGGTCACATGTTCAAGAAGTTTTCCGGCAACTATATATGGTGTATTCCAATTGCTCCTCCTTAGTATCCGAAAGTTGATCATCATAAATCTCTGGTCATCTCTACGTATGTTATAAATGCATAGGTAAGCAATTTTATCTGTCTGTTACGAATTTAATGAAACTTAGTGTGGACACACTTGACCGGTTCTCGATTTCGCGACATTAGTAAAATTTTAAATAGAGTTCATTTAGTTGGAACGACGCGCCCCTCCTTTGCAATTTTATGATTGAGATCACGTCCGTCAGATTCCGCTGTATCAGATCATATCATTTTTACATTTGGATTAGAATATAAAACTGGTGTCAAAATAGCTATTTGGTATGGTAATTCCACTTTCGACAACACAGGTGTAGGCAGATTTTAAAGATAATAATTTCCACTGTGATGTGTCTAACATCACAGCGGAAATATTAGTTTTAAAACCTGCGTACACTCTGTATTGACGAAATAAACATTATTTTTATTTGATTTTAGATTGGTTTTGACATATTCCTCGTTAGTCACTATTGGTTACATTGGCTAGGGATCGACGGAGCTCCGCATTTGCGGAGCTCCTATTTCTGAGTGCTTAGACTCTTAAACCTACGCGCGTATCTCTTAGTACTGAATCAAAACCGACTTGTCCGAAAGGTTCCACTAGCCACTATAAATAATTATTAGAAATAGATTTGTTTTCCACTTGCAAGCGATTTCTGATGCTAAGCTAAGTACATAATACATAATTTAATAAAATTATTAGAATCTAATAAGTTATACCGTTTTCTATTGACGAACCTCACTTTGACAGATTGTGTATAATTTTCAATGCCAACATATATTGGGTACCTACTTATATTATGTAGTTGCAAAACAACACACAAGGTCGGAAGCGTTTGCGCAAAGCAGTAAGTTATCTCTAGTACTCTATAAATAAAGGATATTTTGCCTTGGCGTTTGAATTAACCTGTTGTGCAGAGTCACCTAAATCACCTTTCTAATGATAAAGGATTATAAATGCTTTGACATTGTAATGACATGTATGGTGTGTATGTACTTAGAGTTATGCTATGACATTAATATTTAAAAGTATTATCTTTGTTCATAATAAGCGAATAGGATCGGAAGCTTTGTCGTGGAAATAATGATCATGGAGTACATAAGTTATAATCTAAGTATGTATTTCCTTTTCTAAATTACTTACCATTATTTACAAAAGGTACCTACATTAGTTTTCATTCTAGTGCAATTTGCAGTTAATTACTTTGTTAGATCGCAGAATTATAGGTTGGCTAGCACTCCTTTGCTGCCCGGCAAGTTACTATAAATAAATAAATAAACTATGACAGATTCAATACTTTATTATGATAAGGTACTAACTTACGAGCCTAGGAATAATACTAGCTCTAATTTAAATTATTTGTTACCGGAGTAGAGAGTATCAAAGAAATCCAATGTGTTTAAAAAGAAGGCATCAATGTAGAAAAATGTTTATAAGTTATACCTAGTTACATGACTGAAATCATTTACTAAGTAGCACGATTAGGGTAATTTGCCGAAATGCGTGTGCAAAACAACTGCATATCATTCTGCATCACGATTCATGATATTTGCAAAGCCTTGAAAACCACACAGAATCTGATAAGTAAAATGCCTACAGACTTGTTCTTGTTGAACTTGTCTTTGTTAATGTTTTAAACAATTAGCTAGTGGGTTTTCAGTGCAATAACCGAGCGAGTAACTTGTCCACTTCGTGAACGTCTTTTGACTTTAGGACCATGTTTGGTCGTATAAGCAACTCTGCTAAAGTAGTTGGTACCAAACTCTACCTTAAGCCTGCGAGCACGCGTAACAATGGAAGCTCGGAGTTTAATAATGGGCCCAATAGCTCAAAATTCATAGCAAACAATACTGGAGTTCCACAAGGGTGTATTCTAGGTCCTAATGTTTTCCTACATTACATTTACGATGCACCTATATAAGCCATCACTCAAAACGACCACGACGCTTGTGGTAAGTATTGAATCGCAATAAATATTACCAGCGAGCCAATTAGCGTATTTGAATTAAATAATTTGTATGTATACTATATAATAAATATATTAATATGACTACATTTACAATTCAAATTCTATACCTATTAAAATTTTGAATGGAAATGAGAAAGTCGACAAAGTAGACGTAATTTTGGACTTTGCACATTTAGGGTTCCGTACCAAATCTGATTTATCAATATATTGATATTTTTTGAAAAAATATACGTAATAATAAACATTACCACTTAATTTCTAATTCATAATAAGTCAATGGAAAGTTAAAAATTTATTGCAATAAAATATTATACCTAAAGCTGATATTAGTGGCTTCTCATTCCTTTGTTTCCCAATATTTTTGAAACGAAAAATACAGTATATCTACTTCATGAGTTGTAAGCAACGATACCCCACTCGATGGGATTGGTCAATTTGCTTGTTGTTCGCTACCCCCTTTAGCTATATGGGATCGCCCATTACAAACATTTATAAATATTTTTTTTACTATCTGTATGGCTTTGGGTCGAAAAGATGCTTATGCTGTGAAAATTTGAAGACATTAGCTTCAACCGTTTAGCTGTAAAACCTGTGTTACAAACGACAGACGGACAGACCGTGCCGAGTGACAGCATATGCTTCGGGTACGGAACCCTTAAGATGCACAAAATAATAACTATAAGTTACTACAAAAAAAATAACAGATCATCAAAATACTTATTTGTGTAGCGGTTCGCATGCTGATTATGCTGAATACTTAAAAGTGCAATAATTGCAGGTATCTTATAAGATCACGTATTGTACTGTATTTTTAGGAATAAGTTAAGTTGAATTTCATTTGAATATCGCAGCAGATATTCTATTATTAATCCACTTTATTTACGTCAGCAAACAAATTATCATAAATGAATGTGTGATTGAATCCCATTTTTAATGCAGACACATCTATAATGCATTGCTTGTCTGCAGAATACGAAATAACTGCATTCTTGGATACCTGGTCAAAAATAAACGTAGCAAAATGTATAATGCCGAAGTGCAGTCATTAATTTGCGCGTTCATTAATTTGCGCAGTCATTAGTTTGGTAACGTGACGCGGTTAGGCCAGTGGTACAAATTCGAATGATATGTTGTACACTTTTGGAAGTTGTCAGATTGAAATAAGGTGCAAAATATCTTCGAACTCGGTTGTATAAGGGTAAGGACCAAATAGTTGGACCATAGTTAAGCGTAGTTAACCGTACAAACAACAAAAGTGGAAAAGTTCCGGTGTGACACGAAAATTATCCCTACAAATGTATGGCTAACTTTCGTGTCACAAGTCACAACGGAAAAGTTTCATAGAAAATTGAATTGAGTGCGTTAGTGTGGCCAACTTTTTAGTCCTTACCCATATGATACTCGTGTAACTTGCCCGCACCGGCATCCGTGTTCTTACCCGGGAGGTAGCGTCCGAACTACACTGATCACATAATGTTAAAGTCAGTGTTCCGCAATCTCAATCTCAATAAACATAACGCCCATACGCCTGTTCTTTGGGGAAATTAAACTTGATCATATTCCCTTAAGGCCCGATTCGACCAAACTTTTATACCGGGGTAAACGCTTACTCTAAGATTAGTAATGTCAAAAAATGACAGTTTTCTATGGCATTTTGACATTACTAATCTCAGAGTAAGCTTTACCCCTGTGTAAAAAGTTTGGTCGAATCGGGGCTAAGACTGTTAAACGTAAAAACACGATTAGAAACAAAATCCTCGATAGTTTTATTTTTCAAACATGACATGTTTTCCATATATTTTTGGTTTGATCTTCGAAACAAAATTGTACATAGGTACTCGTAGTAAGAGTTAACCCAAACAAAACTTACCTAATTGATTCCTTTGTGTGACGAAAGTTACCCATAAACAATAGATTAGAATAGAATAGAAATAATTTTATTGACAATATTTGACACAATACATATACAACATGAAAAAATAAAACAACTAAACAAAAAAGAAGTAAGATAGTATCAAATAGTGTCAAATAGGGTAATTAGGGTGCCACTCAGCATGATGCCGCGGCGTGGCGAGCCACTACCCACGACGCTGATTTTCTGTGGCCCCTATTTGAGTGAAATCACGAATACCAGAGACATTACAAAACAGAACAATAAAAGAAAGAAAGAAGGAGAAAAAACAAAAAGAAAATATATTAAAATCTAAGTGAACATGTAATACAAAAACAAATTAAGTAAACATGCAACCAAAAAATCAAATAAACATTTAACTACGCACGCAGTTTTATGGCAACACTTTGTAAAGGTAGTTTTCATTAAGCCTTTCACATGTACATTTTTTATGAAAACTTCCCTTTAACGATAATCTTTGACTCAATAGTTGAGTTTTAATAACTTCTTAATCCTGGTCTATCTCCATATCACGTTCTTCGCGCGGAAACACATGAAGCCATCCCTTTTCATTCTTGTGTGACGTGGCAGCATCTATTGCTACAGCATCAAATATCTATTTTATTAATATTCTAAATGCAACCTTGTTAAATTAACTATAGGATGTTTGGTATTAAGTCCTCAAGCGAGAACCTGGGGACTGGGGAGGGTATTAGGTTTTACCCGTTCGCGACGGTTTGAGACGGGCACGTTATTAATAAGCACCATTATTGTGAATCCACAATATAGAATATTCATAATTACCTGAATTTGTTAATTACTCCTGGGAAGGGTGAAACCCACAGGTAATTAAGATCTGATCCGAGTTCTGGTATAAGACATGTCCGTATAACATGGTAACGGATACCTGATACGTCTTCACGAAACCTGAGCCTATAGCCAAGATGCGCTCGCTAACTAGCGTTTCTATTCGTTTGGTTTTTAAACCAATCGCGTTACAGGTAGATCACGTGACTTTTCGCATTACGTGATCTACCAGAGTGACGCCTGTCTACGAAGCTAGCGGTCCTGGGTTCAAATCCCGGTATTTGAAGATATTTGTATGATGAGCACGAGTATTTGTTCCTGAGTATTGGGCGTTTTCTAAATATTTAAGTATTATATTTCGCTATACATATACCTTCGTTTGGAACTAGGTCAATTTGTGTGATACTGTCCTGTGATATTTATTTATTTTTTAATTGTGTGCTCGTTCGCCTAATTCTAGACAAAACTTAATAGTCGTCCCCAGATTTTCTCATTTGAATCCCACTTCTGAACAAAAAGTCAATACCAATCCAGCTTGAACTCATAGGTAGCGAGTTATGGTTGTCCCCGTAGAGTGATCAAACTTATATGCCTTGCTCACTCGATCGACAGCTGTTCAGCAGACATTTTTAAGAGAAATACACCTCAGTATTTATTCTTCTGATAACATCAACGCCCTAGCAATCCTTTTATGTCTGTTCCAGATAGTCTCGTTTCCGGACTGTAGGTTTACAAAGTCCATATTTAGAATAAATCCTTGACGCGGTCGCGTGCTCGGTGGTAATATGTATGTAGTTCAAGATAAGCCTTTATAAGTAACCAGTTACAGATTTAATAACTTAAAGAGATCGTATTTTATCGTATACGTTCATAATTATTTAACTTTCTTAGCGGGCCGGTACAGCGAATCGCTTCACTGTTGTCAAACCATCCGCTTTTCGCCTGGAAGTCCAATCGTCAAACTGTCATTATTAAATCCGTAGTAGATAATAGGTAGGACCTTTCCTATGTTTTTAAAACGGCTCCCAATGCCCCTAGGACAAACCGTCAAATAAATACAAGCCCCGCATAGCGGAGCTCCGTTGTACTTTTTATTACAAAATAAATTAACTCCATAAAAGTGTTAGCTAAACCACGACTAACAAAAAAAAACAAATAATCACCAACTTTATATAATCAAAACAATTTTATCTATAATCACGCACCGATCACCCGTGTAAATGTTGTTATTGTTTCAACTTTATCTTTTCTGTGGCGAGCGCTAATTTCCTGATATTGCAAAGGCAACCGGCAGATGCTTCTTGCAGCACAGGATCTTTGGCGCCTATGGTGTCCAGGAGGAATTGTACCACTCCCGCCTGAAAAGAATATGATTTTTCACACCACCTGCTCGACAATGCCAAATTACATATCATGCAAACCTTACGCAAACGTTGTACTGAATCTCATTATAACTCGCTGGGTTGTAATATTTTCACTTTTCATAGTTCTTATTACAATGGCCTTAAAGTCTAATTTCGTAATAAAAGATCAACTAATACTCGAAGGCCGGGCGCGGCGCCGCCGCCACCGCCGCGTCGAACCTAATTTGAAAATCGAACATTTCCTAAAATCGAGCTGGCCACGGCAAGCTGAATGGAGTGGTCCACCGTACAATAGTAAGATCAAGCAAAATACGTCTAAACCTTGCACGTGTGTAAAACTTCAAGTAATTATTCATTACGGTTCAAGTGATACAGGTATTGTTAAGGTCGAGAAAAAAAACCATAAAATACGCTTTTTGTATGGGAACCGCCTTTAACGAGATACAGCCCGCTGACAGGCAGACAGACAGACAGGCGGACAGCGGAGGTTTAATCATAAAAACCCGTTGGTGCCCAAAGGTACGAGACCCTAAAAATGGTAATGACGAAATCAGCGATAAACTTAAAATTGATAGATCGTCGCCGATTTATATCTCCACAATTATCTGTATTAATCTTGCTACTAATAATGAAAATTACATATTTCAAGTTGCATATCTGCATGATTGCAATTGCTTACATAACAATTGGTTGGCAAGTCTTACATAACAGCCCTAAGAAACATTGTCGCCGTGAGTTCTTACAAATCTGTCATGGTTTGTTTATTTATTTTACCGTGATGCCCTTCGTCTGGCAGTTGTCGTATATCTTACCTACCTAATTTATTGTGTAACAACCTAACAATGCCACGTAAACAAAATGAATTTAATGAATTACTTAATAGACGTATAGAATTATAATTATAGTAGCTTTTGTCTGCGCCCGTGTACTAGTTGTGAAACGTGTCTTATATATACCTACTAAAATCATCTAAGACGGCACCAAAACCCTTTAAATAAAAAAATACTGTCATTAGTTATTAATTTTATTATAGTCCATTCGCTTAGATAGTGTCGCTACACCCGTGCGGGTGGTTATTGCAATAAAATACGAATTTAATTCGATCTAAACTGCAAAATCCACTTGCGTGTACGCCGCTTGCATTCTTTGTTTACGCGGCGGCATCCTTTGACAAAAGGCGACTCGTGCCAAAGCTGGATCCACATTTGTATCATTTTGATCACGCGCATCGTATCGAGCTCGTGTATAACTAAGTGTGGACGCTCACTTTGGGCACACCGTATCGCTACTATCGTCGCAAGGAAAAATGCGTCCATACTAACCGCAGCGTAGCAGCGTATCGTATCAAAACTCCGTATCATCAATATTGTGGACGCTCCCCGTATCCCCTTTGATGATCGGGGAAAACCGCCTCGAGAGCGATCACGGCATATCGCGCATCAAGTCATAACTTCGTATCGTGATTACAGTATCAAATACGTCCATAATTACCGATCTTGATACGCGTATCCGATCGCGAGTGTGCGGGGTATAAAATAAACTCGTGTCAACATCGATCCCGAGCGATCAGATACGGGGCGCCGCATGATCGCGCTGTTTTTGCGTCCACGCAAGCGATCTTGATACGCGTCGGTGCAACGCGACGGAGATACGATACGACGAAATGATACAAATGTGAACCCAGCTCGAGGTGGCGCGATACAAAGGCGACGACAATGTCTAAGCGAGTGGACTATACTTTTGGTTTTTTGTGTTTAGTACTACACTTAACGGCTCCGGAACCCTACTCTGAGCGTGGTCCGATATGCTCGTGCCCGGTTTTTTATTGTAAGATACGACTTCATGGCCTACAAATTAATCTATTTTTGTATCTATATCTATATTAATATTATAAACGCGTAAAGTTTATAAGTTTGTGACGTTGAAGGGGGTTAATCTCTGAATCTATTGAACGGGTAAGGACCAAATAGTTGCACCATAGTTAAGCGTAATTAACCATACAAACAACTAAAGTGGAAAAAGTGCCGTTGTGACACGAAAATTAAGGTCACTAGTAGAATGACTCGGTCGCAAAATTACCGACTCGCAAAATTACCCCATCGCTTGTAGCCCACATCTCAAAATGTCTGAGTCGTAAAATGACCACATCGCTTGTAGCCTACTTCTCAAAACGTCCGAGTCGCAAAATGACCACATCGCTTGTAGCCTACTTCTCAAAATGTCTGAGTCGCAAAATGACCACTTCGTTTGCGTTACTAGGTAGGTTAGGTTCGTTAGGTAACTTCAAATGCCCGAAGGGCAAATTTCCCAAGAATAGCAGCCCCGCCACGCGGGGCTGCGTCGACTTTGCTAAGACAGGCATAAAATGAAAAAAGCAAAGTGGTCATTTTGCGGCTCAGTCATTTTGAGATGTAGGCTACAAGCGATGTGGTCATTTTGCGACTCGGACGTTTTGAGAAGTAGGCTACAAGCGATGTGGTCATTTTACGACTCAGTCATTTTGAGATGTTGGCTACAAGCGATGGGGTCATTTTGCGATGTGGTAATGTTTCGATCTAGTCACTCTACTAGTGACCCGAAAATTATCCCTACAAATGTATGGCTAATTTTCGTGTCACAACGGAAAAGTTTCATAGAAAATTTAATTGAGTGAGTTAACGTGGCCAACTTTTTGGTCCTTACCCGAACCGATTTATATGAAATTTGGTATGGAGAAAAATAAGTTCACGGGGAAGGAGATATTTAACACGGAAAATTGAACAGTCCCCGAGGTAATAGCGATAAACAAGGTATTTGACATATAAAGACGACACTATCAAATTGTGATTGAACAGTGGCGTCTACATACACATAGGGCGAGTAGCGGGAAACTAATTCTAGGCGTACGAAGTCGCGGGCGTCCTCTAGTTATTTATTAATTAATGTTTACTTCATTTGCTACCCAACAGTACTAAATAGATTAAAAATGAAATGAGACTATTCTCTGTCAAAAAAATATTAAGTCACACATACAGCGTGCATAGTGACACAGTTGATAGAGAAGAACGAGAGATGATACAGCGCAAGCGCAGTCGCCCGGTGCACTCTAGGATCGCGTGACGTCATCCAGTTCACCAGGGGCGTGATGGCTCCTCGCTTGTTGAACTCCTGCCGGTTCTGCGCCCAGTCGCAGCAGTACGCTATGGCCACGCCCAAATTCGCTCGCAGATTGTCGTCGGTCGTCAACACTGGAACACCAATCATTAAGTTTCTTTCCTTGCCAGCTTCGCAACCTGTTTAGGCACTGAGCCCCCAGCCAAGATGCGTTCGCTAACTAGCGTTTCGTTTCGTTTTGCTCTTAAACCAATCGCGTCACTGGTAGATCACGTGAATTTTCGTATGACGTGATCTACCAGTGACGCGATTGGTTTCAAAACAAAACGAATCGAAACGCTAGTTAGCGAACGCACAACATGTCCATTGTCAGCATCAACATCTAACAACGTTTCATTGTCAGCATCATTGTAATAATCAACTTTTTCATCGTAAGGGTTATCATGAATATGTTAATAAGTTAATATCATCATCTTTAAACATCTTCATCACTTACCACCACACTCGGCAAGCGGGACCCATTTCTAAGTAGGTAATTTAGGTTTTGTCCGATAGTGGCAAGAAAATGGTAATTCATACAACAATAATAAATATAACTGCATATTTTCTCTACTAAAGTGATTTTATTGTATATTAATATTTCCAACGAAACAAGGAACCGACGAAACAAGAATCCGGCGAAACAAGAATCCGGCGAAACCAGAATCCGGCGAATCAGGAACTAATCATTTCTTTTCTTCTAAGTGTATTTCTGTGTATAAGCAATTTTATCGTTGTCTATACCATAAGCCTAGAACTTTGTTTGGGACTTTGTTGTCAATTGGTGTGATATTGTGATATATGTACATACCTAACTTAGACAGTTTTGCGACTACTCCATGGTCAGATATAACAGCCAAATTCTCGTTGTCTTTCGCTATTGTTGCAATTGCTGCACAGGTGGCTGAGAGGACGTTGTGATCGTCAGAGTCTAGAAGGTCCACCGTCAGTTCCAGTGCACCCACAAAAGACCTGACCATCTCCCCAGAATCCGCCGCGTTCTGGATACAAGGGCTGAGCGCTAAAGCCGCATTCGTCTGGACCGTCTTAGAGTCGTTCTTGAGCAAAGACCATACTAGTCTCACTCCATCAAGCTCGTCGATTTCGCACATGCAGTTTAAATCTTTCGCGCACTCCATTAAGACCAAAGGCACATTTTCCAGAAGAGGCTTATGCGTGTTGTTAAGGTGGTGAACTGAAATATATATTTCGTATCAACATAGGAACCTGTTCTTCATTCGGCGGCATTCTAAGTGTCTGCTCACTTTGGCACATTTTAACGTCATATGTGAACAGCGGCACTCATCTGTCAAAGTCGTTAAAGCGACAAGGTAGCAGCTACTTTTAAGGCCGACGGAACATTTATTGCAAATTTAATGTTGCAGAGAGTATCCATTTTCATGAGTCAATAACGAGACGACTAAATGTCATTGTTATCAATTTACTGTTATTTTTGTTGTTCGTTATTACCGTGGCCTTTTAAAAGAAAACCGCAGAACCACAGATCATTCTAGTATACTTTTTTTATGATTAGGAGAACGAACACGAACACTCAGGCCACCTGATGATACGTGGAATCTGACTCCCATAGACATTTGAATTAACAAGACTAAATAATCCTAAGACCTCAAATGCGTTGCCAACCCTGATGACTAAGATACTTACTCAACAAAGGTATACCACCAGCGCTCTTAATCTTTTCCCTGTTAGGTGGAAACTTGGCACATTCCGCGAGCGCGCCAGCCACATTGGTCAAGACTCCATTGTTGTCGTCGTCCAATAACTTGACTAAGATTGGAACTGCTCCAAGAGCATCGAGTTTCTTCACACTGGGGTCGCTGTTCGCACATTTCCACAGAGCCCCAGTTACGGCCGCCATTAGAGGCTTATTGTTCCTATTTCCGGTGTCATTAGCAGCTTCTACCAGGAGCTCCAAGCCGCCCGCTACACGGATCATTTCTCTCGTGATAGGGTCGTTGGCGCACTTGTATATAGAGAGGCTGCAATACGTCTGGAATGTCATTAAATAAATTGGTAACTCATCACTATCAAATTTCACTTCGTCGAATGTGTTATTAGATCGAATTTCATTACATCGGACGCTATTTTCTGCTGAAACTATAATGTTTTCAGGGTAAATATATTAAACATTAATTACTTACGTAGGTTAGGTTAGGTTAAATGTTTCAGATACCCTGAAAACATTATGGTTTCAGCAGAAAATGGGGTTCGATGAAAGATGTTTCGATGAACTGATAGGCACCCAAATTAATTGTTAGGAATTAACGAAGTCCATTATGTAATGGAGTCAATGTCTGCAACGTCTGGCGAGCGAGGTTGAACAAACGTTTCCGTTATGTGATGCGAAGTAATACGTTATGCAAGTACACAAGGGTAGAGTCGAGCGGCATAAATAGACTGTAGTATTTAAAATCCTAAGGAAATAACCAAAGTTTAAATAAATCTACATCCACCACTGCATGGCACATTATGATAAGTATAACACGTAAGATGTGAATCTACATTCGGCGTTCATGTAGTATGTGAATCGACTAAGACTGGGTTCTGTATAGTTACTACAGTCATGAACCGGTACTTAATTCGTTCCATTTTAGCCAAAACAGAATCGTTTTTTTTTTTTGTAAAATACAGGTACGACAGTGAACTAAATAAGCCTTCAAGTATAAACCTTGACCAACCTTAAGATCTTTATCATCGTTGGCCAAATGTTTGATCAAACTGTCAACCATCTTCTCTGTCTGTATAGCAAGCTGGAATGATGTTTCACTCGCACACATTTGTAAGAGCCCCGCGGATGGAGTTGCGACGTCCAGATGTATGGTAGCCATCAGTCTTGCTATGAGCGGGACCATGCCGTATTTCCTCATGGCCTCTCGGTTCCTCTGGGATGCGGACATGGACCAGAGTGCCTTGGCCCCTGCCCGTGCGATGTCCAAGTATTGCAATTCGTCCAGATTCAACTCTTCCCGAGGTGTGTGTAAATACCTGGTCAATGTTTAAAACTCGGTTTTTTTTCTACAATAGGGAACACGAATATATATTTTTCTCACGCGTGTTCTCTGGTAAGTGCTATGAAAGAGAGGAATAACTGTATACACGAAATAATCTACTAACACTCTATACAAAATCGACGACAGGAATGACGTCACAGCTGCAGAAATTTGCATTAATTTCGTAAATTACTATATCTAAGCCAATATCTTTATTACGTAAATAAAATGAGGATACATTAAAAGAAGTTTAAAATTTTAACAAGTTTTGATTATACTGGATGATTTTGGGGTCATGATCCAACAACTTTTCCGATGGGACTTTTTTTGGCGATTTCTTGGTTGGTCCCATCGGAAAAGTTGTTCAGTATGACCCAGGGATTGCAAAACCGGTTTTATTCAATACCTGTATTTAAATTGTCAAATTATTACCGCTAAAAAAATAATACCTATATTCGAATTAGAGGTATTGTTGTCATTCCGCTTTTGTTTTTATCGCTATGTATACACTATTTACAATATTAAATACCGGTATTCAATACAGCTATTCAATGCACGTGATAAAAAAGACGTCAATTTGACATTATTACTAAAGCATACCAAGTGTAACAGGGTACGTCACGCGATGACATTATTGTGCATGGCTGGTTAACTAGTGTCTACTAGAACCTGGATAAGTAAATTGATTGTGTGTATTTTGATTTACATAGGTAATAGATTTAAAAACTTTTACGAAAACAAATAAACAAGTATATTGACACTGACAGGTATTACCGGTAATGCTTTTTATGGGTAAAGTATCAAATAGAGGTATTGCTGTCAGTTGCCTAAACCGATCATGTACTCGAATACCGGTATTGATTATACCGCTAATCAGAGCTTTAGCGGTAAAAATAGTGAAATGCCATTATAACCGGTTATACCTCATTTTAAACCTGTACTCAGAATATCGGTAACGATCCCTGGTATGACCATCTTATTCACTTTTGGCCATTCCGGATCATGACCCCAAAATCACCCAGTATATAAAAAAAGTATATAAACGGGTCAAAACTTAGTGTATTGCGTTTTATGTGCCTTCTTTTTACATTTTCTCCTAAATCGTATCAATGCAACTCAATTCTGAATTTCATGCGTGTTTTTTATTATAAAATTATGTACGCACTAGCTGTTTTCCGCGACTCCGTCCAAGTAGCAGTCGTTTATCGCTATTCCAACTGTCCAATTTTTCGGGATAAAAAGTACCCTTTGTCCTTCCCCTGGACGCAAATTATAAAAATCTATACCATGTATACTCCATTTCATATACCATGGCCCGATGCACTTGAAGCTTAACAATAGGGCTCATAATGTTTGCCTTTTGTTATCTAATTAGGAGCACTTCAAAATGGCACGCGTCGGTCCAACCTGCATACCACGCCGCAAAAGGGTCTGGCCAGGTATCTTTTGTTATCACTAATCCTATTGTTAACGCCTAATGACCGTCTCAAGTGCATCGGGCCATGGTATATGAAATGGAGTATAACGAGAGCGGGATTGTCCACAGTCAAGACAGCACACGTGTGACCCAGGGCATGGTCCTTGTTCGAGATGGGCCACGTCAAAGGTAGTGTCAAAGCACTTGGCACTGAACGTGTCAAGTGATTGTGTAACACTTGCGACGTGCAGCACGATAAAATAAAAATAACTTAATTAATCTTGATAGCCTCTATAATCCTGATCGATTGCTTAAATAACTCGCAGCCTTGTCAATAAACATCATTAACATTATACGATTATTTTGATTTTTAAATGATAAGTTGGTGGTAGAACGCGGTGTATGATTTATTTATTTATTTATTTATTTATTTATTTGATAGGTACGGTAACAAAATGTAAATTAGGCTATTTTTACAGTAAGGTAGTTCTTAACTTATTGCATAAAATTTACATTTCCATTACTACCATGCACAACACTCGCTTGGCATTAATATAAATTGCTGAGAGCATGCAAGAACTTAATCTAATTTAAATGACAATTCAGTTATGATAAGATAAGATGACCACCAGTGAAAGTACTAGCATAGAGGCAATCTATCTGGCAACGCATTTGCAGCCTGAAGGCCCCTTTCCACCAGACTGTGCTACGCTGGGTGGCTTAGATGCGTTGAGTATTCACCAATCATATTCATTGGTCCAGATAGCATCATCATATCAGCCGAAAGACGTCCACTGCTGGACATAGGCCTCCCCCAAGGCTCTCCACTTAGACCGGTCTTGTGCCTTCCGCATCCATCGCGATCCCGCGATCCTTACGAGGTCGTCGCTCCATCTTGTTGGAGGCCTACCAACAGCTCGTATCCCGGTCCGTGGACGCCATTCGAGAACTTTCTAGCCCTTTCGGCCATCAGTCCTGCGACCAGATAGCAAGCAAGGTAAAAACTGGTAGCTTTGACATCCGGGCGTTTTCCAAAAAAAGTACCTATAGTTAAGGACAAAATTTTACAAAGGTAATTTTTCCATTAATTCACGAAAATGTGTCTTATATTTTATATACTGCCCTGATAAGCCAACAAGCGGTATTTCAAATTAAATAAGCATAGCAGATTTAAACCTTACCTGTTAGTGATTTGGTTAAACTCGCTACAGGAGTTTTGTTTGAGAGACACTATTTCTCTTAAAGTAGTAATAGTTAATTTTCGTGACGTAATGGACAAATTACCGTTGTTATTCTTTGTCCTTAACTAGGGGTACTTTTGTTGGAAATCGCCCATCCTCGCAGCACGGCTGCATAGCACATGTCTGGTGGAAGGGCCCCCTTAGAATGCATACGTGTATGGGTCTCGGCTAAAAACTGGCATATGTGCACGTTTACTTAATCTTCGGCATAAAAATGACAAAAACGTTTACAAATTACCTTTCCTTAATGTCAAGTAAATCGATCAATTTCGGCAAACCGCCAAATTTCCTGCAGAACTTTCTGCTTTTGCGGATCTTCCCCAAGTTGGCTATGGTTTCCGCAGCGAGGATCTGTACATCCCTAGCGGGGTCGGATAGCAGTCCAACAAGCAAAGGAATCGCTCCAAGATCTGTGACCTTCTGCCTGATTTCAATATTCGGCGTTATATCCCTGAGTACCGCTAACCCTCCTAAAACACAGCACAAGTCTCGTGTCTCTAGCAGGTTCACCAGCAGTTCTAAACCACCGATTTCCTGGATAGCTCTCTGGTTAACTTCTAAAGTTAGGTCGTGGTCTTTTAAGCAGGACAGCGCGACCATGGTAGCAGTCTGGTTGCCAGCTTTCATGTACTTCACTAGTTTCTGTATGTGCCAGTACTCCGGTGGGATATCTGAGGACTTGATGAGGTTGGCCCAGTTGTCTTCGGTCGAGGATGTGGAAGAAGGGGAGGATGCTGATGTGTCGGAGCCCTCAGTGACCATTACGATCCGAGGCAGCCCGACAGTGTCTTGCCCCCCATCGGGGCTGAATGTAGAAACATTATCATTCTCCATTTTAATTCGGTTTATCTACATATATCGTAGAATAGAAAAATGTAAGCTGACATCAAAATGAGATTTGAAGTTTTGGTAAATCAATATGGTTGCTTAGCAACACAGTTATTGTTTTGTATCTATAGGTCAGCCGCATACGCGCCGTGAAAACAATCGGTTTCGTGGTATAACAGTGTCATCATCCTTACGTTTCGGTTTTTCGGTTCAACGACTAAACGATCGATTGTTTATAGCTCAGAGACGGATATGACAGTGTTTTTGTTTACCCCGAAAAATCGGACAGTTGAGGCAATAGCGATAAACGACTTTTTTTTTCTAAGCGGACGAAGTTGGCGAAAGCTACAAATATAACAGTAATATACTCTTGAATATACATTTAATGTGCGATTATTACAAATAAATAAATAAATAAATATTAGAAGACAAAAACACAAATTGACCTACCCCAAAATTAAGCTATGAACTTGCACTATGTATACTAAATATGGGTACTAAAAAGCGATAAACATACTAAGTACACACAGAAATACATAGAAAACATCCAAGACTCACAGCATGATCGCACTCATCACACAAATATTTTGATACCGGGTTTATACCTACCGGGAATCGAACCCGGGACCCCTAGCTTCGTAAGCAGGGTCACTACCATACAACGTTTACTCATTACCAGACATAGAAATTTTTGTGGCATGAATAAAATTGTCCTAGGGAGTTCCAAACGATGTTATTTTATCGATAAATTGTACTTTATTTCTTATTATAGTTATGACTATGAGATAACAAGAACATGAGATATAATAAGAACATTATTTTTCCAAACACCGTAACTCAAAACTTTAAAGTGGCTTGAACGTAACGATAAAAATAAGCGATTATCTACCTATAATATTTTTTAAGTTTGAGTCCTTTCCATACATTTTTCAAAAACTGAGTAGGTACGGATTAGGAATAGGAGTATACCTACTATTATGTTACACACTGTCATACAATTTACCTAAATAGGCCTTTTTCTATTGGTTTCAGTTAATTTTGTATGGAAATCGATGGAATAGCATTAAAATAAGTTTTTGTGTAAGAAACCCATCGATGGGTAGTGATCAGCATTTTAATTACTCTCTATTTTATCCGGTGATCGATACCCTTCTACTATGAAATGTCACATTGAAATAATTATTTGAAACAATTATCGATAATTTTAATATCGGAAGGAAATCCCTAGTTAATTGACGTTCCTGCCACAAAAACTTCTATGTCTGCTCATTACCATAAAGATAGCCGACCGGCCGCCTGCTGTATACATAATATAATTAATCTTATAATTATTCTTGCACTCTCTGGAAAGTGCTATGAAAGAGAAGGATAACTATATACGCGAAATAATTGTCGTGTTATTTTTTCATAAGATATGAAGCTTTAAAGTCATAGTTCAGACCCCCGCAAAAAAACTATACAAAATCGACGATAGGAATGACGTCACTGCTGTTGTTCCATGTTTAAAATATACGGACCTTATAAAGAAATTTGCATCTATTACAGAAATTACTGATTTTAAAACGAGAAATTTAAATATTACGTGAATAAAATTAGGATGCTGACCAAAACTATCTAAACCTAAACCTTAAAATAACCTCATATCTAAGTTTTAAATTTTTATTAACTTTTGATTCGATATAAAATCTTAATAAACCTTCGTTTTACATGCTTTTTTTACATTTTCTTCTAAATCGTATCGATGAAACTGAATTCTGTTTTTCATGCATTATTTCAAGTAAATCCAACGATGGACCTACCTGCCAAAAACAGAAGGCCTAGGATGTTCGGTTTAAAAAATAAAATAGTGTATTACTTATAGACTGGACACAAATAATTCGATCGGCAATTGCAGATAAAGGCCCTCTGAAAAAAAAAACGCTAGGAAGAGATGGTAGTGATTGTCTTGCTGCGTGCGCGCTTATACTCTCATTGTCATTATATTACGCAAACTAGCTATTGTGTCGCCAACATAAGTTAATCACGGACATTAGCGGAAGCCCACCGAGGAGAGTTTTACCTACGCTTCATAAGCAAGATTTATCGGCCAACCAGAAGTTAAATTAGGGGGAGGGGGTGTTCTTTGAACCCAGCCCTCCTCAGTTCAGGTTTAGCTTTTGAAGAAAGACTAGGTCAGAAGGCGAGTGACTCTGACCCCTGGAACAGGATTCTATTCCTACCTATTTGATATTGATAATTATAATTTAGGTATTACTGTGTTACTTTGCGATGCAACTTACTTTTAAGTTCTCTATTTTATGATTGGCAAAATGAGCTGTTGGAATCTCTTGCGGCGCTTCATCTCCGTAATGATGGTCCTTTTCGAAGCGATAGTAGATTCACCCCCTATTACTGACGTGCAAAAGAGCCATATGGCCAATTTAGTTAATAATATTTTGAATTTTGAATTTATATGATATACTAGAGGACCACGAACGCGAAGAATCGTTTCCCAATTTGCCACCTTTTTTTCCATTCGCGGGCTAATTGTTTGTCTGTCAGTCAGTCAGATACGGAAGAGTAGCCTAGGTATAAAAGCGATGGACCCGTCCTGTGGATGGGAGGAACCCCCTGTTCGGTTTACGTTTAGTTCGCGCTGTTTCTGTAAACTTTGTTTTTGTACTTTTTCGTTGCCACTTTTTGCTATAATTTTCCCAAACACCAAAAGGTTAGCTGAAAGAGATCCCTTAATGGGATGAGTTTGTAATTGGATTTCTGTGTTGGGTCTTAATTGGAATCCATAATATCCTTTTATTATTTGTATATTCCATAATAACTGTGGTCATTTATTATGATCTTTTGCCATAATAACGTTTATCCTAATGTAATTGCCATAATATTGATTATCCTAATATTGAATATCCTAATGCTTATTTGCACTTTTTCTTAAGTACTAATGATCAAGTGCCCTAACAGTTACATATCCTAATACTGATTGCCATAATACAGGGTAATTTTTTAATAGGCGCACAAATTTTAATATTTGCTTCGCTATTGTTAATCAATAACACATGTTGTGTTATTTTTACTCTAGCTTAAAAAATATTAGAGATATTGCCGATTCAATGATTCCACTAACTTAACGATATTAATGGACCCTCTAATGCAGGGGTGCGAGGAGAGGGGAGAGTTGTTAAGCAAGAAATTTCAAATTTAGAATATCAGTAGGAGAGGGGCTTGTTGTCTGATAAGTTGTACATGAAATTTCAAACTTCGAATATCAATACAGTGTATCGCATACCTACAGCTTGACAACCCTTGTCATAATTTCTAGTGTGACTTTGTGTCCACACGAGAAGGTAAAAGAGAGATAATTTGCAACAAAAAACAACATTATTGAACTCGTTTTACTGTCGTAATTATATTAACGATACAAAATCATATGTTAAAATTTGTGCACTGAAAAAAAAAATACCCTGTATATCTTAATTACGTATTAATAGTTACATATCCTAAAACATGATATCCAGCCTGCATTATTTTAATGCTGTGTGCTCGTTAGGGTCGCAGTTTTACCTAACCCAGGTCTGACCTGCCTTAAGGTACAATAGGTATTCTTACTTTACACTAATAATTTTAACGCCTACTATAAATATGGCATTCAACTAGGATATTAAGTTATCTAATTATAGCTTATGATCATTATGGCTAGTAATCATCATGACATTTGACTTTAGGACATGTGATTTATGGTTTTGTATATTATGACTCCTAAGTTTTATGTGTTAATAGATTAGTACAAAATATATTAGGTATTTAGAGCATTAAGTAATGTAATATTATGGTTTATAGATGTAAGAACATTATGACAAATGACTGATATGTCAAAAGTGGTATGGCATTTGACTTTAGGATACGATATTATGTATTGCGAAGGTGACCCTTCTGTGTTTTGTGCCCACCTTTTCGATTTATATGAAATATTGGCTCACTATAAAGTTGTTAGCACTGATGGCACTCATTGTTGCAGTTCCGCCGCAGCGTGAAAGATGTTATGAAGCCGGAACATGACGACCACTTCCTCCTGAGATGGCTGAGAGGTACTGTTTTTTTCTATTTGCTCACCTCCTCAAAAACAGAGGGTAGGTAATGTTTTTTTTTGAGTTAGGCATTATTAATGTATGTGTAACTTCGGGCGTAGGTAGGTACTAGGTATGACAAAGCTGAACGAATGGTATACAATTTAAAATAAAATGTTTGAACCTTTTTAACGCCATTGACGGATATTCCCGTCATGGTTGACAGCTCAAAATAGACCTGAGTATTATGACGTAAAGTTGACATGTATTTGACATGGCATTGAAAAGGTTAAAAACCAAAAACTCGCCTTCAAAACTTAAAAAATATATTCTTTTTTATTGGTAATATAGGCCAGTCTAACTGAAATCAGCGTCCTAGAATATTTTTAACTAAGAGCCGACTTCCGTTATCGAATGCTGTTTATGTTTTTTAAAACTTGATTTTATTTGATACCTTTTAGTGATGATATGCCGTTATGTAGTCCCACTTATCAATTACCTAATTAGAACCACAATATTTAAAGCATTTAAATGTGCTTCGTCATAGTCGCTCAACTATCTTAATCGAGATATCATTAAAATGTACCTACCATTAACCTTTTCAACTCCATTGACGGATTTTTCCGTCATGGTCGACAGCGCAAAATAGACCTTAGCATCTATGAGGCAAAGTTGACATTCGCTCTGTTTTTGTATTTGACATAGCATTAGCGTAGCCATCTGTCGTCTTCAATGATGACTCTTCATCATCAGTTCTAGTGTGCAGGGTCCGTCCGGATCGCTACCACCATCTTATCCATTAACCACAACAAACAGGCAATAAAAAAATCAGTTCTTTTGAAGTCGGTTAAAAAGGACGTACGAGATTAGATTTGTTAGTATCGTAAGTGATCGTGAAAAAATCTGACAGAATCGCAACTTTATAAAGCCTAATCGTGTATCTACAAAAATACGTTTAGTCTTATTGTTAACAGTCAGCATGAAATATACTCGTATTGTAACAGCCAAAGTGACCAAATAACACTAATTATAATGATTTTGTATGGTGGGACAAACTATTTGGCCACATTGACTGATACGATATATGTCATGCTGACTGTACCAACCTGTAGGAAGGTTCCGAACGTTCTCTGGCCCGTTTCACTAAGCTACAAGTTACAAATTACAAGCGGAACTCTCTTTCTAGCAAAAGGTGTTAGAAAGAGCCTTCCGCTTTTAATTTGCAACTTGTAGCTTCGTGAAACGTGCATCTGGTAATGTCATGGTTGTCGTGGCCAAATTGTTAAACTGCCGAAGTCAGAGACGTCAATCAATTTTAAAGTGTGATTAAAGATGCTGCTGTCACTTTCTTTGCCATAGAAAAAGAATAAGACAACAAGTCCTTTAACAGGCATTAAATTTTATTGACATCTCTGAGTGCGGCCGTAAAAAAGGAAGTTATGAAACCGGACAAGTGTAAACGAACCGGTATAACAAGCCTTTTTGGTAAGTTATTCAGTTTGATCGATATTGGTTGGTTTCTTTTTAACACGTTCAGACGTTCACTGCGGCTTGAGGTCCAAATGGTGTGGCACGCAAAACTAGTGTTTTCTCTCTAATCTTGTGCGGGAGTTTCTACGCCCAACCGTAAGGCGCATTACAAAGACAAGTATGGTTTCCTTTATTTCTTCGAAGCCTCGACTCTTTGGTATACATAAACATTTGAGGTCAAAATAAGCCTCAAACCCACAGAGTATAAAATTATTTCATACCGTGCGGGTTGAGGCCTATTTAGACCTCAAGCGGTGCGAGGCGCGTAATTCAATTGAATTTATAAACCTTTAAGTCGGTGTTTACCACAGTGAAAGTTGAGAGAACGATTAGTAATTAAAAGTGGACAAATATGGAAAAAAACTACTTAATTGATTGTTTACTATAAAAAAACATTCCGGAATAACAAAATAATGATATGTTTATTATTTTTATTTTAAAATGTAAATAAAATAAATAATATTTATTTATTAATGATGAATAACATCCTGGTCTTGACAGTAACATCGATATATTTTTTTGTCGTAAAAATATTTTTCTACGTCACTTTAGTATTCGTTCAGCAACAGTACAAAGTCAACCCTATAGTAGTAAGCCGCCTTCTCAGACATTGACTGACAGGGTGACGGCTAGGGTTGACATAATTTTTGGCTTGGATAATTATTATTTAGTAGGTATTTTTGTTACACGTTGTTTATTTAGTTGACTGGATTTGTCTCTTTGACAAATCGCTATTAATTTCAAAATGCGTAGAAATAAACATGTCATAATTTTCATGGAGGTCGCAGAGATCAACGATCGGTAATGTAAGAATTTAATGACCCATTCGTAAAAACAAATAAACAGATGAATATTTTCTGTCTATCTTGATGTTTTCTATGAATTATAAAAAAAACATATGAGCATTTACGTTATAGGTATGTACATAAGGTGTTTGTACAGTCACTCTCAATATGAAACATATTGTATATGATAATCATTGATTGGAATAGGCAGAGCTATTCAATTTTAACAACCTAAATTTCGCAAATAGACAAATATAGAGTGGTTACAACCGGGTAAAACATTAATTTCTATTTATTGTATTCCGAATTTACTTATTTATCTGTTGTTAATTTTGAAGCTCTGCCTACCCCACCAGGAATGAATGCGTGATGTTATGTATGGATGTATGAATTCCGGATTTCCGATAAGTATTTTTCTTGTACTAGTCATAATGCTAAATATTAAATATACGTTTAACATTTAACAACCACCTCGTCAGAAACGCCATACATAAAATTTTCAAAAAGAGAAAATGTATTTCCATTCCGTTAATTTGTTCGCATCGTCCACTACCATCACTCCCCCTTTTCTCGTATTTCTTAGCTTTAAGTCATTCAGGCCTGGAAATACCATAGTCGCCCCTGCCCCAGTCGTGGTTTTGGTATCCCAGTATAACGAGGTTTACGAAAAATCTGCTTAACCCTTTGAACGCCAATGACGACTAAAGTAGTCATGACTCATGAGCTGTCGTGCCTAAAACGCCACTGACACTTATAGTTGTCACAGGGACAGATTAAAAGAGACGTTATTTCGTATGAATTACGAGTAAGTTAAATTTTGCAAAACTTACATTTATGTTTGGCGTTTGAGTGACGCATTTGTAATTGATGTAGAGAAAGAAAAACGTTTATTTAGTGCCTATAATCTTTACAAAACAAAGTGCAAACAACTTGTACAACTATTTTTATCTAAAGACACTAAAGGGGCAACCAGCTCAGCTTTAATGCTGCAGCATGTAGCCACAGCGCTGATGTACAGCTGGACCCACGATACGACGGACGAGATACGACATTGATGATGTAAGGCGTTGAAAAGGTTAGGAACCATAATTAACCGGTATTTTAAGAACCGTTCCCAAGCCCCGGCAACAAGTACCTACTACCTATTAATGTATGTTGAATCGCGCTATGAAAAGGTTCGTCAACAGTTGAAAAGTCAAGGAACTATTCTATTCATTCTGCGATTGTAATATATTTGTGCAACAAGAGAACAATGTTAGTTTTTGCTGCAATTGTGAATTTTGAAACCCGACTAAGCGAAGGATTCTAGAATTGAATCACGGGCGTAGCGAGTGATTCTAGGTTGAATCTTGAGTGCAGCGAGGGATTCAAAGACACGAGATGCAAATAACTTTGGTCTCGTGTTGCAGATATGACTTTTTACCTCAGCAGCGAGAACATAATAGCTGCCTAAAGATAAAAAAGACAATAACAATAACAATTGAACGTCACGTATATTTGCCACCCAGCTGCCCACCACGATGACGATCTTTATATTGTGATAAATAATTGTAAAGTTACTTTGTCTCACGCTCGCAGCAAAATCGAATTTTGCTCATTGTCTTTAAACAGCAAAACCTGCCTCTTTTAGGTGTTGAGATGAAAATGAATTGTTAAAGTTGTTTATTTTTGAAAACTGATAAACGCAGTGAGCGTTTGCTACTTCCATAAATTGATATTATCCTCTTTTTCAGCAAGACAATGGGACCCCGAAGCGGCGGAGAAAATGCTAAGAGACGTAAGTTTGTTGACAATTATAATTTTACTAAGTTAAGTTCAATTTCCAATTAGGGATACATACTCGCTGTCAAATAATACGGGTCAGAGTGCATATTCAAACTAAAGAGGCTATTTCGAAGCCTTGGTTCCTCACCAGGAGATGCTTTTAGTGAAACCTGATGATGGATACCCCGAAAATCGATACAGGACTTCCAGAGTGCCTAGGATACCCAACTGATTGAATCTGCGGTGAACGCCGGAATCGTGCGTGTTCAGAAAAACATCTAAAATGGCAATACAATGTAAGGAAATCTAAATGCTAGATCAGCAAGATTAAGCTAAACCTCTTTAACCTCTTATTCAAGTTAGTTTACTTACTGCAAGTCCGCAATGACAATGCCCATTGAGTCTAGTGGTCCTAAGGATTGGTTAAAATGGGTTATCAAATACATCGTAACCCAATAGATGTAGCCACTTGAAACAAAAGAGAAAGAAAAGGAAACAATTAAATTTATGTACATGCATACAAAACTTCACGCTTTCATTCCCAGAGTGGGGTAGGCAGAGCTACAGAAATACCAAATCTAAAAAGACTTCTTGATAATTTTGTAACCACATTTTGCACAAACAGGCTTAGATGTGTACCAGTGTATTAGTGACAGGTTGCAAGCTCATCGCCTAACAGTACTACAAGCCCTTATTCCCTTAGTCGCCTCGTACGAAATCTACGGCAAGACGTGGATTGGCACGTTTGGCACTATCTAACCCGGCAACCACACGGCACGGCGTTATCTAAGTATGTCTTACAATAAATCGTTGCTTTAATACAAAAGCGCCACAAATCAAAATGAATCTTTGTTGCATTTAAATTCAGAACGCTAAGTATTTACTTAAAGTTTTAAATCTAATTGTATTTCTTTTTGATTTGTGGCGCTTTTGTATTAAAGCAGCGAAATAACAGCTGAAATGACTAACCAGCGCTAACTTTCGATGACATGTCTTGACTCTTGACATGTTTTCTTGCTAAATTACTGTTTTTCATCACCTTTTAGATAACTACTTGTTTAGTTCTTTAGCTTTCGCCGGCGACTCCGTCTGCGTAGAAGGCATTTAAAGCTGCTCCCTCGGGATCTGTACAATTTTCCGGGATATAAAACTATCCTATGTCCTTTCCCGGGACTCAAACTATCCCATACCGCATTTCATCTAAGTTAGTTACGCACTTTAAGCGTGAAGAGGTAACATATAGACATACATACGTTCGCATTAATAATATTAGTATGGATTTAGTAAAAGGTTTGTTTTCTCATTATATGAAATGAAAACTGTGTACTATAAGGTACTTTTATTAATTGATAAAATTAAATGTTAATAAATACAATATCATCATTCATCAGCGTTTATGAGTCCCATTTTAAGGAATCGGTTTTAGCTCAGTAGTGGCTTATCTTTTATTTATTCTGTGACACGGTAGATTAAAGGGAATACTAGAGATATATATTTTTTCTCAAAATCAGACACATTTTTATAAAACCTAGCTACCAGGAATCAACTTTTTTTATTCAGTTTATTTTCTTGCTAAGGTATTAAAACCTCCGTAAATGATAATAAAAATTCATTCCAAACACCATTGTAAGTTTAATCTAAAGAAGACAGTAAATTGTAATTAATACACCCTGCTTACAATATCCCATCTTTTTCAGTCCATGGTATGGCGCGAGAAGTGGGGCATCGACACCACGCTTAAGGACTGGACGCCCCCAGAAGTCCTGGAGAAGCACTTCCCAAGCGGCAGCACTGGTTTCGACAAGGAAGGGTCCCCAGGTATGTCCACTACATTAACGAAGGTATAAGACAGACACGCCAAAAACCTATGTTTAAGAACAATCACGCTGCTTGCTGTGACGTAGAAAGTACCATGTGACGGTTAAGCTTTTTAGCCATTGTGCAGAAGTTTGTTCATTTATTTTCTCAGTAAATAATAAACAAAAAGCCGGCCCAGTGTGAGTCGGAAATATTAATTTTATTCTGTTTTTAGTATTTGTTGTTATAGCAGCAACAGAAAACAGAAATACATCTTCTGAAAAAAAAAAAACTGTCTACCTATCACTGTTCATGAGATACAGCCTGGTGACAGACAGACCAACGGACAGTTGAGTTTTAGATATAGGGGTCCCGTTTTAGGGTTCCGAATTCAAACTAGGAATCCTTATAGTTTTGCAATATCCGTCCGCGCGTCCTTCCGTCCGCAGCGTAGCTCAGAGACTCTTGGTACTAGAAAGCTGTAATGTGGCAAGAATATACATATTAGTCACGTCAACAAAGTGGTAAAGTAAAATCTCAAATCTCTTGCCCGGCTTTTTACCCTTTGGGTACGGAACCCTAAAAAAAATAACACAGGACCTCTATAAGCATGATTATGTTTAGAACACCTTTACTAAAGTTCTAGTTGTCTATTTCTGCTTTAAATTGGTAATAATTGCCGCAGTAAATGGTGTTTTATATTCATCATGATTGCCCGTAGTGATCATCGTCCCGTTCGTGGGTCTGGACGTGTGGGGGCTGCTGCACTCGCTGACGAAGGTGGACGTGATCAGGATGATCCTGCGGCACCTGGAGGACTACCTCGCGACTGCCAGGAAGCAGGCGCAGGCGCACGGCCCGCAAGCGCTGAAGGTACTGTGGGGGTGGTGGGGTGCTTATTAAATTAAACTTTGAGGGCCCAATGTTCGAAATTAAAGCTTCTGTGGATAATTGATGCATGTTTAACTAAAAATGTCGAACTCTGGTGCCGTTACATATTTTATTAATGTTTGATTATTTTTATAAAAACATTGTTATGTACATCGTGAGGTTCTGTCTAAGTCTTTATGACCGTGATCTGCCGTCGTGTTCCTGTTTTAAATAACGGGCCATAGAGGTGACGTGGAGGTCTTCAACCTTCACAGTACAATACTTAGGAAGCAGCTGACCATACACTCATGGCACATTAAAAGCAACCTATCTGGAACACCATGATAATTTAAGAAATACTTTTCTCGCAATCGAAGTGAGAAGTCTCATTTAACTCGGGACTGAAATGCCATAACGGCACTCGAAGTTCATCCACCCTCGCTTTTCTCGGGTGGATTAATAACTTGTGTCATATTGGCTTAGTTTAGTCCATTGTTGAAAAATTTACTATTGTTTGAAAGCCTGATTAGGTAGAGAAATATTAGAAAGAGTAACTTAATAAAATAATAGATTTTTACCATTCCTTTATTTCTTCTCTTGATACATGCACTTTAATGTTCACAATAAATGAGCATTCTGTATGCCGTCTGAATTGTATGCTATTGAAATACGGAACCGCAATCCTTATGCACAAGCGTTCCCTGCACACACACGAGTGCAATAAGTATATTTGCAAAGATCTTACTTTAGCAAATAACGATTTCACTTTGCAAAGTCGAGAAATGAATAAGCTTAAGGATAGTCTAGAGCGACACATTAAGCTGTTCTGTTCATTCGTGTTAACCTTGAGTGTAGTGACCATCTCCATGAAGCTTTTTTTATATCGTTGTCTAGTACCCATAGTACAAGCATAGTGCTTAGTTTGGGACTTGGACAATTTGTGTGCAATGGTCCCCCCATTCGTAAGCAGGGGGACAATCAGCTGAGTTAAGTCACCAAGTACTCGTGCCAAATCCAAACCACTACCGTTACAATGTTTTGCGTTAACGTATGTTTTACTACGTGTAAGATTATCATATAACCAGATGATTCAAAGATGACGGCACTTATTTTATTTTATGCGCTGTAATTTGGCTCATAAAAAGCAACAATAAGTTGCAAGTCTCAAGCCTCATAACGATTACGTAATCACAAACTGATGTTTATTTCTAACATGGGCTCTATTCCACTAGGTAAAAGTATATTGGTTTTGTCTGTACGTCTAAGAATATCATATTTGCAAAACATGATATTAGCAAAACACGATATTCGGAAAACATGATATTCGCTAAACATGATATTTTAAAATAGTGGAGTTAGGTTATAGAATCGTAGGTAGGTTTAGGTTAAGTTGGTTTTATAGCAGGCCAAACCACCCAGAAGTAGGAGCTCCGCAGTAGCGGAGCTCCGTCGCCACTGGCTAATGGCCCCCACTTAGGTACTTTCAGTAGACGCGGATATTTGATAGAATGAGAAACACATATTACTTTCTCATTCTATCATATAGCCGCGGCCCTCTCGGCCTTTCCGGTCGACTGAACGTGAGTGTGGGCCCTTATTGATAATAATGATATTTGCGAATATCATATTTTGCGAATATCATGTTTTACGAATATCATGTTTTGCGAATATCATATTTTGCGAAAATCTCGTTTTGTGAATATCATGCTTTGCAAATATGATATTAATGTAGTGCCCTTGACATGTTATCGTATTTTTTTTACCTCGGCCATCATTTACTGTCTAGTATATGATTTTTGAAACGTTTGCCCGTGTCGTTGCCGGGTTCGAATAGTGCCACTTCATGTCTTCCCGTAGATGCCGTTAGAGGCGACTAAAGGATTGTTCCTTTAGCCCTTGTGGGCTTGTAGTACTGTTAAATGGGCTTGCAACCTGTCGCTTATAAATTATAATACACTGGTAAATACATAATTAGCCTGTTTTTCAAAATGTGGTTATAGAATTACCAACAAGTCTTTTTAGAGTCGTTGATATTTCTGTAGCTCTGCCTACCCCGTTCTGGGAATGAAGGTGTGATGTTATGTATGTACATAATATGTAAATGATTTATTGTAATGTTGACAAGACGATGACCTGACAAAAGCATACGGATTTACCGAATAATAATCGTAACGTTTACAAAAATATAGTAATATTATAAATGTGAAAGTAAATCTGTATGTCTGTCTGTTGGTTACGCTTTCCCGTATAAACCGCTGAACCGATTTAGATGAAATTTGGTATGGACATAGTTTAAGAGTCCCGGGGAAGGATATAGGGTACTTTATTCCGAAAAATTGGACGGTGCCTGAGGGTATAACGATAAACGAGTTCTACGCGGACGGAGTTGCTGGAAACAAATAACAGTCACACGTAAATTAACCTACTCCCAAGGGCACAAGACAACATATAGAGAAATATTTTTTTACTTTTTACTATAAGGAAAAGGCACCGGAGTACTCAGGCAGGGCCGAGGTTCTTCTACACGGTAATAACGATATCGTATTTGACGTGTTTCCGTATTGTCAACGTTTTCATAACTCTTATGTCATATACAATAATGGCGACTGTGACATAAACGAATCTAAAACACGTCAAACACGATATCGTTATAACACAGTTGAATAGAGGCCCTGGTGGTAAACAACTGGAATCTGAGACCCATAGACATTTGAATTTTCAAGACTATAATCCTAAGACCCCAAATGCCTTGACAACCTTGAGGACTAAGATGGAATGCCTCTATACATACTTAAATATATAGAAAACATATCACTCGGGAACAAATACTCGCGCTCATCACACAAATATCTGCCCTAACCGGGATTTGAACGTTTAGACCAGACCTTTGAAGCTTCGAATTCAGGGTCAAAACACAGCACTACGATAACATTTCAAAAGCAATGTGTATTTACCGAGTACACTAGACCACAACCACATACAACGTCCTTTAC
The DNA here is from genome assembly GCA_949316455.1 of Acleris holmiana. Lineage (NCBI taxonomy): Eukaryota > Metazoa > Arthropoda > Insecta > Lepidoptera > Tortricidae > Acleris > Acleris holmiana. The sequence goes on from OX438766.1 coordinate 18,897,015, forward strand.
TTTTTTCACCTACCTCTTTCGTAACTCTCTTAAATTTAACCTTATTGAGGACTCGATTCACGTTACTCTGGCCGGTGCCCGTCTATTGACATATTCGCCAAGCGCTGCATCACGCAAACTAATGCCACCAACTGCATTATTATTATTGTACTTTCTCGTGTCGGTTTTATAATGAGCTTTGCAGCACCGGACCACAGTTACGAAAGGTGTTTCTAAGCGCCTTCATCGTCATTATGTTGCGATCAGGCGATCACCTAGAAAATGGAGTGCGAAGCAATCTTTTGTCCATTTGCTCTTCCGTGATTGGATATACTAAAGAACTAGGAAGTCGTTTGATAAAAGGATACTTCACGTGTAGTTTACTATGCGGTTTTTTCTTTCGCTACATAAAACTTTGTATTCAAGTTTAACGAACGGTGTTCTTTTTATCGTAACCAAATTGCAAACGGAATACTTTAATTTTTTATCGTGTCCGTCTTTTGACGATGCTTTGGCCTACTTGGTAACAGTCTCAGGTTCGATTCCCGGTATGAAGTGGGAGTTCTGTGGGATAATGATCACGAAAAAGTATAAAATAAAATGTCTTTAAAACAAGAAAATCGGATTCAAGAAATAACTTCTGTTCAAATGCTAATAGGACAGTCAAACTGAAGTCGGCCAGCGTCCCACAAATTTTAAGGGTTCGCAGCTTAGTTCAGGACTCTTACTAGAAAGCTGTAAATTGGCATGAATATACATATTAGTCACGCCAACAAAGTGGTAAAATAAAATCTTGTTTTTTTTTATCACAAATCTGAAAAAAAAACTTAAGTGAAAGCGCATATAACGAATTTGAAAGGAAAACTATCACGACTAAGTTACATCATTGGTTCTTGAGATACAAACGATTGAAGTGTTTATACCTATTCAAATCATCTAAGACGGCACCAAATGACTTTACTTAAATGCAAAATTATGTAGTTATTACTTGTTGATTTTTATGTTTGTAGTACTTAACGGCTTCGGAACCCTACACTGAGCATGCTCCGACGTGCTCTTGCCCGATTTTTTAACCAATGGCCCACTTTAGTTTGACTGACCTATTAGCATTTGAAAAGAAGTTTTTTTTGGGTTTTTGAAGGCGGTTTTCTTTATGTTTAAATATTTTATTTATTCAAATTTATTTGTTTATCTTTTCGTTTGTCGCAGCAATTTTCAGCAGAAGCTATATTTCTAAAAATTGTACATGTGGCTTGGCAAAAAGAGTTTGAAACTATCGGTAGAGCTGCTCGGAGTGAAATTGGCATCTTTATCAAATTAATTCGAGCTCTTGTGCTCGCCCAGGTTCATAAGTATGGTATAATCTAATATATAAAATTCTCGTGTCACGGTGCACGCTATTGAACTCCTCTGAAACGGCTCGACCGATTCTTATGAAATTTGGTGTGCATATCGGGTAGGTCTGAGAATCGGCCAACATCTATTTTATCATACCCCAAAGTGACATATAAAAAAATTGCAGCGGGCGAAGGCGCTGGCGGGTCGCTAGTATTATATATAATAACTACGTATGAGTGTATCTTTATCGAAAGAACGAAATGGACGCTCACTTTAAGTCCTGACACTAGGCCGAAAAAACCGAGTGTACTTTATAAAGTACATAATATTTACCGCTATAATCAACTTTCTACTAGCGAAAAACGGCACAATTCTTAAATCAGGCGGCGGAAGGTTCAGGACTCAAGTGCAAAATACTTTATAAAGGACTCTCGGATTTTAGGTTTTTATGACAAATAAATTGTCAGGATCCAGGAGGTTTTATGGGTCTGCTTTAACAGTGTCTCGCTTTATTAGTACCCCAAGTGGGATAGTGCCCCAGTAACTTAGGTTTTATCAAGTACTTAGCTACGTAAGTACCTGGGGCACTGGGTAAATAAATAGATAATGAATATATTCCTAAAGAGATTCCATTATACCCTTTTCCTAAAAATCGCGACTCTCGGCAATTCGTGACGTAAGTTGATAAAAATAAAGGAACATCAGAAAAAGAACTCGACTTGCGACTGCATAAGCCGTCTCTTATGTAACAGACGAAATAGCCTAGTGGTTTTGCATTACTACGTCGTAACGTAACATGTTTAACGCTTCTGTTACTTGATTTTGGTTATTTTTATCGTCATTTAATTTACAATACACAGTACGGAGAAATTGCTGTACAGTAAGGAGTGGATAACGAACATTAAAGTACCTAATTAAGGTGGGGCGGGGCTTTTGTACTAACGGCGTCTTTAAAAGACTTTAAAGGAATAAAACGAATTAAAACAATTTTGGTTTCATTTACAGAAAACGTACTTACACTATTATAAAAGGGCGCTTAAATTTTTCTAAAATATTTCATTCCCTTTAAAAAATATATATATACAGTTACCCTCATAGTTGCAGTAGGTAGCCTCCCACCGAATTATAATAAAAAATACAATTACAATTATCAATTAGTAATAGTACAAATTAAAAAAGCCGGTCAAGTGCGAGTCGGTCTCGCGCAACGAGGGTTCCGTACGAACTTATAAGAATATAAATTTGTATTGAGGGACAAACTTGCCTGTGCCGTTGAAAAACTGTTATCTCCATACATCGTCATAGGTCGCGGTAAGTAATTTTTTATGATGGGGCAAGAAATTTTAGATTTTCGGATATTTTCCGTTACTTGTGCTGTTTGACCTTCCTTCGTGCCAAAATTCAGGATTCTAGGTCTACGGGACTGTACCCTATAATTTTTTCCCTTAAGAGTGTCGAAACGTATATTGCGACACAAAATTCAAAAAATTCTAAATTCAATCATTTTTTCAGTAAATAAGCCACATGAGGGCTCTTTTACACGTCGGTAATAGGTATGCAGTGAATCTACTAGCGCTTCGGACAAGACCATCATTGCGGAGAAGAAGCGCCGCAAGAAACTCCAACACGTCATTTTTTTCAAATTATAACATTACTTATAAATAAGTTACATTACAAAGTAATAAATAATTATTATTAATACAAGCACAAAAAAAAATGTAAAATCATTAACATTAACTTAACAATAAGGACTAGGAGAACAACACGACGAGGTCTGTAAGTCAGGAACGATGACTAAAATAACTAAGTTGAAAAACAGGTCCTTGCAAGCGTGAACAGACCGGTCCCCACAGACAGCACCCATTATGAACGGCCGTATCTTATTATTCGTTAACTTTAAAGTTTTTTTTCACAGCTTCCAGAGACTATAGACTTAAGTAAGCATATGGTTTTAATTTCAACTCCATACCTTCAAGTGTTCCCGAGATAAATTGTCTTGACAGACAGACGGACGGACGACTAGAGCTTAGTTTGGGACTAGGTCAATGTGTGTGGCACTGTTCCCTGATATTTATTCATTTAATTTATCACTACGAGTACATAGTATAAAACAAAGTCGCTTTCTCTGTCCCTATGTCCCTTTGTATGCTTAAATCTTTAAAACTACGCAACGGATTTTGAAGCGGTTTTTTTAATAGATAGAGTGATTCAAGAGGAAGGTTTATATGTATAATACTTTAATCCGGAGCGAACCGAGGGCGGGTCGCTAGTTTATTATATACGAGTACGAATTTGTACCTACTTCGTGTAATAATAAATACTCGTAATTACCTGACATGATTGAGGTTAATATTTAAAATCGTGAATAGAAAATTGGTAGATACCATTTTGATGAAATATAAATGTTCAAATGCCTTGAAATTTTCACTCCACTCCCTGAGGCGCCTGCAGAATTTCCTGCCTTTCCCGACAAAACTGACACTTGCGCGTTCCTTATTACTCCCGCTTCTAGATTACGGCGATATAGCGTTCTTGGACTTAAAAGAGGAGTTACTTGACAGACTAGAGCGTCTGCAGAACGTTTGTATCCGGTACGTTTTTGGGCTGAGAAAGTTCGATCACGTGTCGATGTTTCGTACGCAGCTGAAATGGCTTCCTATCCGCCGCCGTAGAGATTTACATGTACTTTCACTCCTTTTCAATGTCCTCTTCCTTCCTTCTTCCCCTCCCTATCTTTCTGAAAGATTCAACTATTTGGCCTGCGGCAGCGGTCATCGCCTGCGTTCCAGCGCCAATCTTTCCCTTGCGGTTCCGTGTAATAAAACACGTTTCTATGCCAAATCCTTCACAGTCCGTGGTGTCCAACTGTGGAATGAACTTCCGTTGTCCTTAAGGCAGTCCCCTTCTGTAGTCTCTCTAAAGAGGAATTTAAAAACTTTGTGGCTGAATGAGTCGTGAAGTCAGGTTCCTATAATGATTAGAGTTCTTATTTATATATTTATGTAGGTATATATGTATATGTATGTATATATGTATATATGTATATATGTATATATGTGTGTATTATACATGTACGTTTATATTAGTTTGTGTACTTGCTAATTTGTTTAAAATTAATTAATTTATTTATAAGTATTATCATTTCTTTTTACTTTTTGTGCAAACTTGTATGTGTCCAACCCCATGCATTGTCCTTACTCATTTGCTTCAGGGTTAGCTGGAAGAGATCCCATTTAGGGATAAGTTCGCCTTTGTACATTAATTTTGTATTATAATTGTAATATTTATATTTTTGTGCAATAAAGAGTTTACATACATACATACAAATTTTTGGTACAAGAAAAAAAATGCCTTGAAAATTGTGGTCTGGAATAGGTCTGGAATATTCGAAAAGAAATTTTGATCTTTTACATGATACAAATCCGAGTACTTGGTCGATGCTAGATTTAATAACCAACATCTTATATTCAATTCTTTCCTTTTCGCCAGGTGACCGTGATATTCGACCTGGAAGGCTTCAACATCCGGCAGTACGCGTGGAAACCCGCCGCGGAGATGGTCTTCACCCTCCTTCAGCTGTATGAGGCTAACTATCCCGAAATTCTCAAGTCCTGCTTCATTGTTAATGGTAAATCTTCATTTATTTCTACACACGTATCATAATTCCTCTATAATGCGTTGAAGCCGTTGGCAAAGACGGTGGTCGTGGTGGTGCTGGCGGCTGTGTTCTTATAGCGATATCAAATAAGATAAAGTTTTGAGTCTCAAATTTGGAACATCTTCCAAAACCAATTTAAATAAAATACGTAAGCTAGAATTTACTCAATACTAAACTTAGCTTAGTACCTATAGATATGTTTCAGGTAGTAGTAGTGGTAGTAATACAGGTCATTTTCCTTCGGATTCTAAATCCATATTAGAGTGCTTATGTTTATAGATAAAGTAATGTATGCAACTGTAAATGGCCTTAGACACTCGTGTAATATTATGAAACTTCCTTTGTATCTATGTTACATAAGCTACTAGTTTATTATTTTTAGTTTTTGTTCGAGATATTTTATTTATACTTATTTAATTGTATTTGTGTATAGTACGTTTACTTAAAAGTAAAAATATTGATTTACTTTTTGTGCACATCTTGTAATCTTACCTATCCTCGTACAGTTTCCTTAGTCATGTTCAGGTTAACTGGAGGAGATCCCCTAAAGGGATAAGTTCCCCACTGGACACGTTAATCTTAAGTTCGCGTATGTATTTATTGCAATGAAGACTTACATACATGCATGCATACAAAAAGAGGGGTGCTATAAGGTTGACGCTAATGTGTCTGTGTCCTTAATTTCAGCACCGAAAGTGTTCTCCCTAGCGTTCTCCGTGATCAAGAAGTTTATGCACGAGTACACAATATCAAAAATCAAGATCTTTGGGACCGACCCCAAGAAGTGGCAGGCGGCGGTGCTCGCGCTCGTCGATACAGACCAGCTGCCAGTTCACTACGGGGGGACTATAGTGGACGACAACGGGGACCCTCGGTGTAGTCTCATTGTGAGTTATGATTTAGAAGTACCTTTAGCATATAAAATAATATAATAGTAGATTGTTAACCAAAGGACAAAAGTGCAGACCAAAATTGTTGTGACATTCAGGCTGTACGAAAGCTTTAGAACACTTTTTTATGGATTGGAGAAAGCAAACGAGCACCCAGGCCAACTCAGGTAAGTGGGATCTGTGGCCCATAGACATTTGTATTCTCAAGACACCAATCTTAAGACCCCAATTGCGTTGGCAACCTTAGAAGGAAAGACTACAATGCCTCTATGCTAGTAATTTCACCGGTTGTCTTATCGCCACACCGGATCACTATGCGAACGCTGCTGCTTAGCGGTAAGAGGATAAGATGGTGGTAGCGATCCGGACGGACCCTGCACAGGGTCCTACCACCGCTAAACCAGTATTTTCATTTCGACTGAGAGAAGAGTAAACTAGCATGATGCATGTTAATGTCAGACGGATAGAACAGTATCACTGTATTGTTTTGTTTATTCAGAGTTAATTTGTATTTAAATTCTTCTATGGTCTAATAACAGAGGTCAATATTTCAGGTGAAACCAGGAGGCAAAGTACCAAAGATATATTACTCTAAGAATTCGATTGATTCGCAAAAAGAGTACAAGAGAGTCACCATCAAGACTGGAGAGAAGCATATAGTGGACTTGCTTTGCGCAGACGGAGAGAGCGTTTTAAAGTAAGTGGGAGTGTGACATAGATAAAACCCTTCATCATCATATTACGTTGGTAGAATGCTCGCCGGAATGAGTGTTAATTTAAATTACCAATTAGAACACTTATTTCGGTAAGCATTCGTGTGCTCGTCTATCAGCACCATTAGCCGAAGGACGTGGACGTCTTTTGGAAGGCACCCAAGGATCTCCACGACGTTCGTTTTGTGCAAGTATAAGTAGTTCATCTCCGGCCCTATAGGAGTTAACAGGCTTGGTCCGCCCTGTTGTATTTGCTTGTGTAGGCTCGTGGCGCGTACGGTTGAGGCACGCACACATGCAAGCCGCGCGATATACCTTTGTTTGACGAATCACTGTTTATACTGAGGTTTAGTGCGACCCACAGACCATAGGAATGTGCTACCGCATCTATTAGCATCCCAACCTCACGTGGCAGTGGGTGGGCTGATAATATATTACTTGTAGAACTGTCGGTGACAAAGTTCTACGCTGTTATAGATAAAATAAAGTATACTTTGTCATTATCTGTCATTGTGACATTTGAATTTGACAGAACAGGACAAAGAATACTACTTGTATCTAAAAATTAAATTTGAAATTTAAAAAACCCCCGACTAAATAGTCTGTTAAAAAACCTCTGAAAAGTAAAAAATAATAAGTAGTGGCCCTAAGGGCTGATTGTTTGATAAGTAGATAGTTAACTGAACACTGACACTAACTGAACTGACACGTCAGGGACCGCTAAGTAGCTGGGGTATTTTATGTTATTACATTGACTTAGCGGTCCCCCGCCGTGTCAGTTTAGTTAGTGTCAGTGTTCAGTTAACTATCTACTTATCAAACAATCAGCCCTTAGGGCCACTACTTATTATTTTTTACTTTTTAGAGGTTTTTTAACAGACTATTTAATTCAGTCGGGGGTTTTTTTTAATTTCTAATTAAATATTTTTTTTATTTCACGCGTTTTAAACTTCTCCATCTGAGTGTCTGTTTGTGGCATCGTAACTCCCAAACAGATGAACGGATTTGACGTAGGCTTTTTTTAAGTAAAGTTACATTAATCAGGATGGTTCTTAGCAAGATTTCATGAAAATTGGTTGGGACTTTTAAGAGATATCAGCTCTGAAAGTAGGCGGCGCCGATATTTTGGGGGCTTTTAACCTCCTAAAAGCTCAATATCTCAAAAACGGCTGAACTGATTTTTTAAAACATGTCTAAGAACCAACACTAGATAATTTGTTTTCATTTAAAAATAAACGCATTCAAATCGGTTTATCCATTTACGAGCTACGGTGCCACAGACAGACACACACACACTCACACTTACACACGTCAAACTTTAAAAATAGGTTTATTGTGCGTTTATGAATAAGTGGGCTAGAGTGGCGACCGCGACCCGCAAAGCAATAAAACTCGAATATTACTTCACGATGAGCCTACCTTGTTCATGGATATGTGTACCTCAATAAGGTGTGTAATTAAGATCGATTCCAACTTTCGAAAGTTAACTGCAATAATAATTTCTATAATTTTCTTTCGTAACCAGATTCAAGTTCAACTTACAAACTTACTTAAAACTATTCTAATGTAACAGACCGCTACCAAAAGGCATCGTTCCCAAAACGCTGGCAGCATCGCCACTTTGAATGGCAATGCTTAATCTTTGTCCCAGGTAAAGGCCAGCATTTTGGTCACGAGTTGCGTCGACCAGGCGCTTAGAAAGGTAGGTTATTAAATTAACAAAATCTAATAACATTACACCTCTCGTTACAGATGGGAAGTAGGTGTAGACCACCACGACATTAAGTTCGTCATCAAGCGGAGGGACGAGGACGGCAACGAGACCGTGGAGCACGGGCCCAAGAAGATCTCCGAGGGACCCGTCGACGTGGGCGTCATGCCCATCACTGGACCCTCCACTTGTAAGTTCCTCGACCCTGTCAAACTAACTATAGGTCAAATCCTGGGAGTGTAATGATTGAGATGGCTCAGAAATTACAGTCCGTACCCGCACCAGTCTTTTTTAGGGTTCTGAAGTTAAACCCTGTCTGTACGAGTATGCTACTCGCTTTTTCTCTGAAATTATCAAAGTTACTAGATATATACCGTGAAAATTAGGGTACCTACATCCCCGCACATCGAAAGCCAGAATATTATTAATATTATATTATTTTTATTCAAAATATGGTGACAATACCATTTTTTAGTGTATGTCATATCAACTTGAAAATTTGGCGGACCATTTACGATATAAGTATTTAACTCTAAAAGTGCCAATTTGCTATAAGTAGTTGGTAGTTACGTGTGCGTGCACGGGATCCTATCATTTCATAACCAACGTTTCACAAATGATTCATTTCATTTCACAAACATATCATTTGACAACCCTGGTTTTTTTCCGAAACTGTAAATAATTCAGGATTTATTTCATGACTATCGTGTAGAACCCTACAGGTTAGGTTAGGTTAGTTTTATAAAAATGCTGAAATGTTTGTAGTCACAGAAAAAAAAAGGGTTGGCAAATGAAGAGGTAGCGAAACGATTCATTTGTCAAAGATTTGTCAGAAAGGCAGAGAACCGTGCGTGCACCCCTACAGCTGAAACTAGTAGGTACTAGAAAAAGCAAATTAAGACTAAGTTGACAGTTGACATCATCAATTCTTCTTCTTCTTTTTTAATTAATGGCGGTCCACACGGTGATTTCGCCAATGTCAAGTGAATAGAGTAAATCAGTAAACAGAATAAATCAAAAGTAAAAGCCGGGCATTTTTCAATCGGCCATCTTCCCTCCCCGAAGGTTATCAGAACCCCGACATCATCAATTTGTTCTTGAGATGCAGTGCAGGCAACAAAATGTTTCTATATCTTCTCAAACCTTAACTTTAATTAGTAAATAACTACATAGTACATATAAAACAAAGTCGCTTTTTCTGTCCCTATATTCCTATGTATGCTTAAATCTTTAAAACTACGCAACGGATTTTGATGCGGTTTTTTTTAATAGATAGAGTGATTGAAGAGGAAGGTTTATATGTATAATATTTTAATCCGGAGCGAAGCGAGGGCGGGTCGCTAGTTAATTTATAATTGTTGTTTTTACAGAGAGTTTTTTGTGTTTGTAGTAACGGCATGCATGGTCCGATATGCTCTCGCCCGTTTTCTTTTAAATCTTTGATCTCGCATTAAACCCGTAGCATAAGAATAAGTAGGTAGTACTTAATCCTATGCCCGTAGTAGAGATGAGAGGCAAGCACCCTCAAATGATCTTATGGCCGCTTTAATAAACTCGTCTCGGTTCAAATGCCCATCTCAAGATAAGTCGAAGTAAACGTCAAACCATAGAAAACTGACATTTTTGACATATCTTGAGTCGGGCATTGAAAACGAGATCAGTTTATTAATACGGGTCTTAGGGATGTATTAAAAAACGAACCTTGACTGTTTGTTATGCCTGTCTCGAGATATGTCAAAAATGACGTTTAATTTCACGTGTTTTGAAACGGCCATCTCAGTCAATATGAGTTCAATAACACGACCCTTAGCTTTAAGCCTCTTCTTTTGAAACTCAAAACAATATGTAATAATAATGTATGGTGTCGCCCCTGCGCGGGCGGAACCGTCGGCATTTGCTGACGCCAAGACCTTTTGTCACGCCCGTTAAATTTAATTTTGTCTGCATGTTCAGTTTGATTTTGTTCTTTTATTTTAACATTTGTTTTTGTTTTTATTTATTTGTTCGTGTGGCAATAAACGCATTTTATTTCATTTATTTCACTTCGATACAAGAAATTGATATTACCTACACTTTTCAAATGGCTAACTCTTCACTTCATCGAATGTATCATTTCATCGAATTTCATTTCTGCAGAAAATAGCGTTCGATGAAATTATACATTCGATGAAAGGTGTTTCGATGAAATGATAGACACCCTTCCTAATTTAACTGTTTGCTTTTTCACAGATTCAGTGATATTTGACAACAAGAACGCTTTCCTGAGGAACAAGAAGATATTTTATGACATCATTGTGACCGTGCCTTCCCGGGACCTCAACATTTCAGCTGACCTGGATGATTTGTCTTAAACCACAGACAAACAGACTAAATTAACTGTGATACTTTCATGACCAGCCAGTAAAGTGACAGCAAGATTATGAGTCAATTCTGAGATCTGGGGCCTATTGCATATAAAATAATAATTTGTATTATAAGCGGAAATCTCTTTCCAACAGTATGTAATAAAAGAGACTTCCACTTGTATTACAAGTTACAAGCTTTTATGAAACGGGCCCCTGTCATGCCAAATGTCATGTCAAAAATAGGTTATATTATTTGTAATCAGTCAGATGTCAGCTGTCAGAATTTACTTATTATTTTGCCACTGGCGTAGTTTTAAACACAGAGTTTCAAGCATTCAGACTAGGTAAATTGACTTAAAACTTTAAACTTTTTTTATATACTACCCTACTTAATATGCCAGCTGAATTTGTAACTGGGCCTTTATTCTACTGCGTTATAACGATATCGCGTTTAACGTATTTAAGAATCGTTTATGACTCGGTCGCCATTATTGTAAATGTCATAAGTTATAGAAACGTTGACAATACGAAAACACGTCAAAGACGATATCGTTATTACCGTGTAGAATCCCCAGAGCAATGCCAGGTAACTTTAAAATTGTATCCATGCTGGTCGATCTCTTCATGTAGAGAAATAGAGAGTCACAGTAGAGAAATAGGATAACCTGTAAACTCCCTTTGCATTACATGTAAGGTCTCGTTGACCAAGCGCTTCGCTACAAATCCGATTGCAGAAATCTTACGCGATTTTCCTAAGGCATAACTTAATAGAAAGTAGAAACCGTACCCCGTACCTATTCTATAATTAAAATAACTAGGTATTCAATAGATAAAACCCCCGAATCAAGTGCAAATTCAGTCTTCTCGTGACCACGCCAGGGGTGTACCTAATAATGTTACTTAGCAGAAAAGGAAGTAAATGGCGAATGTATCGGTATTAGGTTCCGATTTTATAATTTTGGGATAGGTACGTATGTTTTAAGAAACAGTTTATTTTTTGATCAGTAGTTAACTGATTAAAAATCGTAACCACAATGAACAATTTGAACCAAATGTGTCACTTTTTCGAATTTTAACCATTAGTTCAGTTAACTACTAATCAAACAATGGCAAGGGTTTTCAAAAATTAAATAGATAGGTATATGTGTAACTCGTTTTAGTACATAAACGTATGTTTACTTACTCGTACAAGAATTTACAAACCCGTAAAGTAAGATTGTTGGAGTGATCTCCCAGCCCAGTGTTAAATTTGGGAGTGGTAGTTACCTCGTAAATACATACCACGCTGAATTGAACTCAATAGACTTTTTCCAAATGAGGCGCTTCTGTGATAGATGTGAGTAATATTTTTTTTTTATTATAAGTACCTACCTAACTTGAGTGCAGGGTTACGCTATCCATTTTCATTTTATTTCGATTCAATTTAATATAATTTTAAATACAAAAGGGACTAACTAATACTTATAATTTAATAATTTTATTTACATTATTTTTATATGTTAATTTGCTATTGTGTGAATTTAGAATGACAGCTTAGTTAAAATAGTTTTAATGCGTTAATTATAGTAAATAAGTATCAACCAGGGTGTGCATAATTTTAAGATGCGTTTATATTTTTCTAAAGTAGTTAACAGTTTATATTTTTGATATTTTCAATTAAATACAAAACCGTATTATTATTTTTTAACCTCTTTACCTATTTCCTAGTTTGTTGTAGGGATTTTTATAGTTATAATTATTACACAAAACAATGAAACAAACTACAACCAAAAATAACATGGCATAAAAACGAATTCACAAATAATAACTATTTTATTTGGGTGTTTATTATTTTATCGTAACACCTTTCACCCAACGTACCTTTACCGTAACGCATCCCCCGTGTGGTTGCCGGGTTAGAATAGTGCCACTCCATGTCTTCCCGTGGATGTCGTAAGAGGCGACTAAGGGAATAAGGGCTTGTAGTATTGTTAGGCGATGGGCTTGCAACCTGTCACTAATACACTGGTAAACATCTTAGCCTACTTGTGCAAAATGAGGTTACAGATTTCTCAACAACTCTTTTTAGAGTTGTTGGTATTTCCGTAGCTCTGCCTACCCCACTCTGGGAATGAAGGCGTGATGTTATGTATGTGTATGTATGTCTAACCTGACCTACCCAAGTAATGTACAAAACATCATAGAAGACAAAACATCATAGTTTCAGCAGAAGCGTTCGATGAAATGATACAATAGATAAAGTAAAATTCAACAAATGATGGGTTACCATTTTATTTATTTACTTATTTTACCTCGCCAACGAAACAAAAGTTTCCACCGTGTTTTATATTCTAAAAAGCTTCTTCAGGTTGTCCCGGTCGTTGCACTCCTTTTCCTCCAAGCGGTCGCCCCCCCATTTTAAGAGGGTGGGGATGCGCCTTATCTTCGACCGGCTGTCAGTTCTGAACACACACTCTGGGTCCCTGTAACTGTAGAAACAAAAGATGACCAATTACATGGCGATAGCTGTTAAGAAGACTGTGAAGCAAATAAATCCATACAAAGTAACGTTTTTCTCGCCTTAAACGATGTCCGATTTTTACGATTTTTGAATATGTTGTAGATATTATGAAAATCTAGGTCTGTACGTTTTTCTTCCTAAGAAAATATTTATTGGAAAGGAAAAAACAAAAGCGGGAACGTACAGACCTAGATTTTTACAATATCTACAACATATTCAAAAATCGTGGAAATCCGATTAGATTTAGGGGGTGAGAAACGTTATCGCCCGGAGCTAAATTTGTATAGATTATTTATGACAGCTACGCGATTTTAGCATCGCTTCACAATCCTCTTAAAACTGGCCTTCAGGGCCTATATTCTACTGCGTAACAACGATATCGCGTTTGACGTGTTTTGGAATCGTTTATGTCACAGTCGCCATTATGGTAAATGACAAAAGAGTTATCAAAACGTTGACAATCCGGAAACACGTCAAAGACGATATCGTTATTACCTTCCAGAATCCCGGCCCTGTGCCTCTATTCAACTGCGTTATAACTATCGTGTTTGACGTGTTTTAGAATCGTTTATGTCACAGTCGCCATTATTGTAAACGACATAAGAGTTATGAAAACGTTGACAATACGGAAACACGTTAAATACGATATCGTTATTACCTACCGTGTAGAATCCCAGCCCTGGGCTTTTATTCTTATCGGTAAAAACATATTGCCTTTGGCATGTTTTCTTTCCTTTAGTAAATGGCTTTCACTCCTTGTTTTAACTTGGTGTATTTCGCCAATGTAGAGTTTTAGACAATCACAATGGACTTATTAGAGAAATAAGTACATGGACATCACACGCTAGGATAATTGTTCGGTTAAAGAGTATTTACTCTGGGTTAGCTCCGATTCAGCCGCCATTATTGTTAAGTAAATAAGAGCTATCGTAAATGATCGTAACGTTCGTTGAAAAAGCAATATGGTCAGCTAAGATTTCGTCGTCGCCCAAAGTTGTGCACAGTTACTTACAAATCCCTGCCGCCGCAGTCCACATGCACGAAGATCAAGTCCTTCTGAACCTCACTCAGGTGTGCGCGCACTATCGGCTCCGCTATAAATAAATAGTTATATTCTTATTAACCCTTCGTATGCAGAAAGGGGTTTAAAACTTGTACCCGTCCTATAATGGACTGTGACGTCATCGATGTCACGTCACCGAAATTAAACGCTTCGCGCGCTCAAGTTATCACGTTTCGAACATCTGAAGATTAGCTATGGAAGATTGTTTTTTTTTTTTAACCCTATCTTTCAGATGATCAATATCAAAATTCAATAAAATGGTGCTCTTGGATTTTAGCGCTGATCAGCTCTTTGACACCCGACGGGGGTAGCACTGATCAGAGCTAATGCATACGAAGAATTCTCCCACTCAGTGGCGTCTAGAGGGTGGCAGGGCTTACAAAATGCCATGCCTCCGACCCGAGAGGGCTCCAGCCCAAGAGGCCGCGAGCTCAGAAATTACTCAACATTAAATTTGTAACAAAATTTTGTAGCTATGGGTAATTAGGAGGGCCCCATCCAAAGAATTTGCCACGGGCCTAGTACAATGACGCCACTGCTCCCAACAGGCACAAAATAACTAGTTTTTCGTGTTTTTGTCATTGATATTCAGTGACAGTACAGTGTTCGCATTGCTGTGTTCCGGTGTGGGGATAAAACAACCGGTGAAATTACTAGCATAGAGTCATTCCATCTTGGTCCTCAGGGTTGGCAACGCATTTGAGGTCTTAAGATTATGCTCTTGAGAATTCAAATATCTACGGGTCTCAGATTCCACTTACCATCAGGTGGCCAGAGTGCTCGTGTGCCTTCTCATTAACATAAAAAAAAAAGAAAAAAAAAACATATTGTTTCAGTAGCTCTAGGTGTAGCACGGTCATTTTAATCATTTGTCAGGATTCAAATCGCTTTTACTATTCGAAAACGAGATTTGAATCTATTCGTAGCCAAACCGCAAACTACTACTACAGCGAGGCAAGATGCGAAACGTTAACGATTTTCGCTAATGTATGGAATTGACATAAGCGCTTGACGCAACAGCTATGGCCTCTATTCTACTGGCCTGTGATTCTACACGGTAATAACGACATCGTCTTTGACCCGTTTCCGTACTGTCATAGTTTTGATAACTCTTATATTATTGATAATAATGGCGGCCGAGTTAAAAACGATGCTAAAACACATCAAATACGATATCGTTTTAACGCAGTATAATAGAGGCCCTGCGTTGTAACGATATCGCGTTTGACGTGTTATAGAATCGTTTATGACTCGGTCGCCATTATTGAAAAAGACATAAGAGTTATCAAAACGTTGACCAAACGGAAACACGTTAAAGACCCATCGTCGTTAAAGGTCGAAGGTCGTTATTACCGTCTAGAATCTCGGCCCATATCCCTTTTGCTCTCGATGCATAACTACCTACATACATTCACGGCCTTCATTCCCAGAGCGGGGTAGGCAGAGCTACAGAAATACCAATAACTAAAAAGACGTGTAATACTGTAACCACATTTTGCACAATCAGCCAAGAAGCTGACTAGTGTATTAGTGACAGGTTGCAAGCCCATCGATGCGTAACTAATTTGTAAAAAAGTGTCGGGGTGATCCGAAGTTCGAATTAGAACGATACGAAAATCAACGTCACGTCAATATCAGCATTTTTCAATGAAGTTTTCTAAATATAATATCATAATTATTATAGGTAACATAACTACTTACCTAACAAGTGGCCTGCCAGCGCCTTGCGGCCCCGCTGCAAATTTCGTACATTCCCGATGGGCTATCAGATTTTTTTGTTACAGACAATCCTTGTCCTTTTTTTTTTTTTTTTGTCAGGGTGGAAAATGCGTTACGCATTTCCCCCGCCATGGGAGTGGCGGGGGGTATGTGGGACTCACTCCTATGTGCCTCTCTCTCAGAGCGAGAGGGGGGAGGAGTGCTACCCACTAAAAACCACCCTGGCGTACCCTCCTGCCGGTTAGCCTAGCAAAAACGAATACAATAAAAAATAAACATCCAATTTGGTGCAGTCGTTCGGAAGTTATGCGCGTAGATACTTTTTAGCGATTCTGTTTCATTAATATAGAAAATTATAAATTCGGTACTAAACGTCATAGTATACATATCCTTACCGGCAACGACGTCAGGACACCAGCTCGTTCCATCAGGGAGTTTAGAGTCAAAGAAGAAGAAAACCGGAGGCCCATTCGGGTCGATCTTATTCGTAAACTCGACGAACTCGTTAAAGCCCTTAATATTCACGTTGGTCACCATTTTGTTTTAGCAGCGTACTAAATTACCTATCACTTATCAGGCATACGTGCTTATCTAATGCTATGTTTACACGAGCTAAGTGCTTGTGATTAGGTACTAAACTGCAAGTGACAAGCAAAAGTAGGTAGTTGTTTGAAGACGTTGGTACTGTATGTCGCAGAATTTCTAAGTCGCAAAACATGATCTTCACAAATGATGATACTTATTTGAAAATAGTGGAGTAGTAAGGTTATAGAATCGTAGGTAGGTTTAGGTTATGTTAGCTTTACAGCGGGCCCGGGGGCCAAACCACCCGGAAATAGGAGCTCCGTCGACACTGTTTAATTGATGTCTTGCTGATACCTAGCGATATTTTGCAAATGTTTGTGAAAAAGTATACCTTTGTTTGAAGACGTACTACTGCTTATATTATGGTTAAACTATGTGACAAGTGGATACTAACCTAGTCTACCGTAATACGAAAGAAGACGGTTATAACTGCAATGTAGTAGTCAAAGCATTCTATACTCTATGGTAACTAAGTTAAATTTAAAATGCTTTTACTATTAGGTACTATATTATATAGCTGCATCTTTTGGTACTACGGCAGTAGTGTGAACCTAGCATAACACAGTTTACATGCACTTGACACTAGTGACTTTTCAATTCCTCCGTGTGCAAATTAACAGCGATGAAAAAAAGTAAAATATAATTAAGTACGATAAGATAATCAAAAAGATAGTGAGAAAACAATGACAGCTATGGTCTTGGCTTTTTAATTAACTATTTCTAACCTATCCCGCCATGTAGGTAGTCAAAAGGATTCATATCATTTTTTTTATAGCCATAAAAGTCAAACGAGCGGACAGACCACCTGATGATAATCTTCCTTGATAAAGTGTAATTCGATAAAATGATGGGTTAGGTTCACTGCCTTGTCGCAACCCAAAGTTTCTCGAACAGACTTATTTCCCAACCGCATCATTTGGAGTACTGCTTTTTTTCGAAACTGTAAATAATCAGGATTATCATAAAACTAACCTAACCTAACCTAGGGCTCTACACGATGGTCCTGAAATATTTAATATCCCAAAAAAAAAGCAGTAGATATGCCAAACGATATGGTTGGGAAATTAATCAGTTTGGTAACGTTGTTCGGCGAAAAGGATGTGCACCGATGGGTTTACCTTAGGAACGCGTATATTATATTTATGATAGACCGTACAGTCAAAGGCATAAATATATACACGTTCCCAAGATGTCAAAAATATATATACACCTTTATGCCACTGGCAATAAGGTCCGTGTACATACATATATTTGACGCGATGACCGTTTAGATATTTATGCCCTTGACTGTACTTACTCAGAAGTGGCTGTACATTTTAATACCTAGTCGTAGTAACATATTGAAGCAAAGACGGTTGTTCGAATAAATAGTTGCGAAAACCTACTTCTAAATTAGACCGTAACTTTAAAAAGTTTCTGACGGACGTGAGCATTACTCGAGCATTCGCCAGAATAGTCGCCGAAATTAGAGTTCCAATAAAATTGCCAATCGGCGATTGGGTGTTCGGGGTGTACGCAATGAACCCTTCCAGACCCACCGTACCCCTCGGCCGTACCACTGCTGGTACTTTGACCAATTATTACTATTAAAATCGAATTTAACGTTGTCGACAGAGCTCTATTTCTGGGTAGTTTGGCCCTCCGAGCCTGCTGAAGACCCTTAATAACCTAAACCTACCTCATATTTATGATACAATTTTTGGGTCAGTGGTACGGTGGGTCTGCACCCGTAATGCCTTCAATGCAATGCCTCCAACAACCAATCGGAGGGCTCGGACTCGTGGTCACACCACTGCTATTCGACGGAGCCCTACCTGCGGGGTTCCTATTTCTCTCCGATTTGCCCTTCGGGCATCTAAAGGTAAAAAATGATTTCTGACTAATTTCCGACGAAAGCGACAAGTGGTGTGACAACCTGGTGTAGCAAGCATTCTAGCGAATGTGCTCAAGTCCATCAGTACCATAAGGGAGCCTTTCCACCAGAGATGTGCTATGCAGCTATGCTGAGAGGATGAGAATGAATATGATTGGTGGATATCAGCGTTCAATGCAACGTAGCATAAGCACACTCTGGTGGAAAGACACCCTTATGCTACAGTAAAGGAGCGTCCTCACTGAGAGCATTCACGTAAAATGAGCATTCGCCGTCGCATACACAAGTGGTGTGGACCGCAGTAATGCTCGGTTCAACATCCACGCCACCCGAATATTAAGCGGATGACTCGTGGTCACACCAGTTTGTCACCCCAGTGCTATTCGCCATAGTCGCCATAGTCGGTTATTCGTCAGAAATAATTTTTATTCCGCAAAAGTAGGTAGGTTAGGTTCGTTAGGTATCAAGATGCCCGAAGGGAAAATCGCTCAGAAATAGGAGCCCTGCCATAGGCAGGGCTCCGTCGAAAGGCACTGAAGTGACAAACTGGGGTGACCACGAGTCTGCACCCGAATATTACACGTCAATGCTCTCAGTGAGGACGCTCCTATTCAATAATCTTGTAGAGATAACAAGTATTGTTAGT
This sequence comes from Acleris holmiana, assembly GCA_949316455.1. Taxonomy (NCBI): domain Eukaryota; kingdom Metazoa; phylum Arthropoda; class Insecta; order Lepidoptera; family Tortricidae; genus Acleris; species Acleris holmiana. The sequence continues at coordinate 18,916,035 of OX438766.1, forward strand.
ATATTTGCATTTGTAAGCGCGTTATCAAAGCATTTGTAACGATTACGACCTTGAAGTGTACATCGATCTAGCCAGGGTCTATTCGGGTCGCGACCCGTGGACCCCGTGGTCCCACTACTTCGTCCCACTGCTCTTTTCTACTAGCTAAAATTAATTGCCTATGACATCGTTGTCGTATTGTTTTTAACTCGGCCGCCTTACTTTCTAGTAAAACAGAGCTATAACATGTGAATAGAGACCCTAGGTACGCAATAAAAGGCAAAGTAACTGATTGATTGTTTATTTACATTCATGAAACTTTATCAAAACACTTAACTCATCAAATTAGGTACGTAATTTTAGCCATTTATGCAAAAATTGCTCTTCCATCCTATCTCTTACAGAATGGAACGATCATGCGGATTAGTGTCATTGACAGATTGTAAATTAACCTTTTTCCGTGATTCAAAACTGAGCAAAAACAAATTAATTTGAACCTTAAAAATAAACTAATACGAGTTCTATTATCTATTAACTAGGAAGATTCAATATGATTAAATATCATCTTAACTTGATGCTAAGTCCGGTCTGAAAGGGATATACAATGTAGTATGAATCTTCCCAGGTGAATTTTTCGCTTCGAGCCCTAATCTTTTAAACAAAGGCCAATGTCTCTATTATCACAAAACCGCTAGCTACCGAATTAGCACGTACCACTACAACATTCATATTGAAAAACAAACGGTAATGTCATAGTATTAAGGTTCAAATTAAATGTAACTGATATTCTAGATATTACGTTTAGGTAGTGTAGGACGATAGACCGCCCAGAGGCAATACGGCACTGATATAATTTTGATACTTGGTGTTAAAGGGTCAATCAACTTTTCTTTGTAGCTCGTTGCCATGGTGACGTCTCCTGGGTCACTCTTTAAAAGCACGATTTTAAAGTATATAAATCCAGCAAACATCGGCTTTTGTGGCAATTACAAGCCCATTCTTTTATGGGTTTTCTTCCAAGTGTATTAGTAGTGTATATTATAACCATTTTTCTAAGGAACTCTATCACTGTTGTCTCCTGGCTTACGGGACAGAATAACAACAACGAAAAGTTGATCCACCCTAAAAATGGAACGTGGTGGTTGGTTATTCGTCTTTCGGCTTCAGATGATGAGTCGACTGAAAGCGAAGACGATGCAACATAAACAATGTTAATCTATGTAAATAATTATGTATGTACATTTATTATACTTATGTATTTAAATTTACCTTTAATGCATGTTTTACTTATGTGTATTATATGATTTATAAATTTTATAATTGTTAAAAGTAAAGTAAATACTTATAACAGTTTATTTACCTACTTACACGGAAAAATGTTAATTATACCTATGTTAAACTTTTTAATCCTCAATTTACATTGTTGCCTTAGATTTTGTTATATAACAAATATACAACGCTTTATCATAAATAACCGTGTTTAATTTTTAACACCACACCAAGTATCAAAATAATATGAGTGCCGTATTGCCTCGGGGTGGTCTATTGTCCTACACTACCAAAACGTAATATCCAAAATATCAGTAACATTAAATTTGAACATTAATACTATGACGATACCGTGTTTTTTCAATATTAATGTTGCAGTGGCACGTGCTAACTCGGTAGCTAGCGGCTTTGCGATAGTAGAAACAATGGCCTTTGTTTGAAAGAAGGGCTCGAAGCGAAAAATTTACCTGGGAAGATTCATACTATACTTACACCCGTAATATAGACACAAAAAGTCATTACTTAAGCAAAAGTAATGGCTTAAGAAACGATTTTAGTATGACTTTTGACATTATTATTACTCAAGTAGTTACTTTTCTTGTCTATAAATAGAGTTGCTAATCGTCCTATGTCAGTAAGTTACTTAAGTGAGGCAAAAGGTATCGCATTCAGCAAGTTATCATTCATTTCACAAAAGTTAATAATCAATTAGGTATCTTATTAACCACTTAAGACGATTAAATCCAGGATGAAATAAGCTCCAAAGGTTTGAGACACAAAGGGCTGCGCGTGATAGGAAATTTTGCGACTACTCGATCTGACTACATCCAAATGACCCCTTAGTTTATTTTAACATTTTAAAATAAACTAAGGGGTCATTGGGATGTAGTCAGCGCATCGCAAAATGACCCACTTCGTTTGGGTTACTACAGAGATCGGCCGATAAGAAATAAATCCTGACACCTGTCATAGCAGTACAATTTATAACGTACTAGCGACCCGCCAGTGGCTTCGCCCGCTGTATTTTTTTTTCTAGATATATTTTATTTTTTATTTTGTAAAAAATATTTTTTTTTTGATATAAAGTATCCTATGTTACTTCTAGTACCTCCCAGAATATGTGTACAAAGTTTCATGATGATTCGTCAAGTGGTTTTTGCGTGAAAGCGTAACAAAAATCTACGGTTTCTCATTTATAATAGGTATTAGTAATGATTCTTGGGTTCAAACCAAGAACCTCAAGGTTATAATTCACTTCTCATCGGCCGGACACCGTAAGTAGATTAGGTTCGTCAAGTAACTTAAAATGCCCAAAGGGCCAATCGCCCAAGAATAGAAGCCCCGCCATACGGAGCTCCATCGACTGCTGACAGAGATAAAATTAAAAAGACAATGTGGTAAAGCGATGTAGTCAGAGCCCTATCGAGACGTGGACCTAAAACTTAACCCAATAAAATAATGAAATGGATTAATGCCTCGTTAGGCTCACTACAATCACAATCAAGAAGCAATATTTTTTTGTGTAGCTATTATTATCACGCGACTTTGCGCCCTATGTTGAGCCGGCTGTGTCCGAACTTTAAGCTTCAAGCCCAATTACTCTTCATCCTCGAACATCAGGTGGAGGAGGTCCCGCTTGTTGCACTGGCTGCCCTCGAGCCTCTGGACTCCCTTCCACTTGAGCAGTGTTGGGATCACCATGAGTCGAGTGCGGGGGTCTGTTCTGAAGGGGCAGGCAGGGTCTTTCCAACTGCAAGAAATGAGAGGGATGCGCGCAGTGTTCAAAAAATCCCGATATTTATTGTAAACTATTTATTATTTTCATGTCACTTAGGGTATGAAAAATAGATAGTAGCCGATTCTCAGACTTACTGAATATGCATATAAAATTTCATAAAAATGGGTCAAGCCGTTTTGGAGGAGTATGGTAACTAACACTGTGACACGAGAATTTTATATATTAGAGATATCCGATTATTTGATATGTTACGTTTGATATCTGATATGTATCAGATAAATATCAATGCATAATATTTAAGATATCCAATATTTTGATATATACATGTATGCAATATAAATAAAACTAAATTGTAGTTGGTAATTTAGACTGGTGACGATATGTTGCCTGGTCTTATCTAAGCTCAAAACAATAACATATGATCACGAGCAAAATAATTCCAAATGAACTCTAGACTCACATAAACAGGTACAAATTTTATTTTGAGGGGAAAAGTATTTCTTGGTGATAATGTACGAAATTCCGTGGTGACTAGGACAATTTATGTGAAATTAATTAATTTGTTTATTTCATATAACAACACTGGTTGGTTGTAACCCTTCCTTCGAAGCTAGCAGTCCCGGGTTCAAATCCCAGTAAGGGCTGATATTTGCATTATAAGCATGAGTATTTGTTCCTGAGTCTTGGATGCTTTCTATGTATTTAAGTATTTAGTTTTTTATATAAGTAAGTTAATAATTGTCTTGGTAACAGAATTATCAAGTCAAGTTTTTTAGATTTGTTGGCAATTCTGTAGCTCTGCATACCCCACTCTGAGAATTAAGGCGTGATTTTATGTATACATATATGTATGTATTTGTATGTATCGTTGTCTAGTACCCTTAAATAAGCCTAGAGCTTAGTTTGGGACTAGGTCAATTTGTGTGAGACTGTCCCGTGATTTATTTATTTAATATATTAGTGCTATTAACTTATCAATCCAAATTTTCCAATACATTGGATAGTAAAACCAAGACGATTCATATCACATACAAACACCTACATCTGAAACTACACGTAAAGTTAATTGCTAAGATTTTCTTTGCAATAACTGTAAAAACAAACATTTCATAAAATAACACCAACGTGTTTACTCATAACACCAACACACAGGAGGACAGAAGTTTAAACTCGCAAAAAAAGACACAATACAAATATCGGCAAAATTAATTTATAGCAAACAGGATAGTAAAAATGTGGAACAAATTACCCTCTGATGTTGTGAACTCTATAAGTGTTAACCAGTTTAAAAATAAGTTTGACAATCATACTAAGTGAACAGTGATTTGGACATATCAGTGTCAACTGCCTGTCCAAAATAAAATAATAATAATAATAATAAATAAATAAATAAATCACAGGTCAATATCACACAAATTAAACTAGTCCTAAACTAAGCTCTAGGTTTGTACTATAGCTACTAGACAACGATAAACTTACTTACATAGAGAAATATATACTTAGATACATAGAAAACATCCAAGACTTAGGAACAAATACTCACGCTCATCACACAAATATTTGCCCTTACCAGGATTTGAACCCAGGGCCAAGATACATAATAATATATAGGTATTAAAGGTTAGTATTACTTACTAGTTTCTATCGCCAACATCCACATATGCAAAAATTAAGTCAGATTTCAACTCATCAAGGTAGGCTTTGACAATAGGTTCAGCTGAAAATACAAATATTAAATAAAACAAAAACACTACAGCCATGACCAATAGCATGTTGTTGCATTTCACATAACACATGTATGTAAACCCTATATTGTACAAAAAGAAAAACAAAATCAATACAGCAAAGAAAAAAGAAAATACAAATATCACTTTGTAATCATTGCAAACAAAATAATACATATACCTAGTTGGCAATAAATACACCAGCCTCTGCCATTTTCTTTCTTACTAGACAAAAAGAATAGATAAATATTCCGAGTTTTTTCAGGCAAATTATTAATGTAATTACTGAATTCCTCATAGTTATTCAAATTGTGATACTCTATTTTTTTGTGTTTTCTACCCAGCTTTCTACTCATATTATGCTCAATAAATAAATGATGTGACAAGGTAATGTCACAATCGGTAAGGTTTTATTTTGTAAAACTCATTAAAAAAAAACATGAAACCTATTTGTTTGCACTACTTTGATGTTTTTGTAGTTTAATGTGTAATGCGTTCACTTAAAGTAATTTATAAGCGTTTTACAAGACAGGCATACAAACAATATTCAATAATAAATTACCGTCAACACAATCAGGGCACCAACTAAGGCCAGTAGGCAACTTAGCGCCGCTAAAAAAGAAGAATACTGGCGGACTATCTGCATTTAGGCTTTCAGCGTATGTGGAGAAAGCTTCAAACCCCGTTATTTCTATACGCTGTGGCATTTTAAATTGTTCTTAGCCTTAGAAATGCCCACTTTTAGATTAATTAAATACGTTTTGACCCCTTTTGCAGCGGAATGCCGAGGTGATACCGGATGCCGAGTCACTAACCTAACTCCACACCAATTCACACCATCACATCACACACTCCATAAGTAATGTCATGTCACGTCACGCTCCTGTCACTTGTCACTGTCATACAGATGTCACTGTAACAAATCTGTTTAAGCCAACATTAAAGCGCCAATAAATTACATTTATCATGTTTCTCGTCAGTCGATACGTTCTGTTACATTATAAAGAAAATTTGATAATTCCATTATTTAATAGACGGTTTGGAGACACAAAACAATGTAAACCTATTACATTGTTTCTTCGCTCCGTATCTTGTAAATGGTTTTAAATATTTGAGTTCAGGTTTTGCTAATGCGTAAAACTAAACATAATGGACGAACGGACTTCAGCCATGACAGTTACATGTTTGAAATTTTGATTGTTGTGTTGTGCTCAGACGCCTTAAGTAAAACCAAATTTATACAACTAAATATATTAACTTCATGCTTTTTGTGATTGTGTTGTGACTACGGTTGTGATTGATGAATAAAAATGGCGGAAACACCATTTCAGAACAAATCCTTTCAACCAAAAACTATGGCGGAGCTACTTCCCAATCTAGCTCTAAATGGTAACCCATTGTAGATAAATTATCAAAGAATCTTGTAATTTCACTGTGATCTGCGTAATCTGTGATGATACATGTCTCAAAGCATTATTTTTTTGTTTTAGTAACGTTTTTTTATATTGAATTCTAGGTCTGATGTCCAAAGATGCTATACTCACACTTACGGGTAGAAAAAAGCCGAGACAAACCATGGGAATCAACCGAACTGCGGAGAAGGCTGTTAAGCCACTCACCATGGCTGAAATGAGAGTTGAGCTCCAAGGTAGCAACGTAAACAAATTCTATAACTTTCCTTGTTTTATGGTTTAATTACTCTACTTTGAATAGAAGTCAGTCAAAAGTTTTACCAGCTCTTACAATTCTCTTTTTCAGCATTTAAAGGTAATACTCCTGCTAGACCACAACCTGCCACATCAACTAGGAAAAAAGGCTGGAACTCCTCCATTAAAGTTGACAAGAGAGTGAATCACACAGCTGATGGAAAGTTACGTAACAATGTGGTTAGAAAAGTTCTCAATTTCCAGCCACCTAAACCTGCACCACCTGCACCAACTAGAGTATGCTTCATTCTTATTTTTATTTCTTTACATGCTTTTATTTACAAACTATATAATTGACTAAACTTACTTACAAATACTATTTTAACTAGTGTGAGACATTGTACTAACTATATGAACACTGTTTTGTGACACTGTGAGCTAATACTGATAAAGGACTTGTTACGAGGCTTAAACATGATTGAGATAGTAGTGTTTATTTTGTTCATAATTTAGTATTTATGCATGTTGACCATTATGTTAAAACATTTATTTGGGCGTCTATCATTTCATCGTAACACCTTTCATCAAATGCATCTGTTTCATAAACATCTCACCTAACCTATCCTATGTAATTAATGTTTTAGATACCTTGAAAACATTATGGTTTCAGCAGAAAATAGCGTTCGGTGAAATGAAATTCGATGAAATGATACATTTGATGAAGTGATGAGTTACCCATTTATTTGATATCATACCATTGTCACGGTTTCATAAGCATTATCATAATGGAGATAGATAGTTATTGTGTCGTATTAATATATAAAAACATTTTATTTGGTTTTTTAGACTTTTACAAATGCAAGAATGACAATGATGCCTCCTGTTGCTAATTCTCGAATGACCATGGTTACGACTGCGCCGCACTCCAGAATGACTTTGGTATCTGCATCTGCTGTTACTCCAAAGTTTCCTAAACCTGAAGTCAGAGCAAAGAAATCACTTTATGTCCAAGGTACATATTACACAATTTTCTGTTTTAATATTGATTAGCATAACAAAACACAAAGAAGATGTAAGAAGGTAAATATAAATAAATAAATAAATATCAGGGGACAATCTCACACAAATTGACCTAGTCCCGAACTAAGCTCTAGGCTTGTACTATGGGTACTAGACAATGATAAACATACTTAAATAGAGAAATACATACTTAAGTACATAGAAAACATCCAAGACTCAGGTACAAATATGCCAACATGTCGTGTCGTGCTGTGTGTCGTTAGGATAATTCCCAAGATTAATGTGTAATTCTGTATGGAATCTTTGCTAACCTAAATACTAATCCAGAATTCTGGGGTCCTAGTGAAAAAGGGCTTAAGTCTAGTTATACTCTGTTCATGTATATACCCTTTTTTATTACAAGCTAAGTCGACTTATACCCTTTTTCACTGGGGCCCCAGAATTTGAAATATCAATAGCTATTTCATTCAATATATCATAAGACTAATTGTGCACTTATTTCCTTTTTACTTTTGAGACTTTGTTTGATGTAGTCTGGTAACGGTTCATATTTTAATTCCAGCTAAAGCCAGTGTAAGGATAAGTGGCATATGCAACATTCCAGAAACTCCTGTGGACAGCAAGCCAGCAAGAGCTAAAGTAACTATAGCTGACAAAGAAAACAACTCCTATTCAGCCAATGTCAACAGAAAGTCCATGGCTCCAAAACTCTTTAACCACAAAAAACTCACCCCACCCGGGGTGCCTTACACACCTCTATCCAACGACTCCTGGAAATCAGGAAGTGATGCCAGTTTTATACAACAAGAGAAAGAAATCCATGAAACAGAACAAATCACAAATGCCATATTAGACGGACAACACACTCTGGAAAACATTGCTGAAGTTTCCCCACCAATTTCGACACCTTTCCGGGAGTATAGACAAAATACTGAATATTTCAACAACTCCAGTATTATAGACACTTCTACTGGTGAAAATGACACTATCATGTGCTTTGACAATCCAAAGGTGACCGAAAAAGTAAACGAGGTAAATGACCGAGAGGAAAGTGTAATTGTGTCACTCTGTGACATGCTCAACAAAGCTACAGTTAACAATGTTGAGAAACAAATGTCTAAAATGGATGAACTGCTTGATGTTGAAAGACAGACTGAGCACAATATAAACATGATAAATGATGGCATTCAAGTACTGATAAACATACGAGAGACACAACAAAAAGCATTGGACCAAGTGAGACAATTAATAAGTGATAAAGATAATACCTTAATAGATAATAATAATCCAGCAGCAAACAAAAGCCCAGAAAAAAGCCCTATTCTTGGGCGACGATGTTCTGTTATAAAAGAAAGTCCAAAGTCTCCATCTTATAAAATACCTAAGAAGACGTCATGTTTAAGGAAAAAGGTTTTCTATAAGTCTATGCCAAATGTTGTAGCGGATATGAGTACACCAATAAAATTGGATGGCGGGAAAGCGTTGAATATGTATATGAAAATGAAGGAGCAGCTGCATTTCTTGAACACTCCTCTTGTGAAGTCGCGGCCTGCGATAGTACCAGACACGCCGGCCGTAACCTCACAAAATCTTAAAATGCAATTAAATAAATTATATGGAAGCTAAAACATGTACATATATACTTAAGTTATATTTTTTTATTTAATTATGTGGCTCATCGTTCGCGCTAGATTATCGGAAATTCGTATGTAATTTAATAATTTTACTTCGATGTAATATATTATGAAATTAAAATAAATTAATTAACAAGAGCAAATTGCCTTTTTTTTAAGTACATTAGTGTATACAATGTTATTTATTACTTTTATTACATATTACCCTAAAATGCGCTGTTCCGTGAATACTTTCCTAAATTGATCTAGTTTGTTGTAATATAGGCCAAGTGATCTGTCTAGGGAATATAGAAATTACATTAGAAACCGTAAAAAAACCTAAATACTTTTGTAATGGGACCTAGACAGAAATCTACAAACTAATTAGATAAATTGATCTGTCTAGGGTTAATACAAAGCTGTGGAACGATCCGAATATCTCACAGGCTTTAGAGAGATAACGGCTTGCTTGCGAAAATTGACATCTCAGAATTTCAGAAAGGAATCTAAGAAAAGAATAATTTGTTTTGCGCCACAATACATTGCGTGAAAAGACCTATATTTTAATCAATATAGTAAATGATCGGCTTCTATATCGATTGTTCCGTCACTAGCGTACAATAGGTACTTATGTATAATCCAGTATTGAGGCCTCTGCAAGGATTTGAGATTTTGTGATACAACTCATCATAATTCATAAATTTCATATCATAACCATACATTACGGTCAACAATTACGCCTAAATAAAAGACTAGCTTCCTGCGAAAAGGTTCCATAATGGCTTAACTATAAGCCTTTTTAACCTAACCCTTACCATGAGTTGCAATTAATTACTATACTCGCTAGCGAGTTAATACTCTGTCTCTCACAGTAGAGTGTGTTGTTATAGAGTGGGAAGGACAAAGCATTCGACTGCTAGCGAGTACGGTAATGGCAACTCGTGGTAAAGGTTCAGTATGTACCAAGAGTAATACAGAATATAAGGCTTAAGCAGTAGTGTTTTCTCCAGGCCAGCGGCAGCGCATTGCGATTCTTGTCCCGGTGTTACGTGTGCCCATAGACGGCGGTGATTACATTCCAACAGGTGACCCGTTGCTGGTTTCACTCCTCTAGCATAAAAAAATAAACCCTAACTAAAAGGACGCCATTGTGATACACATAAAGATCAATGCATGTGTAAAAGTGACCATGGTCTATAGTGTACTAAGCTCTTAAGGAATAAGGGGCGACGGACTGTTACGTATCTGTGGTGATCTCGCGGCCTTTGCACTGCCCTGTCAGCAGTGTCATGTCAGTTACCTACAGCTAAAGTCAAGTCAGCTTGTCACTACAAGTAAACTTTATATTTTGTTGATAAGTGCTGATAACTTTATCAGTTATCAATTCAGAAACAAGTAAATAACTCTACGCGTCATTTACATACAACCATTTTAGATTACTGCGTACATTACGCTCGATTGAAACAGTTGTGACGGATAATTAACGTAATATTTTAAGAAAATGGCCTTATCTAAACCGATTATGAATTTAGTGGCATCATATTTGCAAAACCTGTATTTGCACCCTATTAAAACAAAAGCTATTACTAGGTAAGATACTTTACTAAGTCCTTGTGTATTATAAGTGAGTGATACTATTCTATTTTCGGAGTTTATAACTAAGTTCAAAGTCTACCTTTAATATATGGTACATAGATAGGTACCAGCTGAAAAATATTCCTACAACGTTGGCCTTAAAAGTAGTCTAAGCTAATGTAATAAAGAGAAAAAAATAGTATTTTTGTTTGTTACCAATAAACTCAAAACTACTGGACTTATCCCCTCGAATGCTTAGGCACAGATCCGTGCTCAAAATTGGGATATCTTTTTGCATTTTTATTAAGCTTAATTGTATGGACTATATCGTAATCAGAAGAGACTAGAACTTGGTACTTTTTTGATCTCCCGCATACGAGGGGTTGTTTTGTAAATGCAACTGGGCTATACAATAGCTATTAGCCTATTACAGTAAGTTATACAATAGTATTGAAATGTAGTTTTATCCATTCATCCATCCGATCTGCCTGTTTCCATCCATCCACTATTATGATTACGCCTTATGACAATACTCTCCTTAATAATCTTATAATTTCGCTATTTTAGAGAAATTAATAACTATTATGGTTTGCAGCTGTGTAGTGGGGTCTGCAGCGAGTATAGCATCGCAAGTAGTAGTGGGTGAATCTGTACGACTTGACCCAGTGTTGGCTTTCGGACTTTTTGGGTAAGTTGACTGTTTTAATGTAGGTACAGTTGCAAACATTAATTTAGGACGCATTTAAAAAAAATTGTTTGACATTGTCAGATTCAGAGTCATTTGTAACTTACAACAAACTCAACCTTCGATGTAGAATGTCTGATTGACTTTGGACCTAAGATGGGTCCTAGATTAATGTTATGACTGTACTATGAACTTGGAATAGTGCATCATTCCAATTTTTTTTTTTTTCCGACTGCCATCAATTAACTGGTTTAGTCATCAGACAATTGTGAAGTTTATATGATAACCAACAAATTAGTAATTTCAATATGTGTCTTAAACTATTATGTTGAAGAAATCATGGTAGATACAAATACTTAATACATATTTTTTTTATTTTACCAGGTTGTTATTTGGAGGGACTATACCTCATTACTTCTATGGCATTGTAGAACAACTATTCCCCGAGGATGTTGTGGCGTTCCCACTGGTAAAAAAGCTATTATTTGAAAGGCTCATCTTTGCGCCATTGATGCAAGCATTCTCCCTCTACACCCTCGCCAGGTTTGAGGGCAAGAACCACGTAGCTGCCAAAAAACAGCTGTTTGCATTATATACAACTGTTTTAGAAGCTAACTGGAAATGGATGACTCTGTTCCAAATTATCAATCTGGCGTTTGTGCCTCCAATGGTAAGGTTTGCTTTCAATTTAATTTATTATTTTACCCATATGTAAAATAAATGGCATATATAACTTGACACATTGGCGTAGTTGGGAGTGACCCTGCCTCCGAAGCCAGTGGTCCTGGGTTCAAATCCCGGTTAGGGCACATATTTGTGTGATGAGCGCAAATAACTGTTCCTGAGTCTTGGATGTTTTCTATGTATTTAAGTATGTATTTCTCTACATAAGTATGTTTATCATTGTCTAGTACCCATAGTACAAGCCCAGAGCTTAGTTTGGGACTAGATCAATTTGTGTGAGATTGTCCCCTGATATTTATCTTATTTTTTTGATGTAACAACAAAAAGCTTAACATAAATACAATGTATGTTAAGCTTTTTGTTGAATGTTATTATTTTATATTTTCATTTACATAAAACATTTTTACATAAACATGTTTTTACTTTATTTCTTGCTTGTGTCACTTGTTGATTTAATGGTTTCTGACGCATTTGTCCTTAATATTGGACATAGCCTTAGCTATGCAAAGGATACTTATTTTTATTTTAGAAAACTGAAAACCGAATTTATGGATTTGTTAAAATTCGTCTACCTAAGGACCTAAAGGCCTTTTTGTCTAACGCACTCGCAATCACGATCGTTTTCATTTTGAAAATCGAACGCTCGTCTGCATACAATATGAAAACAATTGCTCCACTTTGAAGCCGGTTGCGATTGCGAGTGCGTTAGACAATAGCCCCTCTGTTGTTTGATCACTGATCAGTAGTTAAAAGTAAGTAATTGTTAAAAAACGTAACAAATGTTTAAATCTCCAGGAAATGTGTCAAATTATCGATTCTTTTTTCGAATTTTAACCATTAGTTCAGTCTACTACTAACTACTCATCAAACAACTCGGCCTAAGTGTCAACAAGTTAAGTTAACAGGGAGTCGAACTGGTCGAATTTATATGCACACAACCAAACGCGGCTTGGTCCGTCCTGTTGAGTAGAGTTGCCGCGAATAGTGGTTATAGCGAATAGTCGAATACCGATTAATTGCCATTCACTTTGGCGTATAGTCGAATAACTCGACATTACTATTCGACATAAAAAAAATATTAAACACATTAAAAATATTTCTGTTCGGTTGTGAGCAAAAGAAAACAATAAAGTTAAAGAAATCTGTTTCATGTTATACATACCTACATATATGTAGTAAATTTAATTTTCAATTTTTAAATGCTGGCAAGTGGCAACCCTTTTCTTTTCAACATATGAAAAACTCATTAGTTTTTTTGTTTGATAAAAGTTTATTTTAGACGACTATTTGCCGAATGCCGAATAATAGTAGCTACTATTCGGTATTCGACGAATATCAAAATAATTACGAGTAATGCCGAATAATAGCGAGTATTCGCAGCAACTCTACTGTTGAGTATGCGCGTACGATCGAGGCACGCACACCTTTGTTTGCTTATACCTACTATCTTGGTTTTTAATGTACCAAGATCATGACACTGTTACTCTATACAGTACAATATGGTTTTGTGTTGTCTTTCAGTTGCGAGTTCTCTTCATGAATCTGGTGGGTTTCTGCTGGGCGATGTTCCTCGGCAGAAAGAGACGCCAAATGAGCCAAAAGAAAGATGACAAGAAAGAATAATGGTTAGATGCACATAATTAATGGGTGGGGGGCTAAATAACATGATATTTTAATGTCATGCTTTTTGCTGACCAATTATTAGGCTACAATTATAATTATGGGTATTTGCAATATACAAGTATCTAATATTTGGTTTGTTGACTCGTTCAGTTGTTGTTAAAGCCTTGAATATGCTTAGAATCCGATTTTTTTAAGCAATCTCTAGCTATTTTTTAATGTTTAGCCAACTTGAGTTCACTCGATCAAATTTGATCCAATGTCGCCAATCTAGTTAGATTGTGCATTAATTGTGTTGTGTCGAAGCCTTAAGATAAGGGAATTGTAGTGAAATTTTTGTGAACCTTTCTAATTCTACTTTTTCATATACTATGGCGTAGCTGGTCTTCTAGCCATTCTATCTTATTTTATATTCAATAATTTGATAACCTTCTGCATATAAAGGTGGGTACGAATTAGAGCAGTCTCGGGTTGAGGCACGCACGGCTCGCCTATTTTGCTTAAATTCGTACGCGCTCACGCGCTGTGCGCGAGCAGCGAGCGGCGAGCCGCCGAGAGTCGGTCTTTTGACCGTGCTCAAAGGCGCCTCGGTGTGTGTGCTTCGCGTAATTTGGACGTGTATCCGAGCGTGCCACGGCTAGAACGACAAATTCTAACTTGTCTGTGGGCGAGGCGCGTACAAATTTGATAAAGTTCCTGAGCCGTTCCACCACCAAGGCGATTTCTTCTTTTTGTTAATAATTCGGTGAATTATGATAAACGCAGCCGCCGCTGTCATCGTATATGACGCCATTTTGATATGTCTGCTCGCGGCGAACACGCTGCCTCACCCGCGCATGTTTATGTGCAAATATTTGGCTCGCGAGTAGGTCGCCGCGCGGGGCGAGCATGCCGCAGGCTGAGCCGCTCAGATTCGTACCCAGCTTTAGATTGACTAACTCCTTTCACTACATGGCACGCAAACGAGGTATAGGTATTAACCTTTTAACCGCCGAAGCGGTTGCGGCAAATGACGTCGTTGGCGTCTGGGGCACATAGTTGCAGCCGACCTTGGCGTTCAAAAGGTTAAAATATCATTGCCAATAATTATCAAAAGAATGTTACGCAACTGAAACGAGTATTGATTGCCTTTATCATAATCACTGTTCTAATCTTTCCTATCAAGAAAGGCGATAAAAAAATAAGACATGAAAATAGAAGTTATAATAATGTATAGTCGCATTGCTATATTTTTGTACTTCGAGTAGGGTTAAGGGAGATAACTGTTCTATACAGGGATATCTAGAGATAAGTCTGAGAAATATGTATTTTTTAATGTCTAATGTATTATTTAAGTTTGTATGTATGAACTGTTAAAACACTAGTGTATGTGTATGTTCCACGTTTGCACACACATTTAAAGAAATATGGTATTTGAATAAGGGGTAAAATTATTTTTAATAAGGTGTGCTGTCCTTATACACTTGACCTTCAAGTGGCTTACATTTTATTTAATTGTAATTTATGAATTGATATTATAAATTAAATCCTACAATACAATACAATACAAAACACTTTATTGTCCACCAAACAAAAACATACACTAATTACATATGTTGTGATAGGATTCATGGTATTTCCTCTAAACGTTTTTTTTCTCTCGTTTAAACAGGCCTCTCCTTTGAAATGCTTTATGAAGAAAAAAAAGATTTAAATTATATAAGTTAAAAAAAATCAGTTTGAAAACAAAAGGATGTAAAAAAAAGGGTTGACCTTGACCCTTTGGGAGTGGCCTAGTAATTAGTATGTTAAATAGCATATTCGCAAAACATTACATTCGCAAAACATCATATTCTCAAATCATCATTAACAAGACATCAATTAGACAGTGTTGACGGAGCTCCTGTTTCTGGGTGGTTTGTCCCTCCGGGCCTGCTGTAGAACTAACATAACCTAAACCTACCTGCGATTCTATAACCTAATTCCACTATTTGCAAATATCATGCTTTACGAATATGATATTCTGCGAAGTATGGGATTTAACGCTGCATTGTCTTGTTATTTCGTGATATTCTGTATGAATTATCGTTTGTTACATTTTGTAGTTAACCAGCTATAAAGCCTCGAACGCACTAAGAGCGGAGGCGGCACGGTGCGGTGCATTCCCCTGCTAAAAAGCGTAATGTAGCGGAGGCGATTTTAGTATGGGAACGCACCCCCAGTACGTATGATTTACATACCTGTATATACGTTGACGTTATGACCACTCTTACTGTCAAACTGTCAAGCCAATACGAGCCGAGTTAACCTCAACAATATGATTACAATATCGAGGCAAGATGGGCTTAACCAAAGTCAAAATAATGACATACGGCCTATATTACTAAACCGCGATCAGAATGGGACTGAGCACAGAAGTCGTTTTTAAATAAGTACCTACATGAAAATGACATTGTCGATCAATATAAATACTTATTTCTAAAGGTACTAAAATTTATATTTTGAAAGGCAAAATGAAGCGACAAATAGTGAGATTTTTCAAATATAGTTTTGTATTTTTTTCGTTAAACTATTGAAATAAAATTTATCAAGTAAAGAGTTGAAATATTAAGTTCTTGTTTGTACATACGTAAATCATATTTTGTAAATCGAGTATCTGCACTTAAAACATAAAACCATCATCGATGGACTGAAGAAAATATATTAATGAAAACGTAATTGATAATTATAAGTAGCTGCTGTGCTAACGGTACCTTATCCCATTCTCTTTGCGGTCAGTCTGATAATACACTTTTTATATTCCTCTATTGTGAACGGACTCCATAAAAGGAGGTTTTAATATCTCGACAGTAAAATCGTAAACAATACGATAGCAATAGAGGCAAGAACGCAATGGAATAGCCCTGGCCACATTACCGCTAGGTAATTAAAACAACCGAGTCAATTATGTATTTTATTTGACAACAGCAATTTGATCCATTATATTTTTGTCTACATTGCTAAAATGCAAAATTGTCATGTTTCGAAGTTGCAAAAACAACTTTATTATTATATAGTGCATTTATTGAGATTCGTTAAAATCAAAGACATAAATATATTTATTATCGTGTATATAATACAATGCTATTTTGTTATTTAAGAGTATTATTTCAACTTTTTCCCTTTTTTAGTCTATCATTGCTTATTTTTTCAATCGATTCACATGTTTTCACTTAATGTTATGTACTTATAATTAATAATAAATAATTAGCCAATTATTAACATTTAGGTAACGTTAAATTGTTACGACAGGTGTTGAATAAATTAATAAAATTACGAATGACTAGGAAACGTTCCGACGCGGTGTAAATATTTTTATCAATAAATATATTGCACGTAATAAAAATTGTACAATTATAAAATAAATATTAGAGTATTTTTGGTACTGTTACAGCTTACATCTAAAAGTATTTAAAATAATATTACCAACAAGTAATAAAAGTAAAGGTGTAAAAATTTCTTAACAAAAAATTACTGAAATGTCACGATTTTTTGACTAGATAACAGGAATGTATAATGTAATAATCGCCCTAAAATCACTTTAACCAAAATAGGCGGATTAATAATATTTTGGCCTAATATCAGCAGAAATGTAAAACCTAAGAAAGGCATTAATAACTTCTTTTTTGCACTTTTCTAATGAACTGCAAGGGAAATAGATACCTACATACAGCAGAATTTTTATTTAGGCGAACTATTTTGACAGATAACAAGTGATGAAGAAATAAATGGCGGTGTAGGAGGTATTGACTCTGCCTACATAGATGCTCTGTTAAGACATATATTTCACTTAATTATTGAAAATTTCATATTATATATAACATTGTAATTTAAAAAAATATTATATTAAATGAACCAAGTATTTAACTTTTTTCAAACTTCAATTTACCTTGCCTTGTTAGTGGGTCACATCTTGTGAGTCAACAATAACATTTTTAATTTGAGCCATTGCCGTTATCATCACAGACATTTTTTTGTCATTTACCTAAGTAATGTTTTTTTTTTTAAGTATACAAGCGGATCGCCAGCAGTTTTGCGCCGCTGCAAATTACTGACTTTCCCGGTGGATTTTTCAGTTTTTTTCTTTCATAAGAACCTTCTCCTGACAATAAAAAAGAAATAGCGAAATCTCGAGATCTGCGCTTGGCAACACATTCAGCGATTCATTGTTATTATATAGATTAAGTGTGTTCCTCTTAAAAGACGATATGTAAACCAGATGATAATGCAATATTATGGTATCTAAGAAATGATCCGATGATGGAGTCGGAAGGTGGTGACAGGATATCCGCTATAGGTACCTACTTAACATGACCCACCCTGTCGGGACTCGTTAGTTTGGTCTTGATCAACATTATGATTTTTCCAAAAAAGAACAGTCGGTCAAAACGTGTTCCAAAACTGTAATTAAACACAGGCTTGTTAAATTATAAAAAAAATGTGCAACACTAGTTTATACTGCGGCAACATTTGTGCCTTTCGAGTAGTCAAAATGGTTCGCTTAAAAAAACTACTATACCTACACTTTCCCCGTCTTAAGGTAGTCAATGTTAGTTCAGCTCAGGTTAGTTCATAAACGATTTTTTTACAATTTAAGACTTAATGACTAGAATTCCTTGATGTTATTACAACTTTTTACAAAGGTCTTCGAGACTAACTAATTGAGAACAAATATCGCAGACAAATTATTAAAGACATCAATACATTAGTTAAATTTCACACACATGTTGAAAATAACAAATATCGCACAAACTGTTAATTACATACGTACTTTACGAGTACATTGTACAATAATTAATTTGATCATATTATAATATCAGGCGTACACTTGTGAAATAAGAGACTCGTTTTGACACGAAATAAATCAATTTTAACGTTTCAGCTTCACTAGATTTGGTGAGTTTTGGTGTTAACTACAGGTACCTACTTATTTTTTCAGATTAGAATAAATTACCAATATTTTACAAACGGTATTTGCTACGAAGTCAAAAATTTCTATAAGTAATTAATAATAAGATCTAAATAAATATTTTTCAGTATTATCAAAGTTTAAAAAAAAGGTGCAAATTTTACCGTTATTATTCTAATGTGAAAAAAAGAGTATACTTTACAATTAAATAAGCACATTGAAAACTTGTACCTATAGAGTATGGCTAGCATATCCTTTAGGTATATTCTTGCTTGTCTCTCAGTGCGTCTTTACTATTATACTGAATAAGTTGCTAAATGTACCTTACTGACTTACATGCTAAGGTGTATTTTGCACCTTATTTCATTAGTTCGTTACTCGGTATTGCACTATCACCGACGATATCCGAGCGACATTAACAAAGCTCAATTGTACTCCATAAAACCTAATTGCTGTTAATAGTTTTTAAATCAGCCGCAATTAGGTTAAGTAAATAAGATCTATCATATCATTACGTTGATAATGCGACATGTCAAAAGCAATTGGGTTTTACAGAGTGGAATAGAGCCCCATTGTTTCTATCACATTTAGACCAACTAGGATCTATGTCACTTTGATTTAGCCCATATTGCTTCAATATGCTCTTGTCAACCGAAGTTTTTTTTTATGGCAAACTTGCACAAACCAAGACCACCTGACCTGATAGGTAAGTGCTAAGAGGGATCTGAGACCATATGGGCTAACAAAATGTGGAATACGGACTCGGTAACAAAGTAGGTATTTCTCAAAAGAAATGTCCAGTTAAGAGTTAGTAGCCGTCACGAATCTGTGAATTAATGTCAAAAAAGATTAGTTCCCATGCGCCGAATTATTCTCTCGTTGGATTCTCGTGTCGCCGGGTACTTGTTACGTCGGAATACTTTAGTTACAGAAAATGCAATAAAAGTACGCAAATACCGTGACTTTGCGTGAACTTATTTTTACAATTGTCCTGTTTACGTACCATTTTATTAGGGTTCCGTAGTCAAACTAGGATAGTTTCGCCATGTTCGTCCGTCCGTCCTTACGTCCGTCCGCAGCCTAGCGCAGTCTTTTAGTACTAGAAAGCTGTAATTTGGCATGAATATGCATATCAGTCATGTTAACAAAGTGGTACAATAATTTATAAAAAAAAAAATTTTTTAGGTTGCCCTACAGCGTAACGTGGGGATGTTTTTTTTCTCGTTTACGCTATAGTGAGGGTGTCGTTGGATAGGTCTTTGAAAATTATAGGGTTTGAGAAAACAGTTTTTCGATTAAGTAATTCGTTTATGAAATATTAAGCTTTAAAACGCTATTTTTTGTTAGACTCGAGTGTCAACGGCTTCGGCACCCTACACTGAGCATGGTCCGAAGTGCTCTTGCCCGGTTTTTATCATTATCCTATTTCCGTACCATTTTATTTGTATACGATGTTTATGATTATTTTAGAAAATAGCTGTTTTAAGGTTACTCTGAAAATGGCACGATTTCTTTGGGAACTGTGATTACCGTTTCTTACGCGGAGGCGAACGGAAAGCTGGTAAAATACTAAAAACAAAAGCGACCGCCTCTACAACTAACGTTATTGTATACAAATAGGTACTATCGACAAAACAAGAATCTGGCGAATCGGGAGCTAAACTAAAGGCATCAATGACGCTTCAATGAACACTTATTTTGGAAAATACTTAACAATTCCAACTTTTGCCGCCATTTTATGAATCAAATGACAGGGAAGATCGTTCTAGAAGTTAGTTTGGTAAGTTTGTCTCAGTCATGTTCTGGCTTCGGGGAGCACGACCAGCTTCTTTCCGAGGAGCTGGAGCCGTAGCTTCCGCTCGACGCGGAGGACGGCGTCGGCCTGTGGTAGGGGATGGGCCGCTTCCGCGCACTGTCCGGTTAGTCATTGTTAGTACAAGCCATGGAGTTAGTCATAGTACATGAATATGATTATTAATTGTCATTTTAATAAAGTATTTTGAACTTGATCATTAATAGAGATTGCAAAGGAAAAAAAACAAGTTTGTTAGTATCTACTTCAACTTATGAATGTTATTGATTAAGCGAGCATTTCATGCAATATTTATTAAAGGTAGAAAAAACTATCAAAACAAATATTAACTAGTTGGAAACTCATGCACTAGTAATTGGGGAAAGTGAAACGTTATGCTAATAACAAATTGCTTACCTTTCTGACTGGCCAAATCATAGTAGCAATATAATCATAAAAACACTCAGTGTGGTCTATTAAATGTACAATATTAGAAAGTATCACGTAACATCATAGCTCTACCATGCAGCGGTAATGAAAACAAAATAAAAACACAACATAAATTAAAGGATAAACTTTAATGAGATAAAACAATACGTTTGGAACAAAACACACGCAATAAAATGTCCTCGTTAAAATAGCACACGTTCTACGGTCGTCACTTCTTTAATCCACATAAAATAATTATCTTCTTCTATACTTGTATTTATTTGACGATAGATCTACAACGGGTGCGCTACGGAGGAAAAACAAATACCATTAGTCCATTGATATAGGTCTCGTATGGCACTGGAACAGGCAAGACTAGGCCCACGAGTCCCTTCAGTCCCTTGGTACTGCCAGTCCCTTGGTACTGCCTTGCACTCGCTAAACAACCCACACTGCACCTCAATTGTTATAACGCATTGATTATTTAAATCTTAATACTAATGTTAAGTAGCACACCCATGTTATTGCATAAAGTTCAAACTAAAGAAGAGCCACTCAATTCGTACAAAAACCTTATTAATCCATAATGAAGGTTTTAATTTTATGTATAATGACTGTGGCCCGACTTTCAAAATACAACCTGGTTAGATTCACGCACAAACAATATACATAGACGAGTATTTACAATCTGTACCCAAAAGGAAATTCATGTTTACTTTACGTGCTAGAACTGGATCAAGTCTTATTTTCCCACAAAGGTCCATGTGGGCTTGACAATAAAATTACTAAAGCGCAAAAAGTAAACACGCAAGAAGTTAAATTTAATTGAACTCGATACACAGCCTAACTACGCTTGTAATATTTCAAAACGATGTATCCAAAAAGTATGTACAGACCCAAGCAAATAAGAATTAAAACACTTTGTGATTTGTCAACGTATCTGAATTATTTTATATGGATAGATAATATTACAATGCATATAACTTAGAGCTAACTAGAAGTAATTCACACGAGCACGCCACTGCACTAATCGGAGCTACTCGTGTCCTCTGAACTCGTGCTATGCTTTCGTGACTTTTTTCTATAAAAGATGAAACAAAAAATACATATATATGGGAAAACATACGATGCCATATCATGGAAAGTGAGAAGGAGATTGTCGCACGTTTAATTCTTGTCAACGTAAACTAGGTCAGCAATAGGTCAGTAATAGGGAAGTCTGAAACGATGGAAACGGACAGGGAATTTTGTTTTAGAAACTACGTCATCGATTTGAAAACAAAAATATTTATTTTAACTTTTTACAGTTGGGCAAACAGAAGTAGGTCCTGGTTTTTTTGGGGATGTAGTCCTTCGGTTCGGTTTCTCGTCGTATTGGGGTTTTTGAAAACCGTTTAATGTAGATTCGTAAATCGACGTCATAGTCCCTAAGAACAACTCTATCCATCGGCTCTTATAGTTTGTGGTCCCTATATTGATCAATTTGGATTGGTAACCTTGTGTTTTACATTTTATTTATACCAACGGTAAACTTTCCATATTATGGCAAACGGCGAAAATAAAATAGAAAGCCAAAATATTTAAAATTAGCGTAAGGGAAGCGTCACACGAACAATGTTAAAACCGAAAATCTTATCAAACATCCAACTGGATGACATTCGTCTGATTCCGTTGACCAAATGAATGCTATCCACTGAGGTGTTCCTACGGCAGTCCAAACAAAACAGTGCTTTGGAAGTGGTATTGATACAGTTCTTTAGGCGTGATTAATAGTCAATTGTTTAAAAAAAGGTGAGATGTATCAATAGCACTAAGGGCTTATCCAGATAATGACAACACGTTTCATAAGTTTATATGAAACGTATTGCACAATCTGAGCAAGACATCTAGCCTTTACTGGTCACCCAATAAAATAGTAGTGCTAAGTAAGTTACAACACCGTTACTTAATTTATGATTAATGTTGACGACACATTTTTTCTCCCTTAAATCTATTGGTTGGATTCCTTTTTGAAGGACTGGCAGACTGCTAAGAACGGGCAAATGTGGAAAAAGCGGGGGGAGATCTTTGCTCAGCAGTGGAACACACCAGGCTCTTAATAAACAAGTAAATAAATCTATCGCTTGGTCTCCCAAAATTAGGTATCACCTGCCAATGCGCAGGAATGTTTACAACTGAACTAGTATTATTTCACCGGTCAACTTTACACGCGGCACTCGTATATTTCAGGAAGTGTCAGTTAGTGAGGCTTGATTATTTTTTTTGATAATGATAATTATTTTCATGATCTGAAAGTGAGAGTACACACGGCACTAAATATGTCACGTTCAAATTTGACTGGCAATACTAGAATGGCCGAGAACATTTATATATACATGCAAACGCAAAATTGAGCCAGGTTGAGACACTGGCAATTTCCACTACAGTAAGACTACAAATATAAGTTACGCCGGCAATCTTGGTTCATGCAGAAAGGTGCTCACTAATGCCGAAGATAAACGAACGTAAAAATCAATTCAATACAAACCTTGTCGTGTTACGCGTAAGGTACAATATTCTCGCTCATGGTGAGTAGCGATTAGCGATTAGCGCTTAGCGCTCATGCGTCTCAGCTTGTGTACGAATGACAACTGACGCGACGCTAAATAAAATGGCGGTCGACGGCGTCGCTGCAATGGCTGCCGAATATTTGCCCAATAGCTGTCGAAGTTTTACCCGCGCAAACGTACTGCCTTATAATTGGCCAAAACGTTTTCGCGCCTTCTAAAAAAATATTTCTGCGCAGGTACATCGTTGTAACTTATATTTGTGGAACTACTGTACTTACATGTTATATTTATTATCTAGAATGAATCCATTGATATATTTAAAAAATGTGTCGTAAACACACCAAACGCCAATAAGAGTAAAATTCAGCACAAAAACTGAATCCCGAATGTAAAGATGGCGTCCTCATGTTAAAAACAACGCTGGGAAGAAAGCAGAAGCCTCTCATTAGATGACCAGGGAGCTAGCACAAGTTGCCCGCGACTTTTCTCGCTCAGTACGTCTTCCTTTAAAGCCTAGGTCTCCTGTAAAACGCTATACGCTACGTCCAACGTTATTGCAACGCCGGCGTTGACGTTTCAGTTGGTTTCATTAGCGTGTAAAAAAGTTTTCTTTTAACTGGCGAAATTTAATAAAAATATATTGATTAAAGCTGTTTCTAACAACAAGTTAATTTGTGATGTAACTATTGAAGTTTCAAAAATTACGAAACGATCGTGAGGCCATTGAATTGCATATTGGACACAATTTGGCATTGGCATTTAATTATCATTTAAGTTTTTAACCTTAAAATGTGTGTCAAATGTATTTCTTTTTTCTATCTACATAATAAACTACATGTTTATTTTTAATAAGAGACATCCACACGCGGCATACGGCGTGACGCTGAAAGCAGCGTCAACGGGAGACCGAGGCTTGGGGCCTATTTAAACCATGTTAACCGGTGGTTCCGGTCTGGACACGTCAACCTATAGGAAACTGTAATCCGAGTGTCAAGATTGGTTTATTAGCGGCCTTGTGGTGGACGTAGTGAGCGAGTGGCAGCCCTAGTGGCGGCGGCGGCGGCGGCGGCTACCTCGTGATGCGGCGGCGGTCGAGGAAGCTGGGCGAGCCGGCGCGGCGCGGGATGGAGGGCGAGCGCGGCGAGCGCGCGGCGCGCGGCGACGATCTACGGTAATCCGCGTACACGCCCGTCATCGTTCTGAACGTTACCCATGCGCACCCAAAAACTACTGTTAAAATCCGCCTCGCTCCTCGCTCGTTGCTAATATATCAGCTGCTAGGGAGTTTCACGTCGGTGCTTTTGATTGTAATTTTTGAAAGATTTCTCGTGTGTTTTAAGAGGATTGTGAAGCGATGCTTAAATCGCATAGCTGTCAAAAATAATCTATACAAATTTAGTTTCGGGCGATAACGTTCCGCACCCCCTAAATCTAATCCGATTTCCACGATTTCTCAATATGTTGTAGATGTTATGGAAAACTAGGTATGTACGTTGCCGTTTTTGTTTTTTCATTTAATTTTCTTTCCAATAAATATTTTCTTGGAAAGGAAAACGTACAGACATAGTTGTTTATAATATCTACAAAATATTCAGAAATCCTAAAGTCGGACAACGTTTAAGGGGAGAAAAACGTTATCGCACTTTGTATGGATTTTTGCTTCACAGTCCTCTTAATGTACAATCAGCTTTTATTACGTACAAATTAGAATGTTGACTATCCAACATACTTTATGGAAAAGTTCTAAATTCACTAAGAAACATACTCCGGTTAATCCATAGTCAACATTCTACATCAATAAACTCTAAGGACATAACCGTTTCCACCCTAACCTCCGAGTGCACAGCTCAAAACCAACTCAAATCAATTTTGAAATTTAGAACACCGTTTCTATATTCAAACGAATATGAACACCCATTGGGTGATCCACTTTATATAATGCCGGCTGAATACAACTAACAATTTTCAAATTTAGAACAGCGTTTCTATTTTTAAACTTCGAACAGCCGTGGTCAGATCCTCTTATGCCGGTTACACACTAGTCGAGTTTCAGGACGAAACCAGTGGCTATTATCGGGTATCTTGACGAGTGTGTACAGCCGGCATTATAAGCAGTGCATGAGTTGGTTGTGAGCGCGGGGCGGGGCGGGGGCTCACCTGGAGGAGCGCGTGGACGAGCGCGACGAGCGCGACGAGCTGCGGCTGCTGTACGAGCTAGAGCGAGACGAGCGGGAACGTCTGCGGACATACACCACATTACATGTTATTAGCAGAGCGTACCTCAAGTTGCACATACCTGTTGATAAGACAGCTAATGTTATTGGTAAAAAAAATTGCCCGTGTAAAATTCAGTTCACTGAGAAGTTCGTTACTAATTTGTAAGTATTAATAGTTTAATTCCTTGTTATTTAAGCCCTGAACTGTGTAAAAACTGTCGCACGTTTTTTTTTATTAATGTAAGTGTTTAATAAAACGTCTTTAGTGAAACAACCGACATAATATTTTTACGATGATGATAACTAGACCCCGGATTTTTGACGCAATGACTTCACAATAGGGTAGTTTGGGGAGTAAATGGAACAGTGTTAATTAATACCTAGTCTTTTGGTTGTTCTACGGAATTAAAAATGTATAATCAGGCATTCACGATATTTTATATCTTAGGTCAAAACTTAATTAGGTTGTAATTAGGTTAGTTGGTTGGTTAAAGCTGATGAATCGATAAAGATAATTGTAATATATTTAATTATGTTCCATTGTTCCTTTTACCGAATGGAATGGTGTTAATGAATAGTAAAAAATACCGTTATTTAACCGAATAACTTTTAATAACTAGGCATTCACAGTAAAATATAGCTAGTCAATTGATGTACGTTATCTTTCGATATGTTACTGCAATCCATATATTTGTACATTAAACTGGCTCCGCGGACGCCGCTCACTTTTTGTTCGTCAAAAGCCAGTTTAACGTAACGTATGGTTTGAAGTAATATACCAAATGATAATATTGATCAATTGACTTTTATCGAAAATGCCTAGTTATTGAAATGTATTCGGTTGAAAACCGTTACTTTTTCGAATTACTAAAACCGTTCCATTTATTCCCCAAACTACTCTATTGTGACGTCATTGCGACCAAAATTCTGCGTCTCATGATAACTTCCACTCACCTCGACGAGGAGTAGGACCTCGACCTCGACCGCGACGAGCGCGAGCGCGAGCGGGAGCGCGACCTGGAGGACTTGCCGCGCGAGCGCGAGCGCGAGCCCGACGAGCGCGACCAGCTGCGGCGCCGGCGCCGCCGCACCTCCGGCGAGCTCTCCACATTCAGCGGGCTCTTCTCCTTCTTGGCCGGTTCAGGACTCTTCTCAGTCTCCTTGGGTTTCTCTGGGGTTTTAACTTTCTCCGGCGTCAAGTCGCGCTTCAGCTCCTTGGCCGCTTTACGGCGGGACGTGGCAGCTTCCTCGTCGCGGCGGCGCTCGAGCGACACCTCCCGCTTCGCTTTCTGCGCGAGCCTCGACTTCAGCTCGTTCAGCGCCTGCAGGTCGAGCTCGTTCTGCCTCGCGCGCTCGTCGGGGGGGAGCGCGTCCCCGCCGCTCTCGCTGGAGGAGGTCCTGAGGCAGGCGGCGGGGGGCTTGAGCGACGGTTTCTTGTGCGGGAGCCTGATGTACTTGCGCTTGTCCTTGTCGGGCAGGCGGTCGATGATGTCCCGGTAGCGCTCGGGGCTGCGGCGCGCCGGCGAGTAGCTGAGGCTGGAGGAGCTGCGGCGGGCGGGCGCGCGGCGCGGCGAGCGGCGCGGCGAACGGCGCGGCGAGCGGCTGCGCGAGCGCTCGTCGAGCGGCTTCGCGGCGCTCCTGTATTTGGTCTTCGGCGACGCCGACCTCCTCCGCCGGTACTCGCGGGACGCGCTCCGGCGGCGCTCCCTGGCGGGCGACGGGCTCGCGTCTTTGTAGTACTTGGACTTGTCTTTGAAGTCCGATTTCGGTCGACGGTCGGCCTCGGACTCGGACGACGACGCTCTCCTCTCGGGTTTGGAGTTTTTGTAAGTTTTGGCGGGCTCCTTTCGCTCCTTGTTTCGGTGTTTCGCGGGCGAAGCGCGATCGGAGGACAGTGAGCGTTTCTCCCTGGAAGGGCTCCTCTTTCTCCGCGAGGGCCGCTCGTCGTTATTTTCCCTGTTACTTCGCTTGGGCGCTTCTTCCTCAAAACGTTCATGATTATTTATATTTCTCTTTTCGTTCCTATCCTCCCTCTCCTTTCGGCTATTAGACTCCTCCCTCTCCTTTCGGCTATTAGACTCCTCCTTCTCCTTTCGACTACGAGACTCCTCTCTCTCCTTTCGGCTACGAGACTCCCCCCTCTCCTTTCGGCTACGAGACTCCTCCCTCTCCTTTCGACTATTAGACTCCTCTCTCTCCTTTCGGCTACTAGACTCCCCCCTCTCCTTTCGGCTACGAGACTCCCCCCTCTCTTTTCGGCTATTATACTCCTCCCTCTCCTTCCGGTTATTAGAATCTTCTTTTTCCTTTCGACTATTGAATTCATCTCGACTGTTGAATTCTTCTCTATTTTTTCTGTAATCAGGCGACTCGCTTCTCCGCGCTCTTCGATCTCGGTCTTCTCTTGGGCTATCTCTTCGGTTTCTATTAGGCTGTTTTTCCTTCCGATTGTTATAACTATCTTCTCGGTTCCTAGAGTCGGACGATGCGCTCTTGCGCCGGCGTTTTTCAGGAGGCGGAGACTCGCTGGGTTCGCGACGTGGCTTCCTGATTTTCTCAGGTTTTCTGGAATCTTCTTGCGTTTCGGGAGACGAAGATTTTCTGTCGCGTCGGTTCCGTTTCGACGAGCGTGGCTTTTCTGAGCTATCCCTGGAAGGTTCTCGGCGTCTGTTATCAATTTTAGTGACAGAAGACTTTTGCCGATACTGTGGTGACACCTCTCGTTCCGAACTTCGATCGTCTTCCCTCCTTCTGGATTCGTTTTGTTTCTTTGGCGGCGCTTCGTCCCTCTTGTCATATTTCTTATTTCTCTCCTCGCGATCTCTATGCTTGTGGTTTTCGTTCTCCCTATGCTCACTTGGTTCTTCGCACTTTTTATCTTTCGTCGTTTTCTTGTTTTTGACGGGCGAACTGAAATAGACAAATGGTGTGTGTTAATCCATTGTACTGTGCCTCTAATCAACTCGGCAAAACCAAATTGCTTTTGACGCGTTTCCGTATAGTCAATGTTTGATAACTCATATTTAGTTAAAAACAATAGCAAAACTCGTCAAAGGCAATATCGTTTTACCCTGTAGTATAGAGGCCCTCAGTATGTGTAAACATTAGGGAATGCCATCCCAGTGTAAGATTGTATGTAATACCGGTATTCCGGTACCAGAATTGCATGCCCAAGTATATTAACCCTTTGCCAGGCAGAGGCTATTTACTACATAGGTTTAATTAAAATGTAGACCTTAGTACCTTAATTTAGGGTTCGAATCTGATTGAATATACGCGAAAAGTTACCAGCTCTAAAATTAATTCTCAATGTGTAAATAACTCCCGTGTGGTTGCCGGGTTAGAATAGTGCCACTCCATGTTGCCCAGTGAATGTCGTATGAAGCGACTAAGGGAATAAAGGCTTGTAGTACTGTTAGGCGATGAGCTTGCAACCTGCCACTAATACACTGGTAAACATCTTAGCCTGTTTGTGCAAAATCTGGTTACATAATTATCAACAAGTCTTTAGAGTTGTTGGTATTTCTGTAGGTCTGCCTACCCCACTGGGAGTAAAGGCGTGATGTTACGTATGTATGTGAATAACTTGGATATGTATTACATTCTATGTTAAACATCTAAAATGGTGCGGCCTGGAAAAGGGTTAATTAGATTACCTTTCACAGCTGCCATCGCCTGTTGTCGAGACTTTTGTTTTATTTTGCGTCATCATTATCTTTTAGATTCGTACTTCGAAGCAACGGCCTAAAATTTTATCCGTAAGCTATCACTAGACCCAGCTATCGGAGGTGCAAATTGGTAGCTGTTAAGTTCTTAGGGATGAGTAAATATTATTTTGAAATACTAGCTAAGTCGATATTTTTCTTTACCATAACGAGGGTCTAGGACTTTAAACTTTTTTATTTTATAAAACAGGACTATAATTACAAAATGAATGTACTAAATATTTTTCAATCAATCTTTCATCATTACTAACAAATTATCGTTATCTTCATAGCACGAACCATTCATAAATGATTTAAATTTAAATAAAAAACAATAAATCTCTCTTTTATGTCCACCACAAGGGATATTGATTATCGTATTCTTAATGATGATGAACGACCAGTTTTCTTTCCAGTTTCTCTGCAGTAACCTAGTGCAGTCATGATATATTTAACAATAAACCCAATATCTTATCTTTTCATTTTTAATCATGGATCCCAAAAAAACTTGTTAAATTGTAGTCTAAAAATGGTATAGGTACCTACATATAAAACTAGTTGTACAGAAAAAGTAAGAATCGACATCATTTTTACTCATCCCTAAGAACTTGACAGCTACCAATTTGCACCTCCGATAGCGGGGTCTAGCTATCACGTGATAAAACCACATGAATTGTGATAACAGTAAAATAAGGTAACTTATGGCCAAACAAGAAAAGGATGTGATTTACGAGGAAAATTATTTATTTGATCAAGTGCTGATGCGGCTATTGCATTATCGTTCCGAAAACCTTAAATAACTATGACGATGTTATGTTTGGCCCAGACTATAATTTATAATTTACGACGTGTGTTTTTTCAGAAATATAGATTCTTTTGTTTCTGATTACTAAAGATATTGCAAGAGAAAAGCTGTGACGTCAGGCTAAATGATTCATGTTGCATTGCAAACTTATTAATAGGTTCTATGGGGGTCACTCATTATTTTATCGAATATCACTTCAATCGATTGTATCATTTCATTTAACGCTATTTTCTGCTGAAACCATCATGTTTCCAGGACATTATTAGTTACCTAGGTTGGGTTAGGTTAGACTTGTGACAATAGAAAAAAAACTCATGGGGCGAGAAAATTCTGCGTAATGAGACATTTTGTTGAGAGGCATTTCGGTAAAATAATGTTCTCGTCCTATGGACATTTTTTATATGATCTAGCTGAGTGTAGACATTAAATTAATGAAGATAAATGATTAAGAATGCGATATTATTACTGTAAAATATGACGTGTAAAATGGATTTTCCAATAAATAAATCAATCAAATCAATTTAATAGCAAGTTATTTTAGAATAATCTAATTTTTAATTTAATCAGTTACATCTGGATTATTTTTATACCTTCTTCTTTTGTTTTGTTATGTAACTGGGGCATTTAACCCATGGAATCCTAGCTCAGCTTCTAAAGCCGCTGTGTTAAAGCCTTGCAAGATTTATTTTATATTTTTTTATAAAAAAAATAATAAAACACGTTTTACAATATTACCTGTCACCTATTATTATCAGAGTTGCGTAACAGTAATAATGTAACCTATACGATCGTTTACATCTTCCGTTCCTTACAAACAAGAATAAATTCATATAAACATACCCTTCCTTAGAGGACGGGCCGGTGCTGCCGCGACGCCGTGCGCTCGACTTTTTCTGTTTAAAATCCAACAAAACACATGAACAATCGTCGAATTGTAATCTCGACATCCAACACCAGTGCCAGTACAAGAAGACTATAGTGGAAGGTAATGGCAAATCATAACAGTCTCACTAAAACATATAAGATTACTCAGACTCACAAATGAAAAAGCGAATCACGAAATCGACTAAACGAAGAGTTTACAGTAAAATAATAATACCACTTTACACATGCATGCTAATAAATAACCATTTATAAATTAACAGACGTCAAATAATCGTTTATTACTAAAATAAAAATGTAAGCTATCATGTAAGCAAGTATACATGAAATGTACAATCATAAAGTGTTTAGTGGAATGTTTGTTTTTTGTTTTATCCATAACATTCTCATAAAAAAAACTTATACAGGTTGACTGTTGGCACCAGTGCAAGTGAGATAGATATAATATTAGTAACAATGTACAATGTCAACATTTAAATTAATATAGTTATATAGAAATACATAAATACATAGACACAAAATCAAATCAAAACAACACTTCGGAAACGTACCTTATTTAACAAACGGTGGTGGTATTGTATACCATTTAAACATGTGGAGCATCCTTAATTAGTTTTGGGTAAATGAGAAGAAGGAGAATGTTATGGATTAGTTACATTTTCACATTCAATCACAGGACATTAATGACTGGCCGTGACACACAGAAACGTGCGCAAGGGCCGCTCGGCGCGGGCGCCCGCTCCAACCGGCGGCGTTAGCCGCGAGCGACCACGTTTCTGCATCCCACGGCCCGCGTCGCACGGACAATATAAAACCACCATCTGTTTAAAGGACTACAACACCATGCAAATAAACTGTGCACGCTAGGACCCGCGCGCCCACTCCGCCTCATTAGTCACAGATGTTAACTCAATGCACGAATAGGTGTTTTAGTATTCACCTAACATAGTGTTTACTGAGTGTTATTGTTTTGTGATATACTTACAGTATACGTTATTTCTTCAGATAAAGATGGCTATCCTATGAAATGATGCACAGTTAAACAGATAATTTTTACTGTCTTTTTCTTGTATTTACAGAAAAATAAACTAAACATGAAGTAGGAAGACAATGAACACATTCATCATAATTATCGGATCTTCCCCCAGTAGTGTCGAGCGAGTGAAGTGAGGGTAGATTTAGCTAAGACATTACAACGGGGGCAAGACTAGACAGAAAATAGCAAATTAACAGTTGGTGATAGCTACGATTAGTTTTAAAACTGTATAACTATTGCAACAACAAAAAGAGAAGAGGGCTGTGAAAAAAGATTTTTAGAAAATAAATAAAAGTGTCGCCCTTGTTTCATACGCAGGGGAAAGGTGCGAGGTATTGTTAATTAACAGTGGAAGCGAGCCAATCCAGATTGAAATTATTCATCAGAAAGGCATCGATACATCGACTATCCTGAGAGCACTCTGCTCAGTATCAAGGGACGAAAGGGGTGTGTAATCGGTGTGGGTGACTGAATAGGGATCCCAAGTGAAATCTAGACAGGACACGTGTGAAAAATCTTAATTTTAAACAACATTTCCCAAAGTCCCGAAAAGATATAATTTAACCAACATTGTTAGAACAGTTGTATGTTCAAAGATTACATTTTGTAGCAAGTATAACAACAAAAACCCTGAATATAATTTATAGCAAAGCTCAACCACTTTTCCAACGTGGTCGATTTACAAGAGCTGCCACGAATGGACGAAGGAAACTTCTGTGATTGTGATAGCTGGAAAGATCCTTTAAAACTTACTTAGAATTTTAAACCCTCATCCTATTCTTATTTGACAAACGTGTATACTTTCATTCAACCTTTATTCTTAATAGCTCTTGTGAATCGACCATCACAAACCCCCAGGTTTCACCTTTTTTAACGGTTGACACTGTCACCAAATATAATCTTTGAACAGCCTACTTTGGCGACGGGTTCATGGGCATTGAGCTGGTACTTGAGTATCATTTACCTTCTTCTTTTTTTTCTGCCGATCCTCGTCCGTACTGGATCCGTCGCTGTCCGAACCGTCAGAGTCGCTCGAGCTGTCCGTGTCCGGCGACTTAGACCGCTTCCTCTTTTTCTTGCTGGATTCTTGCCTGGATGAAAAGTTATGTTTTAATCACGCAGTGTAAGGTTAATTATTACCTTTGGATTTTTAACATGTTTCAGTATCCCCGTACTGGACAGATCTATTCTCATTAACTAGAATATTTTGTAAGGATATGTATAAAATATTCTTATGATGTTCATGCAATTCAATTCAATTTGCTATATCCAGAACGAATATCTCGAACATTTTAAAGTACCTATAGTGTTTTCGATTCACGAAGGAGTCAATGTATAACTAATGAAGTAGAAGGGCGGGACACCGTGGATTGAAAACACTTTAACTGAATGGCATCTTCTAATTTAGCCAGTTATTACAATTGAAAGATATTGATAGATTATCATTAACCTTTTCAACGCCATTGACGGATATTTCCGTCATGGTTGACAGCTCAAAATAGACCTGAGTATCTATGAGGCAAAGTTGTCATTCGCTCTGGTTTTGTATTTGAGATAGCGTTGAAAAGGTTAAATCATTACATGGGTTGATTTGAATGTTGTATGTAAGTTTTTTTACACCAACAAGGAGAAATAAATACAATGAAACGTTCTCAATGCGTATTTGAATTAAAAGCAAAAAATGACACCCACAAGTCCCCAGCGTACTTTCTTTGTATGTTTATGTTAATGTTCAGAAGCAAGCAAACAATGTTTTAGATAAATAAATCTCTGTTCACAAACAAATGGTTAATCCTTTGAATAAATACTGAAAACATTAGTTTACCACCGTACACATTGTGTAACAATCATCCTTCTTATTCAAAAGCAGCAAGATTGGGTTAAGGTTTCCGTTATACACACTGAATACAGCAAACTGACGTTTATACCTTTTGGCTTCAAATAAAAATAAAACAGCAGTAAAATCACATAAAATACATGTCAAAACGAATTTTTCTAACCATTGCCCGTTGAAATATTAAACAATAGGAAACAAACATTCAGAACCATACCTACGAATGAAATTCCATAAAATTTTTCTTTCGCTGAAATGAGTAAAATAACTAGCTAAGTATATTACATATTCTAAAGAAACCAGGGTCTTTATGTAATTCACACTAACATTAAAATACTTGCCTGTTCGACAACTGAAGTACCACCTGCCTGGGTTTAAAAATCTATGAGAATATCGCCAACATTACAGCAAAAACATGCAATTAAATGAATAACATGAAAACGAGAGAGCTGTATAAAATACCCACTTTTCCTTTTTATTTTTCTTTGACTTTTTCTTCTTCAGTTTCTTTGTTTCTGGCGAAGCGCTGGAAATGAACAAAGCATTTGGTGAACAACTGCGTAAAGAGAATGGTTGAAACAATAATGCAACTGACATCGAATAAATCAAAAGGTCGTTAGCATTGAGGGTCAATATTCAAGCCAACTTATTAGGAAAACATGTATTGTGCAAGGTCAAAGAACGCTCCTTTGCTATCACTAGAGCAATCTCGAGGTTATTAAGAGAATCGTGAAGCTGAAAATTTCCATACATAAAAAAGTAGGTATGTACGTTTTCCTTTCCAAGAAAGTATTTCAAAACCTCGTTTAAAGATTTAGGGGTGGAAAACGTTATCGTCCGGAGTTAAGTTTGTACGGAAATATTTTGACAGCTACGCGATTTAAGGTTGGTATTCCACATGTCCAAGATCTTCGTCCAATGTGCATTGATTGCGTCTCACATTTTTTTAAGCAAAATCTGAGATGCATCAAATACACATTGGACAACACCCTAAGCGTCGATTCTCAATCCTGTTAAATATGGCGGGTACCCTTTACTTAAGTCTTGAACATCTCGTCGATTCTAACTATTGTAACTATAGTCGCGCAATTTACAACAATTTACCGTTATCCTCGTATGTCTGTGTGTCTGTCCGCTTACTTCTTCGGTATCATTTAGGGAATATATATCGGAAGGTTGCAATTTCTAATACATTCTAGTTTATGTACGTGTCATGCAGAAAGACTCATAAAAACCAAACCGAAACGAGGGCGTGTAGCTAATCCTAATCTAGTCTATATAATACGACGACACGCTAGCCTCCTTGGTAGTGACCCTGCCTTCGAAGCTAGGGGTCCTGGGTTCAAATCTCGGTAAGGGCAGATAATTGTGTGATGAGCACGAGTATTTGTTCCTGAGTCTTGGATGTTTATATTTCTCTATATAAGTAAGTTTATCGTTGTCTAGTACCATAGTACAAGCCTAGAGCTTAGTTTGGGACTAGATCAATTTGTGTGACTTTGCCTTGTGATTGATTTATTTTATATTAAAACGAGAGTGGGAATTTTGCGAGTTTGTATATATCCTAAGTTTATCTCCGGAACCACAGAAGCTATTTGAAAAATTCTTCCACCATTTGAATGGTACATTATTCCCGAGCGAGTAGCTGTAGCTAGCTAGTCCTAGTACATGTTATACCTTCGTTTCTTCTTCTTCTTGTGCGGCGGCGCGGGGCGCTGGTCGCGCTCGCGGCTGGGCGTGCGCACGAGCGGGTAGCGCGCGGCCTGGTCGCGCGCGCGCCGCTCCGCGTCCAAGCTGGAGCCCTCCACGAACCGCGGCGAGATGCCGAACGCGTCGCGCAGCCGGGCGTTCTTCTCCTGCTGCGCTTCTGCGACGGCGTGGGTTTCGCGGACGCTGGAATGGACGGGGATTGTCAAAGCGGCCTCGATTTGAGCTGTACATTAATTTAGCACTAGTCAAAGTTCACTTAAGTAAACTGACACTGAAGAGAAGGACAATTGTTTAACCCTTTTCCAGGCAGAGGCTCTATATTGACCACATAGGTTCAGTTACAATTTCAACCTTAATACCTTAGTGTTGGGTTCAAATCTATTTGAATTTACGTGAAATATTTAAACAACATGGATATGTATTGCTTTCTTTGTTAAATTATGTAGAATGGTGCGGCGGCCTGAAAAGTGTTAACCATAACTTAAGAATATTTTTTAACAAATATCATCTATTAATCAAATGAGGCCACCAACCATGAACCGTCTCTTTACTTCATCTGATGAAAAATATGATATTAAAGAGATACAAGATTAGTAAAAACGTGCTTCACACCCCAACTTCGTAAATTAAATGAAAGCATTGTTCAAGTTATAGTGAATACACACGAAACCTACGTTTTAATCGGCTTGGTCATTGTGATACTGAGTTGCTTAGGCGTAAGTTCGTAATAAATCTTCATAGAACACTAACCAATATTTACCTGAGCAGCACCTAAGTGCGCTAGAAATGGGCAAACAATAAAATAATTTAACATACTTAATCAATACCGGTAAGTAATTTTCTGATAATTCTGATACAAGGCATAACGCATACTAACGGCCGCATTATGCACAAACGGGTATGAAATCGTTTGATTTCTAATCAAATCGACACAATGGCTACCGCGATTCAATTAACGATCGGGGGTATTTAAGCGGCGTGTCTAATGTCGGCCTAGTTATAAAGATAAAGTTGTGTGCACACCTTATGACGGACCGCATGGACTTCCTCTCCTCGTTGGAGAGACCGACCTGCAAGTTGTGGCTAGGGTTGCGCTCGGCGCAGCTGCAGCGGCAGCAGCAGGGCGCGCGCAGCCCGGCCAGCAGCGTGCGCAGCGCGGGCTCCAGCGCGTCGGGCGCCGGCGGCGCCATGGCCACGGGCTCGGGCGCCGGCTCCGCCGCGCGCTCCCGGTTACCACCCGCCGCCACCGCTTGGAACGTGCCTCGCCACAACCGTTCGAATACTACTCTATTATTCTCGCGACGCGACCCCCTCCCTCTTTGCATCTTATCCTAAAACTTAAAGCTAGTGGAAGACTTGGTTTCTTAATGCTATCTTATGCTAATGGAAGACTGGCGTGATGCACAGGGCTGGGGACAGCGGCGGCCGGCGGCGGGCCGGCGGCGCGACTGCCGACGCCGCGGCGGAAGTTCGCCGCGCGCAGCCTGCGCAAACATCCGACCGCCGCTCGACGCACAAAGGGAGCACTCCCCTTCGCATCCCGATGAGGAAAACACTCATTACTTTTCGCATTACGCTTCGGTGTTTCAGTTTGTATTTTATTTTACTGTTGAAACATAATTCACTGCAACATTGTATGTATTCGGCATTCGCAAATGAAATGATATTCATATTCATAAAATGGAATAAATCACGTAATGTATCTAAAGAAATAACAATAACCGTAATATTAACCTCAGTAATTTGTATAACGAATCGATGGAAATAATTCATGGTTTATTTTCCACTTGTCAAACAAATAACAGATCTTATCGCTCGTACCGCAAAATAATAGGTTATCCGTTCTGATTTCAATTGCGGAACTTAATTTGCAAATCAAAATATAGTCCCATTTGTGAACTAAATGTGGGAGGTATAAAAATTTGCAATCCAAAGGGTGATGAAAGGATTAAAACGGTAGACATAAAACCCAGTCGAAGTTGCTATTAACGTCAAATCTATGTGCGTTCAGTTTTTTTCATAATCGAGAGAGTTTCATGCATAGTCAGAGGTTCTTACGCGGTTGCGGTTTTGAAAATCAAAGGACTAAAGCAATCAGAGTTCTCTGAAAAACAGATCACCGAAAAAAATTAACTTCCTTACATTGCAAGACGAGTGGTAAACAAGACAGCATCGCACAATAAATATTAAGTTATTTACGCGGTCTCTAACATCTTCCATAGCTCGCCCAAACACTGACCTAGCTATTTAACGGTCCTTAGACAACATCATGGCATTGTATCAAAAGTAATGCGGTTGGTAAAATAACAACACAGTTTCTTGAAGTTTTTTTTTATGATCAGGAGTAGGCACACGAGCACTCAGGCCACCTGATGGTAAGTGGAATCTGAGACCCATTCACATTTGAAATTCAAGACTATAATCCTAAGACCTCAAATGCGTTGCCAACCCTGAGGACTAAGATGGAATGCCTCTATGCTAGTAATTTCACCGGTTGTCTTATCCACACACCGGAACACAACAATGCCAACACTGTCGCTTGGCGGGTGGTTAATTGATAAGATGGTGGTAGCGATCCGGACGGACCCTGCACAGGGTCCTAGCACCACTAAAACCACCACGACCACTTGTTCCTGAAGATTCAACGTTAAAGAATTTCTAATAAAACATCTGCACTACTGTTTGAAAGCACACCATGCATTGTGCAGTCTAACTAATCATATCAATGTTAAGAGTTTACATATGCTGCAACACCACACTAGAATGAAAAACGATGGCTTCATGTGTTTCCGCGCGAAGAACGTGAGATGGAGATATATTGCAAGCGCGTTGATGGCAGCGTCTAATTCAAATAATTGCTGTTTACTTTAACCCTGGGTTCCTATATTCAAACTGTCTCGTTAATATGTGACGTCTCGTTAAAATTTGACATTTGCTACACACAAAATGTGTCAAATTTTAACGAGACGTTTTGACCCAGGGTAAAACGACAAAATTATCAAGGATTACCAGAATCAAATCATCGATATAGATCGTAGGGTTTCTAAGATTCAACCAAAAACATACGAGAAAGATGTGTCAGGTTTGAAAAATAAACCTGTCGAGGGTTTTGTATGTAATCGTGTTGTCACGCTTAACAGTCTCAAGGAAATGTGATCAACTTAAGTTACATATCCAAAGAACAGACACATAGGCGTTATGGTTACTGATATCCAGATCGCGAAACACTACTATACAGGGTGTCCCAGGAAGTAGTGTCAAGCGGAAGTCCAGAGGTAGTGCACCTCAAGGGGCATCTGAATCACCCCCATGTATGTTTCGCGATTTTTCGTAGTTTTGGAGATATTGATCATTTTAATCGGAATTATTGTAATTTTTCCTTATGTCCATGTTTCGAAAAACCCCTAAGTTCATGTATTAATTCAATTTTTTTTTCGTTGTTTCTTGCATGGTTAGAATCACTATGAACTAAGGAAGTTTTTAAAGCTACATACCCAGTTTTTTTTCATGACAACTTTTTGAGTAAACGCACAAAGTTTGTTTTTCCATACTACGTGAAAAACAAACACGGGGATTTCTTAGTATGGAAAAAGTAACTTAGTTGTCATGAAAAAACTTGGCATGTAGCTTTAAAAACTTCCTTAGTTCATAGTGATTCTAACCATGCAAGAAAAAAGTGAAAAAAATATGAATTAATACATGAAATTAAGGGTCTTTCGAAACATGGACATAAGGAAAAATTACAATAATTCCGATTAAAATGATCAATAACTCCGAAACTACGAAAAATCGCTGAACATACATGGGGGTGATTCAGATGCCCCTTGAGGTGCACTACCTCTGGACTTCCGCTTGACACTACTTCCTGGGACACCCTGTATACTAATAAGACAAGTCAAGAAGAAGTTGGTATGGATTTAAGTATATCCATACCAACTTCTTCTTGAATTGTCTTATTTATTAATCACTTTTATAACCTCATAATGCATAGTTTTTGGCTTAAACGGCCGTTTTCTGGTGAATAAAGAA
Source organism: Acleris holmiana (assembly GCA_949316455.1). Lineage (NCBI taxonomy): Eukaryota > Metazoa > Arthropoda > Insecta > Lepidoptera > Tortricidae > Acleris > Acleris holmiana. The sequence goes on from OX438766.1 coordinate 18,955,501, forward strand.
ACTAGAGACCAAATTTTGCACACTATTTTCCTGATTTTACATCATGGATGGTATTTCATGGTAAAATGGTAATTTTAGGCAAAAAGGGAGCATTTTCAGGTTAAAAAAGTGTTCACTAAATAAGACAAAACCCTCGACAGTTTTATTTTTTAAACCTGACACACCTTTTTCGTATGTTTTTGGTTGAATCTTACAAACCCTACGATCTCTACCGATGATTTGATTCAATATTTGAGTATATATTACTTGGTAATCCTGAGTATTTATTACTTGGGCAGCCCTAGGGTTACGTTCCCTTTACGAGCCCTACATATAATTAGCCGTAATCAGAGGCTTGGCGGCACGCCACCGCGACGCCTGCCGTTACAGATCAGTGCCAGTGACACACATGTCGTTTTTAAATTACATACATTTAATAATACGCGGCAACAGATGTGTCAATTACCAAAGGGTGAAATTCTCATGGCAAAAATTCAAATCTCATAGGGATACAACATTTTGTTTTATCGACTTTACCAGTTATCGATATTGTGTAATCAATAGTGTATTTGTTGTTTTAGTCTTCATTCGCATTTAGTTATTGTTTTCAATACGTTAACATCTTTATTAAGGGTTTACAACAAATAACAAATGAAAATTAAACTAGAAATAAAACTAAATGTAATACATAGAATTATACAATAATAATGAAAACTACACGATCATTCACCTAAAACTATACTTATCTAAAAGATCGCTACCAGAGGGCATTGTTAATATTGGTATATACGTATATATAAGAAGTACCTAGCCTACGTAGGTTTCCAGGCTATAAACTACTATTAACATTGATCGGTAAGCGCTAACCTGTTAAGATGAAACAAGCAAACACACTTTCGCATTAATAAAATTCGTAAGGGTATTGAAAGTACAACGTAAATTTTTGATTAAAGTAAGTATCGTACTTGGGTCATTCTTCTTTTTTACCGACAATCGCCTGTCCTCATTTTACCATACGTTATCAGTTGTAGTATTGATTATTAATGTTTTAGTGTTTGAATATACGTTCAAACATTTATTCATCTATTAGTAGGTACTAAATAATCTTTCACTTTCTCTATCCAGAGTTTTTTTTTTATAAGTTTGTTTTTCATAGAATTGCGTGACAGAGTGGTAATACAAAATTTAGTCTCCTCTGAAAACGGTCACTCTGCCACAGTATATTCTGAAAAACCACCAGAAAGAAAAAAACATTATCGCCACCGATATAATCATTAATTAGTCCAAATAAAAATTCACGCGACGTATTTTAAAATCAAAACTTAAAACCATAATTATCAATAGTTGAAAAACGCAAAATCAAAAATGACGATATATTGTCGGTAAAAAAGCAGAACGACCCATAATTCTATTTCATTCGTTCGTTCATTTTGTCGCTTGAAGCGTTTTGCCTTTCAACAATCGTTATGCTACGTGATCCAGAACTACTTGTCATAGTCGATAAAATATTACGCTCTATCCCTGACATTTAATTTTTTGCCATGAATATTCCGCCCTCTGTTAATTACCCTTAAAATTCTAGCTAACCTCGACCATTCTGTGCCACGCTGTTTTGACTCTAGTTGATTTCTATACAAAATTAACTGTAAATTAAGTTATCGGCACTGAATGTTAATTATTGCGTGATACAATAATTTATGAACATCATTAGGTCGAAAGTAAATATAGATTTATTTATAGACTGGCTACAGACAGAATTGTATTGATTGAATTATACTCAGATTGCAATATCTAGCGATATTATAATCCAAAATTCCAAACGCAACCAAAGAAAGTCATTAATTACTATTTAAGGTACGAAAAGGCATCATAAAGACCATTTTAATTTTATTTACTCTTTAATCAAGAGAAATTCACACATATCATTGTAACTTATAACGAAAACAACTGACTGATTTATTAGTGAAAAGCCAAGTGTTTACTGATAGTTTTTAGGACAATGTATTGAGGGTAAATATGCCACGGCTGTTTGTTTGCTTGTCAAAAAGTTATATATTGCAACAGAAAACTGTAGCGCAGACATAACAACCTATT